>CM044441.1:97247812-97289243 GCA_024363595.1 Xenopus borealis
CCCCCCCCCCCCCCCGAGCTTTTGAAGTTTTCTTTCCAAAGTTGGAAGGGGTGTTAACACTTTGTTTGCAGACTTACCTAGCCCTATCCGCTACTAAAACTACAACTCTAATAGGGCTGGAGGGGCACCAATTTATTATTTTCCCAAACCTCTATCGGCTCTCTTTTTTGCCTGCCACCACTTTGTTTTTCAGGGATAAGACTGCTCCATGAGCGAGGTTTACTTTTTACAATTCATACTTACTTGTTTTTGTATGGTGTCTTTCCTTGTTAGGGCGTTATCCAGTAATCTTTAAATGCGGTCTTATGCATTGTGTGTGCATTTATGCACTTACATATGTAATTAATATTCACATATACACAACAAAAAAATCAAGGTATTAATAGAAAATATGAAGACTGAATATTATTTGGGGATATTATTTGGGGTGTAGCTTCAAATATATAAATAAACCAGGCATATTAACTTTACTTTCTCATTTCTTAAGCAATTTAATGAACTTCACAAAGGGGGAAAATTGCAGAGGCAACATTAATGTCACAATCAATCTAATCAGGACAAATTGCATTCAATTCATTGATTGCTGGTCTTCATTTCATTGCACAGAATCCATTAAAGATGGGATAAAAAACATTTTCCTGTGAATTATATATTTGTATGCCAACTCCTTTTAAAATGGAAAAATTCTATATTTCAAAATCATATTTCAAAGTAAACTTATGCATTGCTCTTTTGAAGAGTAAAAAGATATTTCCACAAGTCACAAAAATTCAGTGTAGATCACATTAAATTCAGAATAATTGTCTACTGGTCTGACACAAATATATGTTTTTTACATTCTCATATTGCTCTTAAAGCTTCCACCATGCACATTAAAATCAGCATATGTGGTGTTTAGTGATGGGCAAACCTGGGGCGTTTCGCTTCGCCGAAAAACTTGTGAAACGCTGCCGGCATCTCGTTTTGGACACAGCGTCTGGTTTTGGATGCGGGCGTCTCATTTTGGATGCTGGCGTGCAAAAAAAAACCAGGGCGGGAAAATTTTCACGGGCCTTTCACAAATTTATTCGCTGGCTGCAAATCGCGGGAATTTGCTGCAAATTTGCCCATCACTAGTGGTGTTATATTTTCCTACCAGGTGCTTTGTTAAAGTTGTCCTATTGAACAAGCATGGCAAGCTATTCCTAGAACATTATACCTAGGTTTGCATAGAAGCCAACACATTTTATCTTAGACTCCCTTTCTCTTTTCTTGTTAACTTAACATTTTAACTCAAAAAAATTGGGTTTTTTTTCAAGGTATTTCTCAGCTTATCAAACACTGCAAGATTGCTACCACCTATACTTAAAAGAAAGGAAGTACAGACTCTTAAAGTGGAACCGTCACCCAGACACAAAAATCTGTATAATAAAAGTAATTTTCAAATTAAACATGAAATCCAAAAGCATTCATAGCTGTTTTAAGCTCATTTAAAAATCTCAGCTGTCAATCAAATATTGTCTGCCACTCCTCTATGCCTTAGGCATAGAGGCGGGGCAGATAATTACTTTCACTTTCCATTCAGCACTTCCTAGATGCCACTGCTCCCCACACATTCCCCCAGTTCTCTTAACCATTTAATTGTGTAGCCAGGACATGGGGATAGACATTGGGTCCCCCATTCTGGTGCACAAACAAGATTCTGAGATGATGCAAGGCTTGTCTTAATAACAGTGTCCACAAAACGGCTCCTGCCTGCTTGCTATAATTATGAATTCCCAGACTGAAGTAAACAAGATTTAAATAATTTATATAGTGTAATTAATGTTCATTTTGCTAGTGTGACAAAATAGGATTTTCAGTATTTTTTTGGGGTGACGGGTCCACTTTAAGATAGAAATAAAAGCACACTCTACTCAATGTTTCTGCAAAAAAAATTTCCAAGTTTTCTTTTATTAAGGTAATATCCCAGCAATGATCTCACCTTAAAAGAAAACTTGGAATTTTTTTTTTGCAAAAACATTGAGTGGAGGGTGTCTTGTTTCTACAGTATGACGGCTTGTATTTGCAGCACAGCCAACATTGTGCACCTCCCATCAAAATATAAAATTTTTACATGTAAAGGAAGAATGAAGCTAGTGTTGTCAGACTCTTAAAGCGATACGGACACCTGAAATTGAACTTTTTTTACATCTATTATTATATTAGCTTTGAAAGCAACTTCTAACTTTGCCATAAAGTATTTGCATGATGCTTTTACATTACACACACATACACACATTTACACGCAAGTTTCACCCCCCCAAAACAGGTGCACCATCTATAAGTAGGATGTTATTGAAGATCTTAGATAACCCCCAAGGCATTTAGTCTGATTATACTTTGCTTGACTCACCATCCCTATATAGAAATAGCTCTCTGGGACCTTTAGAAAATATAGTTATAGATAGTGATGGGCGAATATACCCTGTTTCACTTCGCCGAAAAATTTGCGACTTTCCAGCGAAATTCGCAAATTGGCGAAAAAATTTGCGAAACGAGTCGCGGCACATTTTTGACGCGCATCGCATTGTTTTCAACGCGCCTCGTCAAAAACGTCGCGCAACTCGTTTTTTCTTTTGCCAGGTGAATTTTCGCAGGCGTTTCGCGAATCACAGGAATTCACAGCGAATTCGCCCCTGGTGAATAAATTCGCCCATCACTAGTTATAGATACCTATATGAGTCTGGAATAAAATTTAAGAAGAACTCCAAACAACTGGACATTCATTATTCCACCAGACATTTATCTATAAGTATTAGCTTGTATGTAAATGCAAGATACTGGAAAAAGTCTCTAAGAACAACAGAATTTCATCTCAGAACCTACAGGTAGCTGTCTTCACTACTGATGTAAAAATGCAGAAACTTACCATTATTTTATGGTGTAAAAAACTGAGGGGTAATACGCCATGCATTACCAAGCTTTGCTGTGTAAAAAGCAGCGTATGTTTTTTACACATTTTTTTCCGTGGACAGAGGCAAATCTGGCATTTACATGGCTTTAACAAACTTTAACAAACTCACCATTTATTGTACTCACCTTTTTCAGTGAATTTCGTTCCAGTAAAACCACCAAGTAATGGTTGAAAAATAACTATATAAATAAATTGTCTGCAATGGCCAAGTCAAAGCCCAGATCTTTACAAACTGGTTGTGAGGGGAAAATACCAAAATTTAGAGGGAATGGAGAGAACGACATATGTTAAATTTGTTGTTGAATAAGTTATTGCAAGGCCAGTTCCTTAATTTTTTCCAATTAAGTCAACTTTATCGTCATATACTGTTTGTATGAAGATCAAATATTTATATGTCAACATAAGTTAAAAAAGATAAGACTTTTAATGGGATGTACTTCCTGTAAATGTAAAACTTTACTTAAATTGCCCTAATAACATTTCATTAGAAAGGAATGATGAACATCAAACTGTTTACGGTCTATTTCAAAATTTTAGAAACACGACTAAATCATATTCAGTGGGAGATTTAGAATACAACAGAACCCATTTCATCAAATTCCTCCAAGAAAATTTTGCCCCACAGCAATTATTTCCCTGTATAAAATCATATCCCTAGCCACTCAATTTTTCACATTAACTGTAATACGCAAACACAAAATTGCACAACTTTTAACCCTCCAAAAAAAGTAGGCTTCTATGTGTTAAACACAATGCTTTTCAATGATGAAAAAAAATTCTCTCTAAAACAAAGCTCAATGTTTTTCGACAAAATAATAACTAATACACATATAGATCTTTTTCAGAAATGATACATTGTGCACAAATATAGAGCAACTGTGGTTATTATTTACAGAAAATAAAATTTATGCAAAACCCATTTGTACAATGTAAAAACAGCTTTTAAACTAAAAGTTCAAAAGCAAGAGCTACTGTAAAGTTAAAAAAGTAATTGCAAAAGTAATTCAATTATTAAAAAAAGTCATGCAAAGAATTTAGAAGAGAAGTTACATTTATGGTATTCTGATTTATATAATGTTTTGACATACCAGTTTTCTCTGAGGTTCTCAGAAAGACCATGTCAGCTGGGATTCGTTGATTCTGCAAATAAATAAATAAATATATGTGGATATAAAAAAAATAATTCCTGTTTCAATACACTCGGTAGTATCAGCAAGTCAAGGTCACAAATGGGATTGAAATGCAATTAAAATAGGATTTATCTTAGTACTTAAAATTCTGCATCTGCAATTTAGAAATCAATATTTTAGAAAAATTATACAATAAAAAGGCAACAGTTAAGCCTTCCAAATTCTCCCCACTGGTAAAACATCTAAATGCATTACTAATTTAAAAAAGGAATGTAATCATTTTCTTGTGTTGCAAATATGTGATTTGCTAAAATACAGTGACTACTACTTGAAAATACCTATCAACTCTCCCCATTTGCTCTTCAACCTGACACCAGTTTAAGTAGCATTCCCAAAATGTAGAATATCTAATAAAAAGAAAACAATCAGTTCATCAGTTCAAAACTCACAAGTCAAACTCAAATTTTAGAGGTTTGTTATGCACAAAAATTTTGAAAACCTAAAATATAAAGATTTGTCATGTAAGAGCTAGTGATCATGTAGAAGTCAATGGAAGTTGTCCAAGGCAAAATGTATGTAAATTCCCCCCCCCCCCCACCTAATTTTTTTAATGCTTTCTTCACATTTTTATACACTCAAGTTTGTTTATGTTCAATCTTTTTTCACGAATAAGAAAACATTCATGTGGTGAGTTCTGGCTCTGACATTTAAGCCTCTCTGAGTGCCACAACAACAGGTAAGAAAGTGTGTTTGATGTAGTACCTAGGATGTAGATAGGTAAATATATGAGCTACAGGCTCCAAGTAGCATAAGCAAGTGCAATAAGAACTCTGTTCCAGTGCAGAAGTGTAACATATGCTCTTGCTGTGCATTTTGAGTTTGCAGATCCAATTCATAGAGAATGCAATAGGCTGACCTAAGGCTTCAGAAACACACTGTGCATGGAGACATTTACAGATGTTTTATGCATCTGTTCTCCTCAGTGAAATGTCTTGATTGTAACACTAACTGTGACATTAAAAAGAATGCTTTCAAACACAATCTAATACCATATGTTAAGTAAAGTTGCTACCATGTTTATTACAGGCTTAGCATATTCCAATTTCTAAGAACCATTCCCAATTTTTTTGTTCAGTTTTTAACAATGTACACAGTGTAGGAAGTCTAATTCAATGCAAAATGTAAATTTGTCAGTAAGCCATGTACTGCAACCAATCACCGATGGCTTGGGACCAAGTTGTGGCATTATTGTTTTGCTAGTCACTTACACAATAAGAGAGAATTATTTGTTCTGAAGCAAGGCATATCAGCCATCCAAATAACTGAATAACTAAAGATAAGGAGGCCATCATCAATATAGCTATAATATAATATCTTTCTGTCTTGGCTTTCTGTTCTTAGCTTTCCAAAAACATCTTTATTATTATGCACAAATAACCAGAGTTGCCATGTCTGATACATTTTTGACTGAATGGTAGATATTTGCCAGTGATCTGGTCTAAACATCCTAATTTATATTTACATTTAAATGAAAGATGTATTATAATTTTCTCTACGGTTATTCACAAAAATTTGTGTCTGGAACTTTGGCACCTGGAAAAATTGTCAGTTGTCCTATAATTTGTCAATTCTGTCTCAGGGATATCTTCTTTGTTGTGCAGGATGTAAATGCCAAGTTAGAAAATGTAAACTGCAAGCTTTATTTTGGTGTTGTTATTTAACAATTTCCATTAATACATTTCTATTGGCAGTCCTTGTGGTGAAGCATTGTGTATTACCTGGCATCCCATTTGAGTCAATTTTCTCTGTAACATACATATAGGATGCACTTCCCAATGCATTGTTGGTTGCATCAAGCAGCTATCTGTATAACTGCATATGTCATGGGATATTTAGGGGTAGTTTTTTATTTGGTGTAATTAGGTGTATAGAATAATTTGCCACACATTGACCGGCATCAACGTGTAAAATAAAGAAGTCATTTTTTACTTGCCTTTTCTTTGAGCAGAGTAAAATAATGGCAGAATATCTGGCATTCACATGGCATAACAAAAAGCACCTTGATATAGTCACCATTTATTTTACATCGATTTTTACATATTTTTTTGAGAATATGGTTTTATACAACATAATAAATATGCCCCTTAATGTTCTTTGCATTCTATATATCAATCATAAACTTTACGACCTATGAACTCATATCAGCAATTTTGTATATTTATAGTATATTATGATACAAAGGAGTCAGTGACTGGTGGAATAATTTCTGTCATCATATATAAATGTTTTTGAATCTATTGAAAATGATTAATCGATAAAACTACATACAGTAGTTAATTGCTTAATCAGTGATTAAGTATTAAAGGAGAACTAAAGCCTACCTAAAGAAGTAGCCTAGAAATATTGTACATTATGTTTTGGGCTTCTGTACCAGCTAAAGGCAACCATAGCCCTTTAGCAGGGAAGATCTGTGTCTCCAAAGTTGCCCAGTAGCTCCCCATCTGATTCATTGCACATATTCTGTGCTGCTGTCAGTTACTTAGGGACTGACTCAAAATATACAGTATACATACAATAAAAAATATGTCACAATATTAGGCTTAGTAATTAATAGAGATAATTACATCAGCACAGAAACCAGTTCAACTAGCATCAGAATTTAATAATCAGCCTTGTAGCATCATCTTATATAACAAGCCAACCTCATTTTCTAATTGATCATTTGCAATAACCCCTAAGCTTAGCTTCTCAACATCTGCGCACAGCCCACTGAGCATGTGAGTGTCAAAGACACTTTCCAAGATAGTGACCTCCTGAGACAAGTTTAAAATCCTGGATCACTCCTGCTATTGAGAAGCTGAAACTTTAGACTAGTGCAATAAGTATATAAAATAAGGAATTTTTCTGTAAAATTCTTACAACACACATTCATGATCATGCAAGTTGTAATTCTGGTGACATTATCACAGACATATACATATCTCTAAGCAACAAACAAACCTTTATTTTTATTAGAGAAACCTGTCGTTGTCTTTGTTGTCACTGCCTTCTTTTATTCAACATGTTCAGCATAAGCCCTATTCATTGAACAACTCTTGTTGAATAGAGAATATATCATCAGGTAACATAGTAAGTAAGGCTGAAAAAGACTCGCGTCCATCAAGTTCAACCGTTTTTTTGTTTTTTTTTATTTTAACTGCCTAACTGCAAGTTGATCCAGAGGAAGGCAAAAGAACCCCATCCTAAGCCTCTCCAATTTGCCTCAGAGAGGGAAAAAATTCCTTCCTGACTCCAAAAGGCAATCGGACTAGTCCCTGGATCAACTTGTATAATACGTGATAGGTATTGCCTGATCTGTTAACAATGCTTTTCTATAATTCCCAGAGTGTGAATTTTTAGGGTTCAGTTCTCCTTTAAGACCATTGGGATATGAGTGTTGTGAATTAACTTCATGGATTGGTATATGAGTTTTTGCTCCAAGTGGACTACAAATATGATTTGTAGTTCAGTGTGCAGAATAAGAACTTGTAAAAAGTTTACCATTCTTGTCTAAACAAGGCCTAAGACACAGCAATGTTACTTTATAAATCTTTTCAGGTTGAGACCTATTTATTCTACAATTAAATCTTTATTTATTCTGAATAAAAAAAAATCATATTGTATATCTGTAAGTTTATTATAATTTTTAAATTGAAAACATATGTAAACATAAAACTAGTTTGGCACGCAGCCTGGAGCTGAGGATAATGCTTTAAATACTGATGATATTATCTAGTACAATTATGTCAGTGCAGTTATTACAAGCTGCAAGAATTTATCCTGTAAGAGGAAATGTCTGATTTTCAACTCTCTTGTCTAGGGATTTATTTATATGAATTTAAAAAAACTATGGGAATCTGTATGCTTAATGCATAAATAAGATTAGGGCTTATTCACATAATTCAGAATAAACACGAACAATGACATTTTTATTTATGAGATGACAATGTATTTCTAAAGATGATAGCACATGGGGAGGGGGGGTTTCCAATATTATTGCCAGGAAAAAGTAATAGCAGTAAATAGAAATCCCAACTTCCTGCCTTCAACCCATGAATATATCACATGTGCATACAACAGTCCATTTTGAAATTAGAGTGCAGCTATAAAAGGGTTACATATAACTTTTTGTTCCCAGTACCAATAGGGTTGCCACCTGGCCGGTATATTACAGGCCTAGCCGGTAAAATTGATGGATGATCCCAATGTTATGAATAGGGGGAAAATAAAAATATATAGGAAGGCCGGTATTTTTTTCCAGAAAAGGTGGCAACCCTAAGTACCAACACGAACTTTAGAGTTGAAAAGGATAAGGAAGTACTCCAATCCTTTTATAATTCATTTGTTGGCAATGCTGAGAACTTTAGTTTTTATTTACTTCATACCAAAAGGTACAAATGGTTAGTTATCAAGATATTTATATATAATTTACTCTGATATAGGTATTCTTAAAAGATATAGGATTTCTTAAGACAAACATTTAAAAATATACTTTCTGAAACATATTTAGGCTGTCCAAATCACAAATACAGCTAATTAGTATCCTAGCTTTGGCTAAATAACCAGGTGCTTAAATCAAAAGCTTTAGTTTTGTAGCATGAAAACGGAACACCACAATTTGTTTGTTTTTTGTTTTGCTTAGTTGCAAACATATGGATCCTCCTTTTAAATGACTCATTAATTTCACTCTTGAAATGCTGTTTATGCATCTTCCAGTCAAATGCTAGGTTAAGTTCCTTTTTTTTGCTATAGTAAACAGCAGATAAGCAAACTCACATTTCTGAGTTCCGTAGTTCTGAATTTGTATTAAAATTAAAGAGTACCAACAATTATAAAGCAAAGCAAATTCTTATAGAAGAAATAAGAGCTAAAATGTTTGTCTGAAAAACTGTGTAATGTTAAAATGAGGTATGGCATTTTCCTTGTTTGTAATAATAATAATAATAATAATAATAACTCTCAAACTGCCTTGAGAAAAATAATAAATAATGGTTTCATGCAATACAAAATCTGAAAAACAAAGATGAACATATAGCCTGTTTTATAAAGAACACTACTGACTCTGAATGATATTTTGACATAGTAATAATGATAAATTACTTGAAATGGTTAATCTATAGTATTTGGTCAAACATAAGGCAAGAAAGCACATACATCAAGCAAGCAGAGGGGTTTGATATATTGTGCATGTTTAAAGAGGTCCTTCACCCAAAAACTATAGTAAAAGAAACTTTTTCCAAGTACATTAGTTGCAGACGTTCAATGTTTGATGATTTAATTGTGAAGTGAATTGCCTGTTTACATTGCACACTCATAAACTGCTCTATATACTGTTAAAAGGTACAATACTAGCACTTATACATTGTTTGCGCTCAGGGTGCAGATCTGGGCTGGTGGGGTCCACCGGGTTTTTTCCTGGTTTCCGGCCAGCCCAGTCCAACTCTATACACATCATCATATTGATGGGAGTGATCTTATTTTAACACAATAATTTCACCCTCTAAACAGCATTTTAAATAATGGGGGCAATTTGTTAAGTTTACAAAACGTCATGCATTCACCATACTACAGTCTATGCAGTCACTAAATTCACCAGTTATGGAACTCAGTCATCAGGGCATGAGGGTGTTGTTGGTCATCTCTTCAGTTGTAGCTACCACAGTGCTCGTGCATATGGAAAGGCATATGGTTACACCAGTTTCTTTCACTTGGTGTATTAAATTAATATTCAGCATTTTTAAATTTAATAAATTGAGAGGTCAACACAGAAGTTGTTTTTTATCAATATTTTTGCCACAGGTCATAAGGACATTTATCAAAGGTCGAATCTGAATTGATTTGATTTTTTTTAAAATCTAATAAATTCTCAAAATTCGATTAGGTGGTTATTTATTAAAAAAAAAAATATCTAAAAGTCAAACAAATATTACCAACCCGAGAACCCGAATCGAATTAGACTCATGTTTTTTTCTCTGAAAAAAAAAAAACCTCAAATGTCAGGAAGGCTATTAACATCTTCAAATGGGTCACTGGACCTCTCCCACTGAATCATACATTAACTCTGCAGGTTTTAGGTGGCCAACAGTCGAAGATTTTTTTAAAGGGGCAAGGTTTGATAAATCACAAAATTAAAATTTGAATTCAAATTCAAATTGAGTTTGGATTATTCACTATTCAAATTTGAGAGTTTTGATCATTCAAATTTATCAAAAGCTCAAATTTTCAATTCAACCCTTACTGAATCTGCCCCTATGTATGCTTTTTAAAAAATGGATGTACAGTATAGTTTGCCACAAGGACATCAAGGAGTAATTTACAAAAAGCTTTTTACCACACATATACACATACACACATGCTCACAGTATACCTGCATTAGCACGAGTGCTAAAATTAAGAGATAGTGTGACACTCAAAAATAATATATTGACAGCAAATATGAAATGCAATTAATAATACATAAATCAGTATTACCTTTTCCACTATAATAAGGTCGCCAACTTGTATATCTGAACTTTTCACTTGCACTTTACCTACAAAAAAATAAACAAATTAAACATATAAATAAATACATGTAATTGCTATTAACAAGCAGTTATCATTTTGGCTGATCAGCTTTGTTGTGAATGCAACACAATCTGAACATACAAAAAACAATATTTTAATTCATTTTATATTGCATTGTCATATTTACTTTACAGAAATTATCATTCACTTCAGTATCTGCCCCAGGGAAGCTTACAATCTAAGTCCCTAGCACATTGATGCAAACTATGGTTAGCTTTATCACAAGCCAATTAACCTGTCTATGTTTTTTGAGTGAAGTAAGAAACTGGAGCACCCAGAGGAAACCCAAGCATGCACTATTTGCTTTCAATGATAAGTACAGTGGGACACTTCTTTTTAATAATTACAAGGCAAAGAACATGAGAATGTTTTAATAGCATGCATTTTAATAATAAATGAAGTGTAGAATAAAGGAGAATTAAAGCAATGTAAAGTTATCAAATGAATACATAAAACTAGGGTTTCAAACCTCGAATTGTAAGCTTGCTATATAATTGGGAGTTCATTTCTTTGTCTCTCTTGAATCTCCGATATTCATCGACTGCTTCCCTCACCATTGTGACAGCCAAAACAAACCCCTGAAATAAATTATATGTTTAAAGTATAAAGATATAATACACTCAACATACCTGTAGATTTTTAATTCTATTACACAGAAAAAAAAACAGTAGAAAAAATACAATTTTAATAAAAGAAATTGTAAGCCCTTCTGTGTTAAATGGATCTAAGCAATAATTACTTATAAAACTATATTATTATAAATAGATAATGAACTATCTATTTAAAGTGGACCAGTCACCCCAAAGTAATATTTTATCACATTAGTCAAGCAAAATGAACATTAATTACACTATATAAATTATTTTAATCTTGTTTTCTTCAGTCTGGGAATTTATAATTCTAGCAAGCAGGCAGGAGCCATTTTGTGGACACTGTTATTAAGGCAAGCCTTGCATCAATCTTGTTTGTGCACTAGAATGGGGGGCCCAATGTCTATCCCCATGTCCTGGCTACACAATTAAATGGTTAAGAGAACTGGGGGAATGTGTGGGGAGCAGTGGCATCTAGGAAGTGCTGAATGGAAAGTGAAAGTAATTATCTGCCCCACCTCTATGACTAAGGCATAGAGGAGTGGCAGACAATATTTGATTGACAGCTGAGATTTTTAAATGAGCTTACAACAGCTATGAATGCTTTAATAAAAATTTTAAATTGGATTTCATGTTTAATTTGAAAAGGACTTTTATTATACAGATTTTCGTGTCTGGGTGACGGGTCCACTTTAAGCTATGCACAAATAAATGTGCTTCTTAAAGTCAATACAACACACTGTTTAAGATTTTCAGCGCCAGAAAATTGCCTTCAGTTTACATAGGTAAAAAGATACACACTTGGGGCAGATTTTCTAAGGGCCGAATTTTAGAAATAAAAAAAAACTTCAAAATTCGATCGTCTAAGTGGACCCGTCACCCAGACACAAAAATCTGTATAATAAAAGTCCTTTTCAAATGAAACATGAAATCCAATTTCAAATTTTTATTAAAGCATTCATAGCTGTTTTAAGCTCATTTGAAAATCTCATCTGTCAATCTGCATAAACAGTAAAAAAATAAATAATGGAAAGTAATTGAAAAAAGTCTTTATTTCTGGGGAACAATCTGAAAACAACTGAACAGAAAAAAGTTTTTGGAAGGTGAACAACCCCTTTAATGTTATTTTTCACAGAAAAATCCTCTTTTTCTCTCTAAAATCAAATAAAATCTGCAATTTACAGCTTATTATCTACCACCCATTCTTGGGCACAAAGACAAAACATCCCAAATATGTATACTGAATAATTCACAAAATATTATTAGGATTAACCAGCGCTGTGCCATATAGAGACCCTAAAATATAAAAACTAGCAACCTTCCTTGCTTAACAGCCCTCTTTATTGACAAATTCATAGGAGATCCCATAGGATTACCAAGTGCTGTGCCTAATAGAGACCCTAAAATATGGCTGACCCTTCCAGCATGGCACACACAATACAATCCCTTCCCAACTAGCAACCTTCCTTACCGAACAGCCCTCTTTAGTGTCAAATTCTTAGGAGACAAATGCAAGAGGTCCTCTGCACTCAACCCATTACCAATATATTTAAGACATTGAGACATTCTGTGCATACAGCTACTAAAAAATGCCTTACCCTTTAAACAACAGGGATTGTTTGTCCATATATTGCAATATATTTAAGCTGGTCAACTACGTCAAAGTCATCCCATATCTGGCCAGTCCTACGCTCCATTTTCATCTGATTCATTAAGAATTCTACTACTTCATTGAACATTTTACAAAGGGACTAAGTTTTACCTGCAACTTACTTGCTGCTTTCAAAGTAAAACTCCCAATCATGGTTGCCCTTTTATTAGACACCAGTGGGATCATCTGACTATAGCTGGGAAGGGTGGGGGCTACAACAGGTGGATTGGTGAAAAGAATAAAACTCCCCTGAATGAATGTATCTAAATGAAAACCAATCAAAGTTGGTCTCTCTGCCAATGCCCAATACAAGGCACTAAGGCCAAAATCAAAATACCTGAATATATCTGTACAAATATGCCCACCTATAAAAATGTAGGAATGCTACAATATAACAATCACTTCTACATGGAGGCTTAGCATTCACAATCATTTAGAATACTTAAATGAAGAAATGTCTTCATTTTTAATCTCCAATACTAATTCTGCAGAGAAACTAACTTTTTTCTGAAATAACAAACAAAACAGCAAGAAGGGATTCAGATAATGCAAGTGATGCTTTGATAATGCCTAACCCACACAGACAGGGAATAGTTTAACTTTGCTTATCATCTGCTTTTTATTAGCCTTGTTGAATGCTTAGTCTCCCTTCCCCCTTCTCATCTTTTTAATAAGTTAGTAAGTGCCCTCAAGGCTGATTTTAAACTAATAGAGCTCTGTCCGATTACTCCCAAACGTACCATTTCCGCAACAGAAGTTCATGCAAGAACTGTACATCAGCATTTTATATGTAAATCGCAGGAGATAAATTGGATGATGTGTTTTTTTTATTAAAAAATAAATAATTAAACCCTTCTACTTTATGCCCAATAGACACCATTTCTACAGATAAGTGAGATCGGTGTATCATTCACAAGATCAGTTTTAAACGGTCAAAAACAATATATCAACTATATTTCCTTTACACGGTTGCAGGATTAAAACAGGAATTACACTGTTTAAAAGTCCCCTGCTGCATGAATGTACCAGCAAAGCATTTAGTAGTGCACTAGCGTATTTCTCCCAGACAACCTGCTAACAGTAAGAGATGGGAAACCCTGTGACTAGCTAATGGAACTGTTTAACCCCCCTCTGTCCAATAAATTCATCTGCTGAACCATAAAACTCACGTGTGGGACTGACAAGAGTATGCAAAATATCAGAATGTCAAGTGATACAGAATTGATAGGTTGGAATACGATTATATCTCTCTGGCTACCGGCTTCATTATATCTGGGAAAATTACAAACACAGAAATGTTGCCCTATACTGACCTTATGAGGTGATACATTTCTTCCTGCAAAAATGCATATGTGTAGATGAAAATTATAAGAAAAGCCAAAAACACTGAAATTGTTAATACCTATAAAAATGGTAAGGTACATTAACATAAGTGAGCAACTAAATCAAGCCAATAGGAATGTTGTACCCGTTTAAAGGGCCCTTTTACCAGCATTCTTTTTTTTACTTAAAGGGGGATTCAACCCCCGGCGCTAACCCCCATGGCCCCCACCCCCGTAGGGGAACTCCAGTGCAATGCATTGTGGGTTATGTAGTTCCTGCACGCTGTCTGTAAGCTGTGGTTAAGTTGTTACAATTTGTAACATCAGTGTTTTAAGTCCCACCTTCCCTGCCAGGATTTCAAATGATGCAGAAAGAGAAGAACCATTTAACAGCTGGATTTCAGCAATTGGTTTTTTTTTTCATACTTTTTGATGAAACAGGTAACGATGATGGGTATATTAGTGGTTTCTGTGATGTGTGGTCCTCTTTATCAAATGTTGGTTTGGAAGCCAGAGTTCCCCTTTAATTAGTGCTATTTATTAACCCAGCACTGTACACTGTGTATTTTCTTTCATTCTTTTGTATTCTCCATTAAAGAAGAAACTATGATGAAACTAGCTTTATGCCCTCATGGTGTACTAAAATGACAATCATTTACATCAGGGGTGTCCAACCTTTTGGCTTCCCTGGGCCACACTGGAAAAAGAAAAGTTGTCTGGGGCCACACATGAAATACACAAACACTTTTGATTTGTAAAAGTAAAGAAAATCCACAGAAAACAATAACAATACCTATTGAATAACCAGATGGAGCTATATACACTGCAATATGGGACACCTGGATATTAAATACACTTTTATATTATTATTACTACTAACTGGGCAATGGGGCAGAATCACCCCTTTTGCCTACTGCTATATCCTTTGCAACATGACGTTTCCTCGCGAACCAAGACTTTCAAGCTGGGCCGCATTCATACCCATCATGCCTCAGGTTGGACACCCCTGAGTTACATCAAGATGTTAAAATGACATGTGATAGTTATCTAGATTCCTATGGTCAATACAATGTGATCCTCGCTGAAACAAAATATATAATGGACAAGGCACAAATGTTGTACAAATGCACATGCTCGCCCAGGGCAGTTAGTGGAAATTAGGAATTGGAATTACAGCACCCAGGAAATTGAACCATGAAAGCAATGATTTGCAATGAGAGTGATACGGTGAGTTTTACTTAAAGAATGCATAGCTCATTCATTTGGATAATCCCAGCAAAGCCCTCATGTCAGTGATATGGACATATGAATAATTGTTCCTATCATTATATAGCACAATTACATAACATTCATGTCCATTTAAAACAGTATTGACAATGAGACTCAGTATCTACTTACCAAAGGGGCCCAATAGGTGTACAAGTAGCCTATCTTTAATTCTGGTACAAACTGGGAACAAGCAACCACCAGAAAATACAAATTTAAGAAGAATTTGAATTGTTGATACAAAACCTTGAAAACAAAACAATAATATATGGTTAGTTATAATGTACTTAAAGGGAATATAAAGGCAAAAAATAAAATCCCATTTTTACTTTCTTTAATGAAGAAGAAATCTATCTCCAATATACTTTAAAAAATGTCTGCCGTGTTTATAAGAAACCTGACTGTATGCAGTGAAATTCTCCCTTCATTTACTGTTCTGGGTAGGAATTCTCAGACAGTCCCTAACTGCTCTGCAGGGAAACAATTATACTTTCAAACAGCAGGGGGACCCCCCCCCCCTCACTTTACTTCCCAGAACTCCAGAAGCTTTATCTGTTTCCCTGTAAAACAGCCAGTGACCATGTAGATATTGTATCCACAGACCCAGTGCTGTATATTCTGATTATTAATCAGTCTTGCTGTATTGGATTCTATGGTAGATATTATTTGTTATTACTTGTGCTGTTGATCATTTATGACAGTACCTAAGCTTAACCTCCCAAGTGAAGCCCAGACCACACTGAGCATGTGCAGAGTCTTGATATTGCAGAGATGTCTAACACAGTTACAAGATGACAGCCCCCTGTGCCAACTTTGAAAGCATAAATCATTTGTCTTATTAGGCTTCTGGTGCAGTAAGTTCATGTTTATATTTAGTATACAAAATACAGCATTTCTAGCATTACTCTGTTTTAGACTTTAGTTTCCCTTTAAGTGACCACTAGCAACATAAGGCTCATTAGACAGAAGTCTGTTGAGTTCCCTTTAACTAATGCAGATAAAGGATATCCAGCATACAAATGGATCTGGGCTGGCCTTTAGATACACTGATCATATCTTTAAGCTTCCAAATACTTGGATTAAAGTGGTTGTTCACCTTCCAAAACGTTTTTTCAGTTTAGTTATTTTCAGATTGCTCACCAGAAATAACGACTTTTTTCAGTTGCTTTCCATCTTTTATTTATTTATTTATTTTTTTACAGTTTTTCCAAAACTGGTGTAGCAGCTCGGTAATCCAGATGCAGCTTCTGAATTGTTTCAATTTGTTATATTAGTTGTATAGTTCTCTGCAGTATCTGTGGAAACGTAGCAACTATTGTATCAATTAGATCAACTGCCTACCCCCCCCCCCATATTTATTTCGGGGGAACCAACTGAACTGAAAAAATGTGATAGAAGTTGAACAACCCCTTTGATGGGAGCTCCTGGCACAGTATATAGTTAATGACCATATCCTGGGAAACAATGTGAGATTATCTAATGTAAAATTAATCAAAAGCCAGTGTAATACATTTCTGCTAAACAATTTGGCAATTGTGGGTGCTAAGAAACACCATTGTTCAAAATTAGGCTGCACTATTGACCTACAGTATGAGTAAAAAGTATTAACCTTGTGCCTGGCCAGGGATATTGATTAATATATGTTGGTGGGTGTGTACATTTGTGAAAATAACACCATAAAAACAGGGTACAAAAACCTGATGATGTAACAGTGGGAGAAGCGAAAATCAGCACTTCAAAACAAAACACAGATCCACATTTGGGTCATTGTATGCACTTTATATCCAGTTTATACTCCCATAGTTTCAGTTGTGCTGAATGGCACAGTAAATGAACATTTTTTATTTCTTCTATTTAGTAATACTGGCACTTTGGGTAGGGATTATGTTAGAACAGAACAGTACTAAATTGCACTGATGAATATTGTAATTGTGTTACTTGCCCAGGAGACAATCTTCCCACTGTTTTTAAATATAGATTTCCATTTTTCATTTTCTACATATTTATTGCTCCCTTTTCTACACCATCTGGTCGTTGATATTTTCTATATCCATGTTTTGAGTACTTCTCTTGTAGATGATGAAGTGATGAATGACAGTCACAATTCATTTCTATAACATTAAATTACTTAAAGGGGTGGTTCACCTTTAAGGTAAATTTTAGTATGTTAAAGAATGAACAATTCTAATCAACTTTTCAGTTGGTGTTCATTATTTATTTTGTATACTTTTATAGTTATTTTCCTTTTTCTTCTAACGCTTTGCAGCTTTCAAATGGGCGTCGCTGACCCCATCTAAACAACAAATGCTCTGGAAGGCTACACATTTACTGTTATTCCTACTTGGTATTCCTCATTTTTCTATTCAGCCCCTCTCCTATTCATATTCCAGTCTCTTATGCAAATCAATGCAAGTTTGTTAGGGGAATCTGCTCTGGATACAGACTACTAAAAACATTTAAACATTATAAAGACATGCACCAGCATGTGTGCTAGCATAGTTAATGGGTAACAATAGGTAATACAGACATGGGCTCCATTATCCCGAAACCCATTATGCAGAAAGCTCCAAATTACGGAAAGGCCGTCTGCCTTCATTTTATCCAAATTATGCAATTTATTTTAAATGATTTCCTTTTTTCTATATTAATAGAACAGCAGCTTGTACTTGATTCAAGCTAAGATATTATTAACCCTTAATGGAAGCAAAAGCAGCCTACTGGGTTTATTTAATGTTAACATGATAAGTATTCTGGATAGCAGGTCGTATAGTAATAGCTAATAATTTACATTATAGAGAAAAACTGAACCTGTAAAAAAAAAAAAGAAAAAGAAATGTTAACTCAAACAGGACTCTGTGTATGGTTAATGGGTTTCTGGATAATACATCCCATACTTGTAATATCTAAAAAACAAAGACATGTTTCTTACCCCAGGTATGAATGTAAAGATGTTGTACTTCTGATTTTTTATTGCATTCCTAGGGTATTTTTCTTCACATTTCTCTGGACATCCCAGCCATACAGTGCGAGCTTTCAGCTCCTTTTTTCTTCTGCACACATTTATTAGCCACTCACAGCAGCTAGAAATTTTAAGAAGAAGGTTAAGAAGTTTGCACAACAGAATCAACATTTACTCAGAGAAGAATCGCTATTCAAGAAAAATATAAAAAGGGAACAGCTCAAGTATTGTATTTATTACAACATTTAAAAAAAAAAAGTGTGACAAGCCATGTGGCTTGTTGTTATGGAGTAAGAGAAACATATCAGTTTTTCATTCACTGTATTATTGATTTGATGACACTTTGATGACATATGCTGTTTAGTCATAGGAACACTACACCATAGCCTCAACCTAATTTTTCCACTTCAAACTTTAAGAATTAAGGGTGCAGCTGGACAGCTTTACAGCATGCCTCCCAACATTTTACAAATAGAAAGGACAAAAAGATTTGCTGTGTGGAGCATGGTGAAATGTTTTTAAAGGGAAATCCAACCCCCCAGGTGCTAACCACTCCCCCCCCACCCCCCCGTAGGCCCCAACCACTCCCCCCTGTAGGCCCCCTTCCCTCCTCCCCCCGTGCTATTGCCCTTAAGTTGCTACTTACTCCTCTGTGTAAGTCCCCTCCAGCGAAATTCACAGGGGCCATCTTCTCTTCCAACCACTTATTCCTGGATGCTGCTCCATCAGCGGCACATGCACAGTTGGACGCTGGTTCAATCGGCGAACTTTGTGCACATGTGCAGTAGTACCAGCGTCCTACTGCGCATGCGCCGCCGAGCCCTGCTGGATCCAAGAAGAAGCAGTTGGAAGTGAAGATGGCCCCTGTGAATTTTGCTGGAGGGGACTTACACAGAGGGCTAAGTAGCAACTTAGGGGCACTAGCCTGGGAGAAGTAGGCCTGGGGGGGGAGGAGTTAGCGCCTGGGAGGTTGGATTGCCCTTTAACCATGCCTGTTTTTGAGACCACACCCCCTTATTACCATGTTCCTTTTGACACAATTTGTCAGGTTATGAAAGTTTGAAAACATTTCTGTAGTTTTGATGTTATTACAATTTTGCTAATGAAGATGCATTTCCCTTTAAGCTGCAAGTCACAGTTTCACCAAGAAACTTGCTTATCTTAAATTGTTACAATTGTTTTTTTAACTATCTTAAATTGTAACCAATGTATCTAAGCGCTCATACCACATATTCTCGGCTCTCTGCCCAAAGCCAATTACATTGTACATATTGTATTTTTTTCTGGCTGTTCAGTGAAGGAGATCAAAGAGAAAGTCGGGATATTTCAGTAACAACCTGGGACAGGGAGTGGAGCTGTCAAAATCAGTACTGGCTGTGAAAAGCGGGACATTTGGGAGGTATGCTTTACATATAGGTTTAGTGTCACTTTAACAGAAGCACCCCATTAAGGACCTATGCAAAAGGGTTATACAAATTATTATTATTATGTGAATTTTAAACAAAATCACCGGGGAAAAGCAGGATGTTCAATAGCAGATCTTTGCCCAGACCATATTCTATATAGTTTCTAATTCCCCTCAACCCTTGCAGCCTCAGGAGAGTGTCATCATAGGCACAGTGTGTACATTAATGAGATATTGGGCCTGTGCTGCCCCATCCATCATTATTACAGTCTGCAATAGCATAATAATATTTACTAAAGATGTCAGTTATAACGCTCAGACTTTCTCAATGGTTCCTACGTTTATCTCTGCCTAGCTTTACATTAAAGCACCAAGCATGAACAAACGCACAGCAATAACCAAGCTTACAACTAAACTGAAAATCGAAAATTAAAAAACAAAAACTACATTTAAGTGATGATTACAGTGCACATTTTAGTGCTCCTCTAAAAATAGTTGAGACCTTTTAGCTGCTGGGCTATCTTTCTCTAAGTTCTACTATGTCTTTTATATTAATACAATGCAGTTTTAGAATATATTTCTGGCAAACAAAGGAATAAAAAGGCACTCATTTCGTGAGGCTGCAGCTCTTGTGCTTATTAAAAAAAATCTATAGGCAGCACAAGATGAACAGGGTTCAATAGGTTCCAATTATCTGAGGATACTTTCTTGTTTAGGAACATAAGCCATATTTGCAGAAATGCACTGATGAGCTGTTAATTATTGACATGTAAAAGTCAATAATGAATACTCCGATGGAGCAGTATTTTTTCCCTCATATGTACTTATTGGCGTCTTCTCAAACCGTACAAATATCTGCATCCTAAATCTTTTCTTCCTAGGAGCAAAAGGATGAGATGACCAGTGTTTGTTACTTTTATTGCATGATATTTTATTTGAGGCACCGGATTGAATTCTTTCTTAGGCCATCCAACAAAGCAGACAAAGTACCATCTAGGGGCACAGTTGAGATGCATTGCCAAAGGTGTTATGTTTTATTTCTCTTTCCACAAAAGCAACAACATGAATAATTAAGTTATCACTATCCAGTGTTTCATCTCTGACTTACTTATATTGCTTAACTCAGGGCATTCCTTGTTGGAAACGTGTCGTTTTGTCTCCCATTATACAGTAATGTGGAAAATCTGACTTTTAAAATACACAATTCCCCAATTATGGCATATATATATATATATATATATATATATATATATATATATATATTTATTTATTTATATGAAAAGTATTGCTTGAACTGATTTTACTTCTGGGAAACAAATTTGTTAACCGAATGTGCTGGGGCTCATTTCTCAACAAAGGGTGACAAATTGTACCTGGCCCTGGGCAATAACCTCCTGCAACCAATTGCAGATTAGCTTTTGCTACCCAGCTGCAAGTAGAACAGTGGATTGGTTACATTTCAATGTAAATTTGCCCAGTGTTGATAATCGAGTCCCGTATGTCAACTACTGCCCTAGGCACCACTGGAACATGTGCATGGACTGATGGTAATGTGCTAATCTGATCAGTGAGATATACCTTTACTTCCTTTTAGGTTTTATAATGATTTTATTTCAACTCTACAAAAGTAATACAATTAACAAGTATGCAAACCGACATGCTGGTCGACGTTACAACGACTTACGGACAAGCGAACTGTAAAAACCCTCCCCGATCTGTAGGCAAGATCAGCTAGGTTAACTTTTTTTTTCTGGAAAAAAAATCCGTAGATGGCGGAAGGCTTTCAAAATTTAGTGGGAAATATATTTTTCTATATAGACCCCCTATATAGAAAATACGGCCCTGCCTGTCAATGCAACTTCAGGCTATGTAAAATTACAAGCTGAAAATATTTGATTTAGCATTAAATTATAATGTAATCATTGACACTTTCAGCACCGGCAGGACTCACAGAATGGACCGAAAGAATAATTTTCATGATTCCAAAATTGCACCATGGCAGTGCATAAACCTGAAAAGTAAAAAATGAAGGTTGAGTGGATGTTTACTAGCCATCAGAAGGAGCAGCAAAATACATAATTTTCCACTACAGGGAATATTGACATCATTTATTTAGATTTATGGTTGCTACTTCTTTTATTCATTTATTAAAAAATCGTCCCAATAAAAAAAGCTTTTCCAAAAATCCCTTGCCTGATTTATTACTAATATAACTCGATTTAATAGGAGCATTAACAAACTCGAAAAAAAGAGCAAAAACTAGATTTTTTTTTTGAAAACCAGACTTTTTCGGGCTTTAAAGGAGAAGGAAAGCTACAGAGGCATTTTATTGCTAATACATTAGTCACAATAGTGCAAGCTAGAATGCTATATTTATTCTTTAGAATGTTTAACAATATCTGAGTAAAAAGTTCTGGAAGTTCTCTGTTAAGGATAGCAGCTAAGACTACAGCAGAGGGGGGGGGGGGGGGGGGGGGGGGGGAAGAGGAGCAAACTGAGCATGCTCACACCCAGGGCAAGAAGGTTTAAGCTGAAGGCAGAATGTCTGATACAGAAGCCCATATGTACACAATAAAAGAAAAGAAATGCAGTGTTTTTTGACAGAGCAGCATTAATTTGAGGGTTTACAGTTATTTTCAGATGGACCTTTCTGACAAGGCTTACTTAGGTTAAACCTTTATTTCTCCTTTAACTCACTGACCACAAACTTATACAGGACCTTGACAGGTCTGAGATGGCAGATTTTTGGATTCAGGCTTTTTTTGCATCACTGGGGTATAATAAATCTCTTAAAAAAACTGTTTTTTTGTTTTCCTCTCAATATTCGTGTTTTGTCACAAAAAGTCCGACCATAAAAATTTTAAGTTTAATAAATAACTCCTAAGGTCAAATTAAAGAAATTAAAGTGGTTGTTTGCCTTTAAATTAACTTTTAGTATGAGCGTAATATTCCAAGACAATTTGCAATTGGTTTTCATTATTATTATTTCATTATCATTATAACATTATTATTATTCTTTTTTTGAATTACTTATATTAGATATTATTATTTGTGGTTTTTGAGTTATTTAGCTTTTTATTCAGCAGCTCTCCAGCTTGCTACTTCAGCACTTCTACTACTTCTGGTTGCAAGGCTCCAAAGTACTCTAGCAACTATGCATTGATTTAAATAAGAGACTGGAATATGACTAGAGGACTAAAGTGATACAAAGCAGCAATAACAAAAAAATTGTAGCCTTACAGAGCATTTATTTTTTGATGGGGTCGGCGACCACCATTTGAAAGCCAGAAAGAAAAAAATGAAAAAAGATTTTAAAAAAATAAGGCCAACTGAAATTTTTTATTTTAAACAATGTGCAATTTCATTTTTTATTTTTTTTATTTTGGAAACATTTTGCTTATTTTAGCCAAAGGGAGCAAAGGTTCTTACAGGAACCTTTGACTGTATATAAATCACTCTAGAGGCAACACATGCATGATGCTTCAAATTATAATGCAAAGAAGAACTATATCCAAGAGAGTAAAGGCTCCATGTCAGATTGCTAATAGCACCTAATATTAGTAGACAGTGGAAAAAATGCAGGTCTGGGGGAGATGGCTTCATCCTTCAAGCTATAAAACCATCTATAAAATAAATGCAATGGACAGAGTGTCTCCTCAAACATGCACATTCAATTAACCCATTGTTTGTTGGCTGACCACAATTTCACTGAACCTTTATAGAGAGATTTTTATAGAAATGAGATATGACTTTCTATAATTATTGAAATTTCTGTTATACTGAAATACTCGGACACTTTGATAAATCCTCTTAAACTGGGAATGTGCAATGCATGTATAGTTGCAAGACTTGTATTATAGAAAGCAGTCTATAATTGCCTATAATTTGCTTCTACTCATGACATGAGACATAGGTCACTAATGGTAATAAATTCCACATTTTACAGCTTTTACTGTAAACCCTTCTCCTTAGGTTTGTGGTGCAATCGTTTTTCTCTCTGTTCTTAATGGGTGGCATGTTTTTATTTTACAGCATACTAGTCTACAAAAACGCATTCTTAGTTTGCCTTTTAGATATATTTGTAGATGTTTGTTATCGCATGTGCTTTATCAAACCTCATTTTTTGTATTGTATTTCCATATAAGATGCCAGAACACTGGGTTTTACAGAGTATTTAACAGTTGGCCTGTCTTCCCTCGAAGAAAAACAACCAATTCTTTTTTTATACAATGCCCTGAAAAGGACAATTTGTTCTACAAGTTTTTTTTTACGGGTTAACAAGGTCACATACATTCAAGGTATCACATTTCCACAAATATTAGTAAAATATAGCACAGTCAACTGTTTAATTATTATTTCCTAAAATCTTAAGATTAGCATTATTAGTTAGAAGATATAGCAACATATATCATATTACCATATTTCCATCTAATTAATTATAAAAATAAAAATATCACTGTCCGTCTAACGTGTGAATAGCAATGTCATGGAAATCCCAAGGTAGGTATGTGCCGATTTCCCCAACTTATTTAGTAACTTACTAATATGGTATTGAAATCTATTAATAATTATAAAACTGCTAAGAACCTATGCATGCTACAGTTCTCTAAGAAACTGTTTAATGGAAAAATTCCATTAAACTGACAGAGCTCCAAAGGTAAGAGGTACAAATACCCCCTTGAAGGAAAGATGCTGAATTTGCACTAATTCTGTAATTATATGCCCCTTAATCCCCTAAACGTATTTTCATTGGAAAATCCACTTAACTATGACTATAACATTATTAATTTTGTATATACAGGTAAAGGATCAGTTATCCAGAAAGCTCTGAATAACGTAAATGGCTGCCTCCCACAGACTTCATTATAATGAAATAATCCAGATTTTTAAAATGTATTACCTTTTTCTCTGTAATAATAAAACAGTAGCTTGTAATTGATCCCAACTAATATATAATTAATCCTTATTGGAAGCAAAAGCAGCCTATTGAGTTTATTTAATGTTTACATGATTTTCTAGTAGACTTAAGGTATAAAAATTCCAATTACGGAAAGATCCATTATCCGGACAACCCCAGGTCCCGAGCATTCTGGATAACAGGTCCCATACCATATGTCTTCCAGTAGAAAAGTGGTTTCTCAAACATTTTGGAATCAAGTCCCCTTGTCCATCCAGAATTTGGACGGTTACCCTATAATAAGGTTACTTCTATGAGATTATGGGGCAGATTCACTAAGATCCGAAAATTCGCCAGCGTAGGCTTCGCTAGCGTTCGCCGCACTTCGCCAGGCGAATTTTCGCCAGCGCTACGCAAATCCATTAAAGTGCGAATTTACACTCAGGTTGGCGAATGGTAGCATAGTTGCGCTAGTTTTACTTCGCTAGGCAGAGCGCTGTTACGCTAGCGAAGCCTAATTAACATACGGCGGGAACTTTAACTTATAATAGAAGTATATGTAACAGCCATTACATTCCACTCCACTACACTAAGCCCAGGAAACCTTTAATAAATAAAATAAAGTTGTCCTATTGCCCTACATGTGCCCCCTGTATAGTTGAGTTGCCATATGTTAGGAAATGTAGGGGGGAAGAAGGGTAACCCCCCAAAAATATCATCGATCTTTTTCAGACTATCACCCTCCTATGCTAAAATACGCCAGCGTTTTTTTGGGACTTAGAAAAAATTTGACATTTTTGACATTTTTCAACCTCCTATCTATTGTATTGAACTTCGCCTGGTCTGACCAGGCAAGTAACGTCTAGCGAAGTGCTAACGTTGAGGAAAATGTTCATCTTAGTGAATTTGCGAAGTTACGATCCTTCGTCAGTGCGCAACTTCGCCTATCTACTTCGCTAGCGAAAATTCGCCAGAGCCGAAATGACGTCACGCTGGCGAATTAGCGCTAGCGTTAGACGCTTCGCGCTTTAGTGAATCTGCCCCTAAGTTTATTCTTCACAGTAATCAAGGTATTGCTCCAGTAATAAAGGGGCAGATTTAGTATATTTGTGTGAAGGATTCGAATATTCGCGCTAATAGTCTCGAATAGTCTGAATTCGATCGTGCGACTATTCGTATATGCAAATTAAGTATTTTCGACCATTGAATATAGAATAGATCGAATAAATATATATTCGAGTGTTCGACTATTCGCCATTCGAAGAACTTGCCCTTTAAATTTTTATTCGACTGCCTACTTCGCCAGATTGAACCTACCGAATTGCAATAGAAGCCTATGGGAATCCCACATAGGTTTTTTTCTAAGTCGTTTGCCGAATTTCAATCGTATGATCGAACACTTTGAACATTTGATTCGTACGATTTTGGCGAATATTCATAAACACGCTCAAAACCAGCAAATATTTTATTCGATTTTGGCGAATATTTATTCGCCAGTCGAATTCAAGGGCTTAAATCCCTCGACAATTCGACCCTTAGTAAATCTGCCCCTTAATGTAGCAAATTGCATTTATCCTTAAAGGGATCCTGTCATGGGAAAAAAAAATGTCAAAATGCATCAGTTAATAGTGCTGTTCCAGAAGAATTCTGCATTGAAATCCATTTCTCAAAAGAGCAAACAGATTTTTTTTATATTTCATTTTGAAATCTGACATGGGGCTAGACATTTTGTCAATTCCCCAGCTGCCCCAAGTCATGTAACTTGTGCTCTGATAAACTTCAATCACTCTTTCCTGCTGTACAGCAAGTTGGAGTGATATCACCTCCTCCCTTCCCCCCACCCAGCAGCCTAAAAAAAAAACAAAGAGAAGGTAACCAGATAACAGCTCCCTAACACAAGATAACAGCTGCCTGGTAGATCTAAGAACAGCACTCAATAGTAAAACCCATGTCCCACTGCGTACTATTCAATTACATTGAGAAGGAAAAACAACAGCCTGCCAGAAAGCAGTTCCCTCCTAAAGTGCTGGCACAAGTCACATGACCAGGGGCAGCTGGGAAATTGACAAAATGTCTAGCCCCATGTCAGATTTCAAAACTGAATATAAAAAAATCTGTTTGCTCTTTTGAGGAATGGATTTCAGTGCAGAAGTCTACTGGAGCAGCACTATTAACTTATGTGTTTTAAAAAAAAACATGTTTTCCCATGACAGTTTCCCTTTAAATTTATCCACAATGGCCTTCATTTTGTTGTGAACGGATACCTATACAAATTGCTCTTTTCAGGTCACCAAATCTTATATGGAAGACATTAAGAGAACTTAACTTCCTGTCCCCCCCACAACCTCAGACTGCCATTCCTGGCTTCTATTGGCCACCCTCCCCACACAGTCTATTACACTAAATAGTGTCCTTACTTGTGAACCTGCCATAAAAGTGCACAGTAGATCAGGTTCACGGGTGCCATCTTCTGTCTTTTAAGATCCTTTTATGTTGGTTCAACAACATGGAACCTACAGGAACACGTGTAGTTGGAGCTAGTCTAAAATTAGTTTCACTGTCAACACAGAGGCAAAAGAAGGCACTTGTGAACTCTCTGAATTTTTATGGCAGGTTCACAACGTTTGACTGTACATGAAGGGATCAGGGAGGAGAGCTGATGTGGGACAGTTGAGGGGGGCTGTGGTTTAGGAGAGGGTTGTGTTTTCTTTAAAGAGGCATTACAATTTCTTTTGAGGAAATCTTGTCTGAACAGGCCTGGATTTGTGGAAAGGCCACCTAGGCCCAGGCCTAGGGTGACAGGATTTGGGGCAGCAATCTGCCCAGCCACACCCACATTGGTTCAGAAACACTGGGGATACGCAAGAGATGCAATAGGTTTTTAAATTTCCCCTGTGCCAATCCCCATTGTTGTGGTCTTGAAGATGAAAATCTGCGAATAAAGGGCAAAGAATGGGGGTGATAAACAGCAGTGGGCCTAGGGGCGCCCGCTATGTAAATCCGGCCCTGTGTCTGAAGGTTGGCTGAAGTTGGTTTTCAGTAGTAACAATAACGGGGAAAAAAACTGGCAGTGTGCCACGCAATGTGCAGTTTTACATTTGCCCTGCACATACTTAAAAATTCAAGGACATTTTCCATTTTCAGAGGCAAAAGAAGCAGATGGAAACATCATTCCACAGAAATAAACCCTTTGTTGCAATGTACAATTCAGTTAACTAGAAATGAAACCTTTGTTGCAAAGTACACGTCAGTTAATAAGGGGCTTTCTTACCACTTACCACCAAACAAAATAGCTAAAACAATAAATTGTAAGTCAATACAAAAGCTTAAGGCTTGGCACAGAGTTGAACTAGTTCAAAACTTTTCATCTTTACCATATTCCAGGGTGCTTAACGCTTTGCTGATTTCTTATCCAAACAGAAATATATACACAATGCAGACCTTTTCTAATCAGGGTCACACTTTCTTATTAAAATTTGGAGCAGAAGAATTTTTTTTCTATAAAAACCGTACTATAATTATCGTACTCTACAGGTAGCATTCGTAATCATGCCAAAAGCAACAGTGTACTCATGTCATTCTTAAAAGATCAGCATTTTCCCATGCTTCTGCATAACAAATGTGTTGCAGATTAATTGAAAGTGTACTGGGCATCTCGGCACTGAGATTAAGCCGAGCATTTGATATCCCTTTCACTTCATATGGAAATGCCATTCAAAGGAACCATTTTCATGGGGACAATGTGTTTTTGATAACGAGTGGAATGTAAATCTCATGAGAAAGAAATCAATCCAACCAAAGTAGTCCCAAGTATTGATTTGTGTGCATTATAATTTCACAGGCTTGAATGGAATTTCAATGTTTGGGGGAAAAAAAGCAATTTCCCTCTAAATCTAAATATCTGAACAAATAGGAAATGCTGGGATTTTGTTTTATTGGCCAGTGCATGGTACATGCACAGTACAAAGTGGAGAAAATATTTCGCTTCTTTTTTTAACATATAATTGCTATGTAAATAAAACAAATAGTCAATTAGGCAACACAATGCAAGTCGCACAAAAGTCATAAAATGCAAACATGTTGCAAACAAAATGTTTTTTATACACATAAAAACACAGCTGTCTAAATGTAACATACACTATATAGTCAAATAATATGGGTACGATATATGAACAAAAGTTTCCAGACACCCCTTCTAAAATAACATCCTTAGTTGGAGCACCCACAAAAGAGTTTTAAACAGTCTATGGATACAACATCAGAACAAAAATATTTAAAGAAAGCATGTTTTTTTGTTTTTTTTTTATAAGATGAAGCCACAAACAAGTCTAAACATACTATGCTCAATGTGGAGTGTCATCTGTAATGGAAACAATATGTGTGAGCGTGACAAGTTGGGTTTGATGGATGCTAAGAGGATGCTCCCTACCACAATGTTGTCTACAAAGTTTGGTAGAGGAGATATACTGGTTTAGGGATCAGGACTGCGCTAGAGGTTCTGTTTCAAGTGAAAGCAACACTACGGCATACAGTGACATTTGTGACAATTAGTTGTTTCATACGCATGGGAAGTGTGGGAAAGACCCAGTTTGGGCCCAATAATGCCCATATGTACAAAGAAATGTTTATATGGAGTTTGCTTAGATGGGAGTGAAAGAACTTGATGGGTTTGCACAGAAGCCTGACCTGAACCCAAACTAAAACAGTGAAATTATTTGGAACAAGAAATGTGAGGCAGGTCTCACTGATCCGGTATTAAGTAAAGGGGTAGTAAACCCTGCTGCACTGATCAACCAAACTTTACTCAGTTGTTGCTTGACTACATATCCCAGAATACTGTAACATATAATGAAGGTTGAGGCATGATGGGAGCTGTAGTCCACGAACAGCAGGGCTGTATTCTTAAAGTAATATTGCACACTAAAACATTTACAAAACTTCTCCCCAAATCCCAACAGCTGCATTAAAAGGCAAAAAAAATCCTCCAATGCGAATCCCAGCTGATCTGTACCAATCTAGCTCCCTGTTCCTGTAATTGGAAGCTTTACGCACATAATTATCTCTATATATAAGATAACAGCAAGATGCCAGTTTTGGGAATCAGAATTCTAATTGGTCATTTATAATGATGTTTTTGATCAGTAGAATTCTCATTGGTGAATTTTCTTGCATCTATAATTCTGGGTTTCAGTAATTTCTATGGAAAACTAGGGGGTGCTGTGGGGCAGCATTACAGTTGGGTTTACAACCCCTTTAATAGAAGCAATTCCCACCAACAACTAATGGAAACATTTCCAAAAGGCTATTATGTCATCAAAGGGAGTATAATCTTCATATATATGGTATTTTAGGGTGGCCATCTTTATTGAAATGCTTTACTGGCTGACGGGGGCAGAGCTAAAAGGGGGTGGTTGTGGTCTAAAAGGGGACAGATTGTGCCAAATAGTGGGCATGGTTATGATGCAAAGGGGTTAAATTGTTGACATAATTGGGCGTCCCAGCCAGCCATACCTTGGATTAGGAACGAGATGCTGAAAAGTTGTGCCTGCATACTGTTTGGAATATAGTATAGTAACATTTCATTTTTTTAAAACACTGAAATGTAACCCTGATATATTTGCTCCACACTGGAAAAACAATAAAACAATGTGTTACATTTTCAGAGGAATGGAAGAAATAATAAAAATGTACTGTACAGTGCTGGGCCTAATAAATTTGTCTTCTTAATCTGTGAATACCGCTGAAATCTGAAAGGCATTGCTTCCATGTCTAAGAGGCTGACAAACAAACATAGTTTAAAAATCTAGGTTGTCACTTAGCTAAAAAGAGGTGGGGGTTAAATAGTTAAAGGGTAAGTCAACCCCCAAAAAAAAGATTGCCTAATTAAATAAAACAATATTCTAAGCAACTTCCCAATATACATTAATTACAAAATTTCAGTGCTTTTAAAGTTATTTGTAAAACTTGCTATTGAAAGCAGCATTGCCTTAACTCCCACTTGTTACTTTTTAAACAATGCTGCAAATGTTTTGGTTCCTCAGCAAAATCAGGTCTGTTAATCAGCTGCCTTGTCTTACATTGCATCAACAGTCTTAGACATCAGTGCAGAGAATAGAAAGGGACATACACTGGTTTCAATAGCGATACATATTCAAATAAATTAAAACCCATGGAATATTTGTAATGGATGTATATTGCAAAGTTGCTTAGAATTCTGTTTTCCTGTATTACACAGATTTTTATTTTTGGGTTGACTTCTCCTTTAATATAAATTTCTTTCTACAGCAATGCAAAAGAACTGTGCCTTGGAGATGACTGAACAGAAAACAGGCTCCTTATAGAATAAAATGCACTAAGCCACAATGCTATGGCACTCCACAAAGAGGCACACATTTGACAGAGACAAAATAGTTGTAACACATAGAAGCTTATAACTCATAAAAGCTAAGCTAATGAAAATAAGGGCTCATTTATAAATGCAAACATGCAGAAATAAAAAAAAATGTGCACCATAACTTGCACAAGATGGATGGATGTTAATTGTGGATGTTAATTGCATGCATATTGCAACAAATGCTATTTAACAGATGATTTCACAGGACACTGGAATTCTGATCAAAAAATATCCATTGTGGGTAAAAAATATGGTGTTTTTTTGCAAAATAACTTTAGAAGCAAAGAAGTACATAAACTTTCTGCTGCTTAATACATGCTTCATTTGAAAAAAACTGAATAATCATGAAACTGCCACTCCAATGATATGTTTTAGGGATGCACCAATAAGTTTTTTGATTAAATCAAAAACTAAAGAACTGAATCTTAACTTCAAATGTGAGCAAATAAAAAAGTTGCATTATCTGACTAAAAATGTCATCTTCGTGTCGGCTTAACTTTGAGGATTTAACCAAATCTGAATTCTGTGTTCTGTGCACCAATATTTGTTTAGAAGAGCAAAACAAATACAGCCTTGTGTTATTAAACCAGTGGTTTAGAAATAATGCAACTCTAACAGGAAGTGTGGAAGCAAAAGACAGAACTCTTGTCTTTTAATTGGCTCATGTGACCTAACATGTATGGTTTTTTTGTGTGCACCATGAATCCTATGATCCCAAGGGGGCGGCCCTTAGGCTACATGGGGAGTTTAGTCGCCCGAAGAAGAGGCAATTTGTCGCCGGGCAACTAATCTCCCCCAATAGCCTTGTGTGTCAACAGCCTTAATGAAAGGAAATGACCTTCCAAGCAACTATCAACATACAGTAATTACACATTGTAATGCTTTCAAAGTAATTTGTGAAAAGATTTGCTATTAAAAGCAGTACCTGTCTGGCCGTTTACATTTGCTGCACTCCTGGCTATGACTGCTGAAACAACGTTGAAAGCCAGCTGATAAAAGCTGAAATGAACAAGCCACATGCGTACTTTACATACCTGGTGCAGAGAAACTTCCAACCTCCACAAAGAAACCATTCTAATCCTTTTTTTCTCCGAGTAATTCTGGCTCTTGGCAGGGTTTGGTAGTCACTTTCATCATTTTCAAAACCTTCTTCCGACATCATAAGTGGCATTTCATCTAAAGGAGATGCTTCATCTTCTAACTGATACCTAAAGAACAAATACATTATGTGCTGCAGTCCTGGTATTTTGAAGATGCACCTCCTCCATCACTTTTACTAAAATGTCAATGGGCATATTTAATGTGATAATGGTTATAATGATGGATAAATAAAATGGTCAGGTGTTGTCCCCCCTTAAATATATAAAAAGTCATCCTATATAAGGATATATGCACCAATTGATCACAGCATAAGTTGTCCGTGTGTGTGTGTATATATATATATATATATATATATATATATATATATATATATATAAATAAATGTTTAAATGTACGGGCTGCGTAATGTGTAACAGTTTGATACTGGGAACTGAGTTTGTCCATCCATATACAGGCAAAAAGTACCCCATCAAGCAGAGAATGACATGTACAGCGACCATGGTCATTTACATCATTAAGTGTCCTTGTGGCCTATTAGATTATGGCAAGACCACAAGGCAGCTTAAAGCAGTGATTTTCAACCTTGTGCCTCCAGCTGTTAAGAAACTACAAGTCCCACAATGCATTTGCCTGACTGTGGCTGTCAGACTCCATTGCATTGTGGGACTTGTAGTTCCTTAACAGCTGGAGGCACAAGGTTGAAAATCACTGGCTTAAAGAACATATTGGCATGCACAGGTTGAGTATAAGGGCAGCACTGGATCCAGAGAGGGCCTCGAAAAAGCATGACAAAAAACAAGATATAGCCCAACAGACTGTAGCCAGGCATTGGGCACAAGCTAGACATGATCCGGCAGCGTTCCGATGCATGCCAATAGAGCAGTTATCTAAGCCATTGCGAGGTGGGGACCAGAACAAAAGGTTAATGCAAAGAGAGGCATACTGGATCCACGAGCTCGACTATGTAACCCCACGGGGCCTAAATGAGCAGCTAGTTTTGAATTGCTTCCTGGGTTAGGAATCTATGTAGCTAAACAGTATCCAGGCAATTTTCTACAAGGTATCAAAGTATGTATGAAGAAACATAATGGATAACTATGTGTCTTTATTGCTTTTGTATACGCAGCAATAATGGAAACATGCTGAATTGTTTTTTTTTTTTACTTTGTAGATATCCTGCACAATAATCACAAAATGGACTTTCACATCTTTGATTTTATTCTTTAATACCGGATGTTCTGACACACTGATTGTAAAGTAGTAAATTCACTATATGCCTCTGAAATGCACTGAAATACGATATGGAAGGTGTTAATTGAAATCATAATGCAAATGGCTTGTCTATGTATGCAAATGTTGATGTCACTAATTGCACCATAAGCTTTATTTGTATGTTGGGTATTTAAACCCACACCAAACACTTGCACAAAACCCTTGGATAAAGGTCCAAATGTGGACCAAAACGTTGGTCAGGGACTTGAAGGGGGGGGGTCACATGGGACAATACTGTTCAGTGAGTTTGCAATTGATCCTCAGCATTCAGCTCAGATTTAAAAACAAGCTATGGCCCATGAGCCAGGAAACCAAGAGAGCTGCAATGCAGGAAGTAGTGTTCTGTTCTGTTAGACATCCAGTCACTCCAGCCTTTATACATTACATTTTTGCCTAACTAACTATATTAGAAACATTTTTCTTTTGTACTGACTATTTACCCAGTTTTTATTTTTAAACTGAACAGTTCCTTTAAAGCTTGACTGCTCGCTCTACTGCACATGTGCAGGAAGAAAGAAGAAGCCAGAAGAGGATGGATCCGTGGTGTTCTCTGGAATAACCCTGGGCCGGTGCAGTTATCTTCTGACAGGAGCACCGGCCCGGGGTTACAGGTAAGTAAATACAATTACTTTGGGGTTTCTCACATTTGGTACCCCCAAGTGGCAAATTACTTTCCCATCCTTCAAACCCAATAGGATTGGTTTGACTTCAATAAGGATAAATTACCACTTATTTGGGATCAAGTAAAAGAAATTGTTTTATTATAACAGAAAACATTTCTAAAACTTAAAATGGAGTCTAAGGGCGATGCCTTCCTGTTATTCTGCTCTTTCTGGATAATGGGTGTCCAGATAACGGATCCCATACTTTAAAAAAAATTGTCATTGATACGGCTATAGAAATCTAGATTTCCTTTTTTGCTATTTTAGTACCTTCACATTTTAATGTCTATCCACAACAGGCATTTTGGACATTTACATATTTTGTCATAATATTGGAGTCTATAATTTTAACTCGGAAGAAAATCTTTGTAATTGTACATAAGTTATTGTTGGCAATATTATAGCTAGAGAAGAAAGTAAAACTTACATTACTGTGACATATATATATATATATATATATATATATATATATATATATAAATAGGGGGGAGATAAGTATGTGTACATCTCTGAAAAACAATTACTGGTGTCCCATTTCATAGCATGAAGATATGAACTTTCGATTGTACAGATGCATTCTATTGTAAGGAAAAATGCACAGCATCATCATGTTTATTATCACTGACTTCAAGAATGTAGCCTTTGAAATGGAATGCAATTTATTCTATTTCAGAAGTAATTTTCCTTCAGTGCAGTAAAATTTTACCTCTGTATTCAAAAACAATAAGACTATGAATAATGGATTTTTTCATGTGATGAGGACAACAAAGTCTAATTTTCTTTGGAATGTGTGTCTTGCACACTTAATTGCTTTGTCACTCACAAACAATCAAAGCTTCAAGCAATTAAGTACAATGCAAGAAACTTTTTCGGAGATGGAAGTACTAAAAAAAACGAAAGATTTGCTCGCAGAAAGTCACAGCATGCTTTACCTCAGAAGTGCTTTCAATAAACGATATGCAATCACACAAATTATTTTTGCATCTTGTGAGGTCAAGATTCCTTTTTAAAAAATAAATTCACCCTTCAAGTACTGGCAAACACAGAAGCTATGGTGCCGGCATAAAGGTACCACTGTGATAGGGACATAGAGTCTGTGTTTTGTGGTTTGAAATAAACAATAACCGCCAACTTGAGATCACTTGCACATAAAACTCATGCCTCATAGGTAATAAAGTTTGCCCAGTAACTCACAACAACCAATAAGATTCTTGCATATAAACAGTTGACTAGTAAATGCTACCTGCTGATAGTTTGCTATGGGTTAGTAACCCCATTAGTGTTCACTAATTATAACTTCTCACCACTGCTGTTTTCTTTTAAATCATTTATATCACAAATTCGAGGTGCACAATGTTCAGCTCCGCTGCATCAGGAACTATACTTAAACATTTTGCAATATATTAACAAAGGCACACTCACTTCACCACTTGGTTGCAAAAAGATTTAGATTCTTCTTTTATTCATTGTGAGACCACAGCACCATATATATAAGCCCACTTGATATGCCTGGACATGGGAGGTTGAGGGACTTGTCCAGGTCACAAGGAGCTGCTGCTGGGAATTGAACCAGGGTGCTGTGGTCTCACAATGAATAAAAGAAGGTGAAGTGAGTGTGCCTTTGTTAATATATAGTAACCCCATTAGACTTTTGTGTTTATGCAGCCCTGCCATTAGCAATGCCACCATATACCCTGTTACTCAAGCACAGCATCTGAGTTATCACTGAACATCAGGTTTTGAGCTCTCATACGATCACTAACTAGAACATGCAAAACATTTAAAGGAGAATTCAACCCCTCCAGCGCTGGTTGTTTTCAACAATACTCAAGTGAACAGTGTTGTATATGTCAATAATTCCTAAAGTGTCAAGAAAGACAGGTATATCTAAAAAAAAAAAAAAAAAAACCTCAGGAAAAAAAAGCTTAAATGAATCGTTTGGTATAAAAATAAAAACTGGGTAAATAGAAAAGCTGTGCAAAATAAAAAATGTTTTCAATATAATTCAATATAGCCCCCCTTCAAGTCGCTGACTAACTCAGATTTAGGGAGCTGAAAAGCAGGAAGTTGGATTATTGCTATTATATTAGACATCCAGTCACTCCAGCCTTTATAGTTTGTATTTTTCCTTGACTAACTAGATTAGAAACATTTTTTATTTTGCACAGTCTATCTATTTACCCAGTTTTTAATTTTACCCTGAACTGTCCCTTTAGGGAAACTAAATCCTACAACATCTGTCACTGCAGTTTATGCCCTATGGGGGCACGCAGCAACTGCTTGAAGGGGGATTCAACCCCTCCGGCACTAAACCCCTCCCCCACACACCCCTCCCTCCTCCTCAGACCTGCCAAGATATCCTGATCTGCACCCAAGTTTTTCGGGGGGAAAATCCGAAGAATTCGTACAATTTTGGCAATTTTTTTCCCAAACTTGAATTTTTTAGGAAAATGTACAGACAAATAATGGGAAATAACCCATATGGATTAAAAAAGAGCTTAAAAGAGAAACTAAACCCTACCCCACCCCAGACTATGCCCTATGAGAACACACAGAAACTGCTTAAAGTGCTCAATAGACGAACAGGATTGAATTTTGGACCAATACTAAAAAAAAAAAAAAATTGTTTTTGTTTTACTATAAAATCGGACTTTTTAGTGAAAAAAAAAAAAATACCCAGAGAATGGAAAAAGTATAAATCCGAAAATCTGGCATCTCAAAGCTGCCGAGGTTGCATATACAGTGGTGTGAAAAACTATTTGACCCCTTCCTGATTTCTTATTCTTTTGCACGTTTGTCACACTTAAATGTTTCTGCGCATCAAAGACCATTAACTATTAGTCACAGATAACATAATTGAACACAAAATGCAGTTTTTAAATTAAGGTTTACGTTATTAAGGGAGAAAAAAAACTCCAAATCAAATTTTGTGTTTACTTGTGTTATCTTTGACTAATAGTTAAATGTGTTTTATGATCAGAAACATTTTGTGTGACAAACATGCAAAAGAATAAGAAATCAGGAAGGGGGCAAATAGTTTTTCACACCACTGTAAGTCAATGGTAGAAGTCCCTGAGATATTCTGATCTGCGCTGGGTTTTGAGCAATAATCTGAAGATTTAGAGTAATTTGTACAATTTTTTCCCAAACTGGAATTTTTCAGGAAAATGTATAGATAAATAAGGGGAAATAACCCATGTGGATTGGGTTGGGCATATTTCAGAAAATGATGAGATTTTGGATTTTGTTAAATAATCCACTAGGGTTGGCCAGGAGCAGTAAGCCATAGCAGTTAGAATTGAATGGTCACATTTTTTAAATGCAGACGGTTGCTATTGGTTACTGCTCCTGGGCAAACTTAGTGCCTTTTTTTACATATGGGGTTAGTGCCTTCCCCAACATACTAGGTCCTTGGGATGCTGCATTCATTACACGTTCAATATTAAATCAAGAAACAGCCAAACAACAGTTTTTTTCAGAGCCAACAATACAGACCGCAGATAAAATTGTGGTGGTGGTGGTGGTGGTGGGGGGGGGGGGGGAAATGCCTTGAATGTGGGTGCACGACCGAATATTACCCACCGAGCATGTCTCTGATGAATAGAAAAGACCACATCTACAGATAGTAGGACATCCTAGCATTTTATGGTCGGCTGTGACAATGTGTTGTGTTTAAAATGCAGCAGACATTGCTAGGAAACTGACAATAGATGGGAGCAGGGAACAAGCAATGACTGCACTTCTGTTCAGGTCCTCTCCTATTCATTTGACAGTCTACCTTTCAAGTCACTGCATGGTTGCTAGAATGAAACAGTAGCAACAAGATAACACTGTAAAATCAAAACCAAGAGCAGAAGAACAAAACATTAAAAGCAAAATTGAAGACTAGCTATAAACGGTCTTAGAATATTAAATACCCAGAACTTACTAAAAACTGTATTCCTAGGTGAATTACCATTTTAACATAATGAATAAAAAGGTAATGTATGGGATGAAAAAAGTACATTTATGGCTCAAATTTATGTATGTGAATTGTATTTGAGTGGGGATTATTTTGTGTTTGTGTAAAAGTGTGTTTCTCCAACTCTAAAGGTTAGAAACAACATCAATTAGAAAAAAATGGAGAAATATAATTGATGGTTCTTTTAGGTGTCTTTGTAATAATTGCTTTAGTGGTGCTCCTTTTCTTTCTCCATTAAACAAGTAGGACAAGGGCCTCCAGCACATTACAGAAATGTTAATTGCTTTAAAATGCCCTCATTAGGAGTTATAAGGAAAAATGTCACTGAAAGAGCTACATTCAGTGGGTTTAGAAGTATCAGAAACATAGTTTCTTTGTCATGGAGGAAGATCAAAACCTGAATTCAGGTCACAAGTTAAAAGATTCCATTATCTCCTAAAACATAATATGATCTGCCGCAGAATATATGATTTGGATCCTTTTAAAAGGGATTATACAAGATCAAAGAAAAAAAAAAAACATGTTACTTGTAATAATCCTTGTTTATTCAGTAAAACAGTTTGCCCTACTTATTGCTAAAAATACCTAAAATACAAATTGCCTCCTGAGCATATGAAGACATACATATAGCCATAAAAGAAGAAGAATTAGTACACTCTGACCAATACGTGGGGGGGCAGAATGCTGAACCTAAATAGCACCCCTTACAGTTAAAAAAATGATAACAATATTCTATATACAACTCCACAATGAAGCGTTTCATTCCACTCATTAAAGGCAATTGAATGTATTGTAGTTTAAGTCCTTAAACAGGGAAGTTCACCTTTAAGGTAACTTTTAGTATGCAGAATTTTCAAACATTTAGGGGCAGATTTACAAACTTCTAAATTCGACCCACAAAGATCTTTTTCGATCAAAAATTGACCTACTTTGATCGAATAAGTCCATTTTCGATCGAATAAAAAATCATTCCATTCGATTGAACAAATTCCAACGATTCTCAGCAAAATCTTTCGAATTCTTGGAACTTAGAAAATTTCTCAGGACAGAATCTATGAGGACCCCCATAGGCTAAAATGGCAATTCGGCAGCTTTAAGCTGGCGAATAGCTGAAGGAAGGGCAAGTACTTCAAAATTAGAATTTTAGAATTTTGGGCTATTCCATAGTAGCCCAAAATTACTTTGAAATTCAAATTTTTTTAATTTTATTGGAATTTTCACTTCGACCTTTAGTAAATGTGCCCCTTAGGGTAGAATTACACAAACGATTAGGACGCAATTCTGCCGGATCCAATGCTGGGCGACTAAACGCCTGCATTAAGTCAGATGCGACAGAAATAAGGTAAGAGGAAGAAATGTCGGAAGCTGTTGCAGCGTTCAAGTGACACTTCCTTATTATAAAATTTAAAACTCACAACGGATTGTTAGCATTTGTGCCAATGACTACATATCGTTTGATACGAAATGCGTCAGGACATATGACTTTTAACTTGATGGAATAAAGTTCAACTTTTACTTCACCGGTTGGTTGCAGGAGTGCGTGAGTTTATTCTGACTGGTTTTCATGCTTAAGCTACGGGCTTGGGGCACGGCACCTGAGCCAGAGACAAGACTTGGCGAGTGCGGCATTCTTCTTACGACTGTTAATTTTGATGTTGCTAGAGATTCGTGATTTAAGTGATGGACCCGGGGTGTCTACACCTGGGTCACTTCTATTTTTGGGTGAGCTATTTTTTGTCATATACAGGGAAAATGTCCATGCCTTTTCATTAGCAATTTGGAGAATTGAAAAAAGGGGGGCTAGAGTTTACAGATTCATTCTCTTTTTATAGTTTACTATTCAAAACTTATTTGAATGTCTTTCAGTGATTGTTCATCTAAGCAAGCAAAACAGTTATGATCTTGTTCACAGCTATTCGGGGGAAATAATCATGGCATAAAAACAAACAAAAATATTTTCACAAGACCTCATTCAAAAATACTTTGGAGCGTTTCTAATCCAATTAAGACAGTTAAGATATACAGAACAGGGTCATATCCAGTATGCTGAAAAGTCCTGATGGTCACACTGCAATCTGAAATTACATCTGATGCAAAAGAGTTTTGGAAGAACCTACAGCCTACTTTGTGGCCCAAATTTTTTGTTAGAAAAGGATGGAAAGCTAAATCGCTATTAATCTACTGACTTGCATATTCACACGTACAATGTATTCTAACAGATGCAATTTACAGAAACATTTTCTATGTTTTCTATGGAAATCACATTGAGTTGCAATAAAATCCATGGTTTGCTACATTCAAATTTAGTAGGGTCTAAATATTATGCTCCCAAGATCAACCACAGTCTGTAATATGAATACGTAATATGAGTCCTAAAGATGTTTAAGTGTTGAACCATTCAGTAACAAATTAAGTAGTAGATCAGTGATCCCCAACCAGTAGCTCGCGAGCAACATGTTGCTCTCCAAACCCTTGGATGTTGCTCTCAGTGGCCTCAAAGCAGGTGCTTATTTTTGAATTACTGGCTTAGAGGCAAGTTTTGGTTGCATAAAAAACAGATATACTGCCAAACATTCTCTTCTGTAGGCTGCCAGTCCATATAGGGGTTACCAAAAAGCCAATCAGAGCTCTTATTTGACATCCACATGGACTTTTTCATGCTTGTGTTGCTCTCCAACTTTTTTTAAATTTAAATGTGGCTCACAAGCAAAAAAGGTTGGGGACCCCTGTAGTAGATGATGTAAGTATGTGGAAATCACTGTTCTCCTCATTGTCCATCTTTACACAGTCAAGTAAATATGTATTCTAACAGAAATAAGTCTGGTCCCTGCACTACGTCTGCCTGGACCTATAACTATGGACATTTGCTGGACAGCACCAGTCAGCAACTACTGTACCTTAAAACTACCATAACCGTGCCCCCTGTTAAGAGGACTGCTTTGATTGGATAATGCAACCCCTGACAAAGTCCTTGTAAAAGACCATGTAGGGCGATACTCGTGGAAGATGGTGTCTCCCTGAGCCATCACAAAAACCACAAGCACTTACTGGCATACATTGAGTTGATACTAATTTTTGGCATCGTAATTCTCATTTATCCTTGTTGTAGGATTATGCTTCATTATTTTGTATATTACACACAACACTTTCTTTGGGACTGTTATACATGCATTGAGTTTTTAACATAGCCAGATGCAGCCATGAAACAGGGAACAACCGGGGATTCCAACTGAAGTACAATAGAGACTGGGGGGGCATGGGCTCTTTAAGATGGGGGGGGGGG
>CM044441.1:97290069-97308224 GCA_024363595.1 Xenopus borealis
TATATATATATATATATTTATATATATAAATGCAAGGGCACCTATTGAAAAAAAATCCACAAACCGAAAGAGCCCGCATTCCGGTTTGGGGTTGTAGTAGTCTTAAAAAAAAAATTGCCCCCTGCATGCGCATGGACTGTCATGGCGGTAAGCCAGCACATGGCAATTTTTTTTTAAACTACTACAACCCCAAACCAGAATGCGGGCTCTATTAGCCCGCACTTTCAGTTTGGGGATTTTTTTCTGCCCATAGGTGCCCTTTAAACACATTTCTAAACGGTAAGTCCCCAGATGTTACTGTATGTATGTAGAGGGGTATATTCTCAACATTTAACTTTTCTTCAACATTTAACTGGGATTTACATCATGCTGAAAAAAACAGTCCAGCATATTCTCGGATCCCAAAGTCAAGTAACAGGGAATAAAACTATAGTGGATTTCTTATAAATCTCTTTTACATAGAATTTTTATCATTTACCATCTAAAAGAAACATAACTTTGGGTAAGGTTAAAAGGGTGATTTTAACATGATAAAGTCAGCTAAAATCAGTGCTGTTGTTTTCTATGAAACAATTTGCAAATGCAGATCATATAATTCAAATGTAAGCGGGTTATTTACTAAAATATGAATTTATCTCATATTTTATTAAAAAAAACTACAACCAAACTGACATGCCTGATTTTAGCTTATTTATTAATAAAAATACTTAATTTAATTACATTGCAGAAAAACTCTTTTTCCCAAATTGCTCAAATTTTTCAAGTTTTTGGCCGAAAACTCTGTAAAAGTGAGATTTTTGGGCTAAACCCAGTGCAGACCACGAAAACTTCAAATTCAAGGTCCCCTCTCATTGACTTTTACAGGACCTCGACAGGTCTGACATGCTGGATTTTTCAGATTCAGGGTATAATAAATCTATAAAAAATCTTTTTTTTTTTCCTTTAAAAAAAAAAAGTGTTTATAGTGACAAAAACTAACATTTTTGAACTTTCAAAAAAGCTCAACCTTTAATAAATAACCACTTAAATCTTGCTGTTTTCCTAACACAAGGCTGTTGATATAAAAGTATTGCTATGGGCCTATTTCATGAATTCTTTCTGACAACACTTTCCTTTTCCCCCTTGGGGTTCCATAAAAGTTATACGGGCTCAGTTTGCATTTCAAGACTTGCCTAAGCGGTCACTATATCTCAGGCTTTTGACCACAACCATCCTTCTCTCATCTCAAAGCCTGCTTATTGTCCTAATAAGCAAGCAAAACGGCCATACATGAAACACTACATAGCAGAAACAACCCCATGCTTTCTAATAGCAAGAAATATACCAAAAATATATCTACCAGGCATAATTCTATAGGAAAATTCAAGGGCATATAGGCCTTTTATGGGAGAGATTTCCTAAAGTGGCAATTTATGAAAAACAGGTTTTCCTTCATAAAGGAGTTAATGGAGTATCTGTTTGCATAAATTTCCTCCACATGCACAGTTATCTTACACAGTCCAAAAACACATGACGTTTCTGTGTGTATATGTGTGGTAGACTGAACTTCACTGGAGAAGGGAGTGATGTGTAATATTAATTATTTCTGATAAATATAAATCGATTGATTGAATAGATTTTTATTCGAATCACTCGAAACAATCGTTTTTTTTAATTCGATGGTCGAAGTACCCAAAAAAGTTATTTGAAAATTTTAATATTTTTCAAAATTTGATCGAATTTCGAATCCTTTACACGAATTTAGTAAATCTGCCCCATGTGTCTTGCACATAATGCCAGTGTTCCAACATAACCTAAACTCACAAACATATGCTGCCCTAGACATCAGCAATTACATATTTCTGCATATCACTGCCTGATCTATTAACTCATCTGCATCAAACAGCATGTAAAATAGTGAATGTGATAGTTAAAGGGGTTGTCCAGCTTTGAGTTAACTTTTAGTATAACAAAGAGTGATATTCTGAGACAATCTGCAATTGATGTATAGAAAGATGAGTAATAAAATATAGCAATGACAATATATTTGTTTTTTAGATGGGATCACTGAACATGAAAACTGGAAGCTGGAAAAAGTCATACGAATAAGGCAAATAATTCAAAAACAATTAAAAAAAAAAAAAGATAAAATTGAAAAGTTGCTTAGAGTTTACCATTCCTTTACATACTGTAACTTAACAACGGTGAACCACCCCTTTAATACAGCATTCACTGTTGGTCAGGAAAAGCTTAACATATATGAATTCATGAAATCAATGTGTAGTTTTAAGCAGTTGACAATAATGTTCTGCTGTCTGTTACAATAACTTATGAAGTAGCTAGTTTTCTGTATTTGAAAAAGAAGAATATAAAGGACAAACTCAAAAGAACCCCTGAGTATGAAATAAATGCAAAGTGTGTAATCCTAATTTTACATATTGTCCTCTTGATGTTATTTGGTACTGAACTAGTACAGGTATGGTGATTTGGCCTGATAACATGCACACAACTTGACACAAAAGGAGTTAGAATGGCTATTAAAGATAACCATCTTCATCTGTGATCTGTTTGCTTGTAATTATTGGGTGTGTATAAAAGGTATAAGAGACTTTCTGGACTCCCGACAGACCCTTGTATCTTTCATCCAGTGCTGCACTGATGTTTTCTGGGTTCTAAGTCATGGGGAAAGCAAAAGAATTGTCAAAGGATCTGTGGGAAAAGGTAGTTGAAAGCTATAAAAAAGGAAAGGGATGTAAGAAAATATCAAAGGAGTTGAGAATGTCAATCAACAGTGTTCAAACTCGAATAAAGAAGTAGAAAATTAGGAGTTGTTGAAACCAAACCACAGTCAGGTAGACCAACTAAAATTTCAGCCGCAACTGCCAGAAAAATTGTTTGGGATGCAAGGAAGAACCCACAAATAACTTCAGGTGAAATACAAAAAATACTGGAGGAAAATTTTCACTCATCAGTCCGGAAGCTGCACATGGGACGTACTTGGACATTCCAACATGACAATGATCCTAAACACAAGGCCAAGTCGACCTGTCATTGGCTACAGCAAAATAAAGTGAAGGTTCTGGAGTGGCCATCTCAGTCTCCTGACCTTAATATCATTGAGCCACTCTGGGGAGACCTCAAAGTGCAGTTCATGCAAGACAGCCCAAGAATTTAAGGGAACTAAAGGCTTTTTTCCAGGAAGAATGGGCAGCTTTACAATCTGAGAAGATATTGAGATGTAGTACCATGTTAGCCATTCGAAAAAAAGCTTTCGGAGCACACGGGCCCCTTCATCCGAAAGCTTGCAATTGTTACTTATTCAGTTAGCCAATAAAAGGTATCACCAAACTTTACATTTTATGCATCTGAGATAAAGATAAAGAGCCTCATCCACAGTTACCATAAAAGACTTCAAGCTGTCATTTACGTTAAAGGGGGCAATACACGGTATTAAGAACTGGGGTACGTAAACATTTAACCAGGGTCATTTGGGTACTTTGTGTAGTGATTATGATTTAAAAAGAGTAAACACAGTTGTTTGACAATAAATGGCTTCAGCCAAACACTAACCATGAGTGAAAGAAAAGGTTTTGTGTTATCATTCATATTCTCTGAAAAATGTTTAAGAAACCATAAATTCTGCCAGGATATGTAAATTTATGAGCATAACTGTAAGTGTTTTCATGTTTGTAATCTTGTTTTGAGCTAAGAAGTGCTTGAACCAAAAAAATCCAAAAACAACTGTCCTAAAGCAAAGAATAACCAGGTGACTTTTATACCTTGCTATCACGCTACAAACCTCATGATAAAGTTATGATATAGGTCATTTGTTGTAGCTATGTTACATGCTACACTATGCTTTAGCGCATTATGGGTTGAATTCTCCTTTAAAAGCATCAACAGAATCAGCCATTACATCTCCCGGCAGAGCATTGCACAACCTCACTGTCCTCACTGTGAAGAACCACCTACGCTGCTTCCAATTAAAGTTCTTTACTTCTAGTCTGAAGAGGTGGCCTTTGGTGCAGTGATCCTCTTTATGGGTAAAAAAGGTCCCCTAATATGTCTATAATGTCCTGTAATGTATTTGTAAAGTGTAATCGTGTCCCCTCACAAGCACCTTTTTTCCAGAGAAAACAACCCCAACCTGGATAGTCTACCCTCATAATTTAAGTCTTCCATCCCTCTAACCAGTTTAGTTGCACTCTCTGCAATCTCTCCAGCTCATTTATATCCCTCCTAAGGACTGGAGTCCAAAACTGCACTGCATACTCCAGATGAGGCCTTACTAGGGATCTATAAAGAGGTATAATATGTTTTCATCCCTTGAGTTTATGCCCTTCTTTATGCAAGACAGAACTGTATTTGCTTTAGTAGCTACAGAATGACACCATAAGCAGACAACTTGTTATCTATAAAAAAAAAAAAAAACAAGATCCTTCTCATTTAAGGAAACTCCCAACACATTGCCAGTCAGTCTATCAAATGCCTGTTTTGCACCATGTTCTATGAGATGAGGTTTTATTCTTTTTTTCATAACATAGCAACCCAATGAAATCTGTAATGAAACTAATATGGGTCCAGAAGTTAAGAAGTCAAAATACTGTATATCATCACTCCCTGGGTAAAGTCACTTGATACAGAGTGTATACAGGTACTACCTTACCAATTTATTATGCACAGCTGAAAAAAGGGATGACTGAAGGCATGTGACATATACACAGATTTACCTCATATGAGAATACACAAACATAGTTTGTTCACTAATATATTATTCTCTGCAAGTAATATAGTGCTTATACCAACAGTTATTCTCTCTCTATCACACACACACAAAGTTAGGCCCATAAATATTTGGACAGAGAATATTTTGGTTCTGTACATTACCACAATGAATTTTAAATGAAACAACTCAGATGCAGTTGACTGCAGACTTTCAACTTTAATTCAGTGGGTTAAACAAAAAGATTGTATAAAAATGTGAGGAATTAAAAGCTTTTTTTAACAAAATCACTTCATTTCAGGGGCTCAAAATTGACTCAAAAGCTATTTCAAGGGCAGGTGTGGGCAATTTGTTATACCATTTTCAATGAAGCAGATAAAAGCCCTGGAGTTGATTTGAGGGGGGTGTTTGTATGTGCAATATTTTGCTGTGAAAAGACAACATGAGTTCAAAGGAGCTCTCCATGCAGGTGAAAAAAAGCCATATCAGAAATTGCTATAATATTAGGAATGGCAAAATGTACAGTTTGGTACATCATGAGCAAGAAAGCACTGGTGAACTCAGCAACACAAAAAGACCTGGACGTCCACGGAAGACAACAGTGGTGGATGATAGCAGAATCATTTCCATGGTGAAGAGAAACCCCTTCACAGCCAAAAAAGTGAACAACACACTCCAGGAGGTAGGCATATCCATAACCAAGTCTAATATAAAGAGAAGACTGCATGAAAGTAAATACAGAAGGTGCACTGCAAGGTGCAAGCCACTCCTAAGCATCAAGAATAGAAAAGCTAGATTGGACTTTGCTAAAAAAAAAAACATCTAAAAAAGCCAGCACAAACATTCTTTGGACAGATGAAACCAAGATCAACCTCTACCAGAACGATGGCAAGAAAAAAGTATGGAGAATGCGTGCTCATAATCCAAAGCATACCACATCATATGTAAAACATTTGGGAGGCAGTGTGATGACTTGGGCTTGCATGGCTGCTATTGGCACTGGGACACTAGTGTTTATCCATGATGTGACACAGGAAAGAAGCAGCTGAATTAATTCTGAGGTGTTCAGAGAGGCTCACAAAACAAACAGCAACTGGAAGCCACTGCAGTAAAGGCAGAGCATTAAAACGGAGGAAACCCAGAATCCTGTGATGTCCATGAGTTCAAGACTTCAAGCCAGCAAAGGGTTTTCAACCAAGTATTTGAAATGAATGTTTTATTTTCAGTTTTTTTTAATTTGTCCAATTACTTTTGAGCCCCTGAAATGAAGTGATTGTTAAAAAAGGCTTTAGTTCCTCACATTTTTTTTGCAATCTTTTTGTTCAACCCACTGAATTAAAGCTGAAAGTCTGCAGTACAACTACATCTGAGTTGTTTCATTTAAAATTCATTGTGGTAATGTACAGAACTAAAATTAGAAAAAAGTTGTGTCTGTCCAAATATTAACTAACTAAAGTCCCCCTCTTGTAAATTATAACAATACTATAAGTTACCAAGGAGTTTCATTACCATATAAAAACACGAGACAGAAGGCCGAGTGTTTTTATACAGGTCATGGAACTCTGAGGTAACTTCTAATATCATTATATTTTTCAACTGGGGGTACTTTATTTATTATAATACACAAGTTTCAGTGAGTCATGTGACAGAAATGACATCAGAACTCACCGTTTATAACTGATGACATCAGAACTCACCGTTTATAAGGATATAATTTACAAGATATTTACGGCTTTTGTGTACTATAAGGATATAATTTACAAGATATTCATGGCTTTTGTGTATTATACACACACACACACACACACGTCACACGAACATTCTGGGGTATTACTACAGGTCCAGTTCAATTTAGAAAACCTAAAATTCTATGATTCACCAGTGAGAATTCATACTGATTGTTATGTCTCTGACGGTTATCCCATGTGTGTACGTTATTAGTAAGAAAATGTGAGCCAATATGCACTAAGGCTAGGAATAAAGTGCCAGGTATAAACAGTGGCTTGGTGAGACTGTATGAGCAAATAGCATACAATTATACAGAAATACATAGTGAGGCATATAATAAGACAAAGAAACTTCTGCACAGGTTTAGGCGAAAGAGAGAGATGGCAGAAGAGCAAAGTAAAGGAGTGAAGAGTCAGGATTTCTACACAAAATTGCTGGTAACTATGCTAATGGAAATGTATGTAGGAGGGGGAATACAAGGGTTTAAATGGAAAGGGGCCAGTTAAATATACAGTAATAGAGCTTAAGTGAGGCTGTGGGCACATAAAGTGGGCATCCAGTTATACTATGGACTAATAAACAAACATAAGTGGAACAGTCCAAGTGGCTAAGGATGGGGGAGTGGTACATAGCAGGTGTCACCTTGCTCCCCCCGTCCTCACCTCCTCTTGCTCCTGTCTGCAGTATAATAGGCCGCTCGTTTCTGTACCGGTTGCAATGGAATGCTATCCGCCATCTTCCGCCGCTCCACGACTGACGTCACCGGCAAGCAGCCAGCTAAAATCGCGGAAGACTTTGCCTAGCAAAGCGGACGAATGGGATGGCATTATTACGTCATGATCAGCTGACTCTCTGTTAGGTTGTTCAACGCCTGAGTTTGTCAGGAGGCGGATATTCAGTGACTGCTATAGTTTGTAGAATTTCGGGAAATAAATTGCCGAATTGTGGGGCAGGCGGGCAGCAGGTGTTTGAACACAACAGTTATGTTTGCCGCATTGCTACTAGGCGAGACTTGAATGCTGTGCGACTCTGTTACTAACTTGGGGGAGGGGGACTGTTAGGTAATTGTTTAAGCTGGAACCGGTTCCACGTGTTTCTTGAGCAGAAAACCGGGATTCTAGGGAAAAACCCGGAAGCAAAGGCTGTTTGGTGTGTACGTTCTGTTTGGTGTGTACGTTGCTATCTGGCAGCTGCTATGAATTGCAAAATGTTGTAGCAGTGTCTTTCATCTGTGCTGTATCAGCATACCTAATACAGTGCCCATCATACAGTGAAAGAAGTACCCCATGTTTAAAAAAATAAGTATATCGTGAATCAAATGGCTTTGTGCTTTTTCTGTTATGTAATTACTAGGTGACATAATATAGTGAATAAACTACCCTCTATTGTAAAGTATAAGGATATTATAAACTGGACTAGACTGAGTCAAAATAGGCCCTGGCATTTCAAGTACACAGAAGCTTAATCAGCCCACTAAATGCTGACTTTCTATGGGAGCCCCTCAGGGATTAGCCAGAAACTCACAGATGGCCAATCTGGGCCTAATTATAAATCACAGAGGAGTTCCATGACCATAGAAAAGCACACGGCCTTCAGCAGTGTGCTTTTATACAGGTCATGGAACTCCGGGGTAGTGTTGCCACCTTTTAAAAATTTTTTTACCGTCAGTGGTTGGGGAGTGTCAAAAGGGGGCGTGCTGAGATGTCAACTTGGGCGGAGCCACTACCCCAGATTGGCCCGGCCCCTAAAAACTGTAAGGGGTAGATTCAACAAAGAGTGAAGTTCCGCCACTAGAGGGAAATTCCACAGCTCTCAATTCATTTCTATGGGATTTTTAAAGGCGTATTCATCAAAGGGTGAACTTTCACTTCACCCATTGATGAATACGCCTTGCAAAATCTCATAGAAATGAATTGAGAGCTGTGGAATTTACCGCTAGTGGAGGAACTTCACTCTTTGATGAATCTACCCCTAAGTTTTCTGCGGTTTGGGGGCAGGCCAAGGGACTTTAATATGGGTATTACATATTTACTGGCGGCTACATTGCCGACAAATTTGTAATGCCGGCCCGGCCTTGGCAGGTGTTTTACAGGCTAGGCCGGTAAAATACCAGCCGGGTGGCAACTTTACTCCAACTTGACTTCTAATCTAATATATTTTGCAACTGGGGGAACTGTATTATAATACTCACGTTTCAGTGAGTCACGTATACAGATTTAAATTCCTCATAGATTCTGTAATGAACTGCCTTTCAGTTTTTGTTAGGGATGCACCGAATCCAGGATTCGGTTCGGGATTCGGCCAGGATTCGGCCTTTATCAGCAGGATTCGGATTCGGCCGAATCCTTCTGCCTGGCCGAACCGAATCCTAATTTGCAAATGCAAATTAGGGCCAGGGAGCTAAATCACGTGACTTTTTGGCACAAAACAAGGAAGTAAAAAATGTTTTCCCCTTCCCACCCATAATTTGCATATGCAAATTAGGGTTCGGATTCGGTTCGGTATTCGGCCAAATCTTTCGGGAAGGATTCGGGGGTTCGGCTGAATCCAAAATATTGGATTCGGTGCATCCCTAGTTTTTGTAATCAAAATCTAAGCCTTGTCAGTGCCCAGTTATGTCCATGAGGCTGACCTTTTATATTCGGTCAAAATATACATCCAATAGCATTGCCAACCATAAGCTGAAAATCTATACGCACAAGCAGAACACAGGGAAGGGACAGTAGATAACAGTAGCATACCTCCCAACATTTTTGGAAGTACAAAGTATCTTATTTGTACCTGTTAGCTGTTCTGGGCTCTTTGCTAAAAGCCAATTAAGTTAGAAACTTTGTTTCTTTTTCTGGCTGTTCAGTGCAGAGAAAAGAGGGACTCTCCCTCCATAAAAGGGACAGTTGGATGGTATACAGTAGACAATGTAGAGCTTGCACATGGGGTAGATTACTACTACTGGTGCAGGGAAAAAAGCCTCCACAAAAATTCCTTAACCTATAAACCAGTGGTCTCTACCAGTTTATCTGTATAAATCTGACTCCATGATCTTTGTCCCTGCAGCTGGTGTTGGAAACGTTAAAGGAACAGTTCAATGTAAAAATAAAACCTGGGTAAATAGGTTGTGCAAAATAAAAAATGTTTCTAATATATTTAGTTAGCCAAAAATGTAATGTATAAAGGCTGGAGTGACTGGATGTCTAACAGAACAGAACACAACTTCCTGCTTTTCAGTGACTATAAGTGTGCCCACATGGGACATAACTGTTCAGTGAGTTTGCAATTGATCCTCAGCATTCAGCTTAGATTCAAAAGCAAACAGGTAAGACCCATATGGCCCACCTTCAAGTCACTGATTGGTTACTGCCTGCTAACCAATCAGCGGAAACCAAGAGAGCTATCTAGACTAGACAAATAAACACATATTTTATTCTAATGAATTACTATGTAGCAAAAAGAAGCTGAAGTGACCTCCTCCTCACCGCAAAAATAATACCCATAGACTCCAATGGGTGACAAAAACTATTGTGCAAAAAAAAAAAAAAATGACTAACATAGACTATGAAGATTTCATGACGAACATAGACAGTACATTTTGGGGAATTTTCACCATTTCGCAAATTTTCGGCAAAGAGAAACTTCTGATTCTGCCATCACTACTCCTCAGCAGCAAATAATCCTGGAGCCCATTGTGCAGAGTAACCAAGGGAAGTCAGGGCAGCATAGGATACAGAGGGGGAAATTCACTAAAGCGTGAAGCGTATAACGCTAGCGCTAACACAGACTCTGGTGAATTTTTGCTAGCGAAGTAGATAGACTAGCGCAACTTCACACCCTTACGCCAGGCGAAGTTGTGCACTGATGAAGGATCGTAATTACGCAAATTCACTAAGAACAACTTTTGTTATCACTAAGGCTAGACGTTACTTTGCCAGTTCAGACCTGGTGAAGTTCAATACAATAGATAGCAGTTTGAAAAAAGAAATTTGAATTTTTTTCTAAGTCCCAAAAATACGCTGGCGTGTTTTACATTTTTAGGGTGATAGTCTGAAAAAGACTACGTTTCCTAACATATGGCAACTCAACTATACAGGGGGCACATGTTTAGGGCAATAGGACAATTTATTTATGAAAGGTTTCCTGGGCTTGTGTAGTGTAATGTAGTGGCTGTAGCATATACTTATATTACACTTTGAAATTTGCACCGTATGCAAATTAGGCATCGCTAGCGTAAATGTGCTTTGCCTGGGCGAAGTAACTCTAGTGCAACTACGCTACCGTTCGCCGACCTTAGCGTTAATTCGCCTATCGAAGTGCGGCGAACGTTAGCGAAGGCAACGAATATTAGTGGTAAGCGTAGTTAATTCCAAGAAGTGACAGGTCTGCTGCACATACAGCATTTTATACCCTGTCAGCAGATGTGTTTAAAATAAAACTTCTCTTACTACAGTCTTCACATTTTTGTTAATTCAAGCAATTCCCACAAACCGCTTGGGTGCCCACCTATAAACACAGAAATCACATTGCAGCGATTAATACTGTGCAGTTTAACCCCAATACTAACATTCTGTTCCAATGGAAGTAGAGGTAAATGGAGTTGATGCTGCACTGAATACCAATATTTTTATTTATAGCAGCACCCCCCCTTCTGTGGCCCCCTACCTGCTGTGTTTGCTTACCATGTATAAACTTTAAATGGTATCACTACAAAGATTAACTGGCCCCTGCATTATTTAAACCTCAAATTCAGACTTATCTCCTGTATTTTTCACACCTATGATCCCCCTGCATTGTTCACACGTGTAACACCTTTATTGTTCACACCCCTAAAACCCTTTACTGTTCACACCTGAGACCCAGACTGAAACTGCTGACATTGTTCACCTGTTCACACCTTTTTCAAAATTGTAATGGGGTACCAGCAAAAGCCGCCCTGGCCAAAGTATCGAAGCAGCCCATGTATTCCCGCGCATGCAAAACCCCAAGGTTAACTAGAACTAGTGTTTATTAATGTATTAATAGACATTTTAAGAGGCCATTACCATATAATCCCCAGCAATATTAAATACCCTATGTGCTGGAACTGGTCCTTGCAACAAATATCTCCCCCTAGTTTCTATCACAACTATTCTTTCAGATGGATTAGTGGTCCTATAATTACAGTATATTCTAAATTTTCCTTTGTTTTCCCCCAGCTAGACCATGCATGCTGGCAGATAAGAGGACTTTAATTCCCATGTGTATCACAGGGCCAAAGTGTGGCACGCTTGAAGAGACTAGGCTGTCTCTTGGAATTAATGCTACATATCACAATATTTCATATACAGGCTGAAGTGATTGTTCTTAGCATGGATCTACCTGTTGCCAACATACCTATCATAAGCATACAGGACTGGGTAGTAAGCAACTCTAATATTACTAACTGAAGTTGGTCAGAATTCCTGGTTCCTCAGATATGCCAGTACAGGCATGAGTACTAACAAATGCAGGCATAAGCTTAGCTGTGGTTGGCTATTATGGACAGCTCATTTACATTTATAAAGTTATTAGCTCATTTACATATTAAAGACAGACCTAATTTGCATTTTTAGTTTTAGTTTATATTTTAAAGCAAGCGGCCTATTTTGCATTTGCCCAAACCACAGATTGCCAGTCCGTGCCTGGGCACCAGCACTGTGTTACTGCATGTAGTACAACTTAGAGTGGCCCTGATGGGTTTCTCTGTCTGTCCTGCCCTACTCTGCCTTCCCTATGCTCCCAGTTTGTCCTGCTCTGCCTATGTGTGCCCTACTCTGCCTTTGTGTGCCCTGCTCTGCCTGTAGAACATAAGCCTGGTATTTATTCTGGGTTTTTTTTAGCATTTGAAAAGAAAATATTGTGTTATCCACAGGTGACGAGGAGGCATATGGATTCAAGGGTATGATCATTTTTTTCACAAATAAGTGACGAGTGATATCCCTGCAGTGAGCACCAACCATTTGGTTTTTTTTTTTGTGTGCTGCCACAAACAAGTAATTTGGACATGGTCTTGTGGTAATATAGGTGTGGTTTAAAAACAGGAAGTGGTCAACACTGGCTTCCATTATCGGCCCTCCACTATGTAGGCCAGAACAAGTTCAGCCCTCGGTACGACAGAAGTTGGTCAGCAATGATTTATAGCATGAATAAAGAAAGATTTGACTGACTATAATAGGCTTTCATCCTAATCTCACCTCATTATATTAAATTGTATGGCAATATTATCTTTCTTTTATTAGATATTAAACATGCATTAGGGTGATGTTCTATGCCAAATAACTAACTCCAGAACAAAGTACCTTAGTTCACTTACAAACACTTTTTACAGTTCAGTAGTTTTCAAATTGGTCACCAGAAATAAAGACTTTTTCACTTTCCATTTTATTCCTGTCCGGTCTCTAGTGTTTCAGTCTGGCAGCTCAGTAATTCAGGTGCAGATTCTGAACTGTTACAATTTTGCAATATTTAGTTGATACATATTTCAGCATCATCTCTGGAGTATTAGCAACTATTGTATCAATTCTAACAGCTGCCTGTAATGAAACTCAGGGATTCTGCTCAGCAGGGACAAAGAAAACAAATGTATCAACTAAATGTATCAATTTAGAACAGTTTACAGGGTCAGTGAACCCCCTTCCCAGATGAAAAATGTGACTTTACACCTCAATATTAGAAGAAAGGTCACACATAGAAAGTCATTGGATAATGTCTTTATTTCTGGTGAACTATCTGAAACCAACTGAATTGGAAAAAGTGTTGGAAGGTCAACAACCCCTTTAAAATGTGGTTTTGAGGGCTCCTACCAAGCCCAATTTAAACTCTAATTTTAAAACTCATAATTAAGGCAATACAAATCATAAGCAAAGGTGTTGCCTTCTGTTGTGTTTCAAGCACTTTGATGTCATTATGCATTTGCAGTAAGTTCTGAGTTGGTCAAATTCCAAACCCAGCCCTAGATTTAGTGTGTTCGTAAAACAGAATTATTCTCTTTGTTTCTGCATTATTAATATTGAGCATATATAAAAAGGATGCTTGCATTTATTCTTGTCCTTCCTGCACCAAGTCTTATTCAGTACTAGGCAATACTAAATTTCTAGCCCTGTGCAAAGTTTACTGTGTAAAATGCAAAGTCTTGAATTTAATTTATGAGGACAAAACCAGACCTTATGTGGCCAAAACATGGTTGCTTTTTCCCTGTACCCATGAAATCAATATCTGATTGGAGTAAACCCACTCAACCAAAGTGGAAGACGCATATGAAGGATAATAATTTCAGATATAAACTGCCATTGAACAAGTAGCTGTTGGACTTAAATTAATTAAAAAATCGAAACCTCTCGTGATAAAAAGTATTCATAAAGCTTAGATAAATAACATAATTACAGGCATAGGCAGCAGAAGATGGTTTTGGTAGGGGGGTCGAGAATGAATAACACAGGCGGCGGGCGTAGTGCTCCCCAGCAAAAATTTACTATGCCGCCTTTTGGCCACTCCCTTTGGACTCCACCCACTTTCCCATGTGCTTCCACTGAATTTTTGCCATGCCATGCTGCTCCAAAGCATAACTAGCTGCTTCCAGGCCCAGGATGTGCACCTGGCCACAGCCCCCCTATACATGCGCTTTTTCACACTGTGGCGCAATCTTCATTGGGCTGCGGGGGAAGTGGACCCTGGTGAACAGTGCTGGACTGAGAATGAAAATAGGCCCTGGCATTTCAGGTACACAGAGGCCCTATCATCCCACTTAGAGGCCCAAACAGCCTCCACCAGCCCACTAAATTGTGACTTTCTGTGGCACCTTATTGCAGCCCCTCTGGCATTTGCCCTAACCTACAGATTGCCAGTCCGGGCCTGCTGGTGAAAATGCACTTCCTGTTCCCCTGTAGATACGCCACCACTATCCCTCTCTGTGGCAGGCAGGGCTTCCTTTACAAACACACGCACAGCAAATATACTCTGGCTGCTGCCCAGATGCTGCCCCTGGGCCAGGGGCAGCACTAGCAGAGCTGAACTTCCGGGTTAAAAACCCCCTTGTAACTGGCCACTTGCTGCCACCTGAGGAGCAGCCTTGGACACACGCTAGCAAAAAAAAAAAAGGCAACATTTTTTTCTGGGGGTGCCACAGCCCCTGTCCCCCCCCTGTGCCCCCCCCTGTGCCCCCCCTGTTCTTAAAGTGGACCCTTCACCCCAAAAAATATTCAAAATTATATTTTATCACATTGGTCAAGCAAAATGAACATTAATTGCACTATATAAATTATTTTAATCTTGTTTTCTTCAGTCTGGGAATTCATAATTCTAGCAAGCTGGACATTGTTATTAAGACAAGCCTTGCATCATCTCAGAATTTTTTTTTGCACCAGAATGGGGGACCCAATGTCTATCCCCATTTCCTGGCTACACAATTAAATGGTTAAGAGAACTGGGGGAATGTGTGGAGAGCAGTGGCATCTAGGAAGTGCTGAATGGAAAGTGAAAGTAATTATCTGCCCCGCCTCTATGCCTAAGGCATAGAGGAGTGGCAGACAATATTTGATTGACAGCTGAGATTTTTAAATAAGTTTAAAACAGCTATGAATGCTATAATACAAATTTGAAATTGGATTTCATGTTTAATTTGAAAAGGACTTTTATTATACAGACTTTTGTTTCTAGGTGACGGGTCCACTTTAAGCCTATGATTACAGGGGTAATTATGTGATTACATTTTCAGATTTGTTCCGTTCTGTTTGAGATAATTCACCACAAATAAACACTTTTTTTTACTTGCTTTAATTTTTTGACCGCTTTTCTAATATTGAAGTTTCACGTTTCACTTGCTCATGTCTCTCTGGAGAAGCTCTGGGATGTGGGTTGCAAACTCCGTCAACTGTTCTTTTTTTAACAATTATCTTTTATTGAGCTTTTATCATTTTAAAAAAAAAAAACATTTTGCAAGAGAAAGGAAAAAGCAAAAACAATACAGGCAAGGAACAGGACTATTATCTTTGGTAGGTATTCAGCATGAAATACGGCTTACAGATATGTATAAAAAGGTTACAAAATTCATTGTATTATGAGTTATTGGTATTCTGTATAAACAGATGGGAATTGTTTTAATTCGATACATTAGATGATACGTTTGTTATCTTTGGCCCTGATGAGCATAATCCCTGAGTTACATTAATAGCAGTCATTATAATTAATATGAGCAATAACAATACAATAATTAACAATAACATTCCACAGATGCTGCGGGACAATTCACATTTAAAATTCAATTTCACAAAAAAAAAGGTAAAAAATAGGAAGCAACTGGGAAAAAGTCTAGTAACTAGTGTCATATTTCAATACATCTGAATTTTAAAAAAGTGTCTGTAATTTGGAAAACCCATTTAATTTATAAACACTTTTTATCAATGAATAATATAAGCCCAAGAAACTGCTTCTTGATAGCATGCAGTTTTCCCATTTTTTATGTTATTACTGTATGCAGTTACAAGGGTTTACAGAAATTACAAGATACTTTGGCCCACCCAAATGCACTTGCCCCCTTTGTTGCTCTTAAGTATGGCCGGGAAAGGAACCAGGAGCATAGGGTGTACGTCAGTCTAGCATAGAGCATTGCAATACCAACAGAGGAAAAAGGATAAAAGGCTGCACTTTTCCAGAATTAAAAGCAGTCCTTTATTTATTTGTTAAAAACGCGAGTGGCTGCTATGGTCTGAAAGCCTGATGCATTTTGGGTATAAACCCCTTAATCAAAGGCTCTCATTAAGGGCATATGATTAAGAGTTTTATATCTGAAATGCTTTCCTTCTCCCACTGTGCCGCTGAAGGGCCGTAGTGCACCCTATCAGTAGATAGGTCTCTTTGTTTTAAATAAATTCCATATTCATTAGAATAAGTGACCCAAATATATTAAACGCTGATACTGTACTGCCCATATTCCTGCATATGGTGCTGATCTAACAAAGCCTGCCATAAGCATTCAATCCAAGTCTACACAGTGGACAAATGTATTGATAAGTGATCTAGATTGGTAACTATTATAGAGAAGAGTTTTAAGAATGTTGTGAAAAGCTTTCATGAATATGAAAAATTATTCACTTATTAAAGAATTGGAGTCGCACAGCATTTCTTTGGGATTCAAATGGTATTCTCATGCACCTTGGTTTCTACCCAGAAGCTAAAATGTTGGGTTTGATGACCATAGTGTTTTCCTGCTTTTTATTTATTCTTAGTTATTTTTAGACTGAAAGCTTATTTGGGCAAGGCCCACTTTACCTCTCGTATTGATAATTGTTGTATGTAAATCTATGACCATGTTCAGTGTATTCATGCTTTGTAAATATCAATATCCTTTATTTATAAAACACCAACACAATTATTTAGCACAATAGTACTCATTGTTCTCAGTGGTCCCCGACCATATTACAATCTGAATTCCCTCCCACATATACAAAATGACATCATTACTACTATGTCATATTAGTAAACAGGAAATGTTACTAGTATTCACAGATGTCTCAAGCTACAATTTTTGTTTTTTTTATAAACCACCTATCTTTGCATAAATTATAGGGTTTGGGTTAGCCATACTTTTTAACTTTAGCTCAATATAAGGGGTCCTCAGACTTACAATAATTACAACTAAGAAAAAGCTAATATTATTTGGATTTACACAGCTAATTGATTCAAACCTTTATTTATGTACTCCACTGAAACATAGAACCAGCATCTCATCATTTAACTATCCTATAAATATGTCCTTCAAAGCACTTCCTGGCACATTAATGGCTGGAAAATACAATGCTACCGGTGCATGACATTTAGCTGATTACCAGCAAAAATGCACTTATTTTGATATTGGGCTTAAATTCTTTTCAAGCAAATAAAAGAAAAGAAAACAGCCCTGCTATAGTTAAACCTTTGCCACATCAAAGGGAATGTTAAAATCAAGACAATCTACATGTTTTGTGCCACATATATGTGGTTGGAATGGGAGCTATGGAAAAATAGAATTGTCTTCATAAGTACATTCCTACATTTATCACTATTTCCAGTACCTGAAATTAGAGTCAAGTGTGCCAGATCAGGTACAAATAAGTAGAACATCGTTAGAGAAGATATAAGAAGAAACTGTCTTATATAATCCTCGTACATTTATTTTGGTTATATTCTGCCATTGCAGTAGCTCTCTAAGACCTTTTGAATATATACCTGTAAAAGACTGGGAAGGGACTAAAAATGACCACCAAACAACTGGACATCAATATTACACTATCTGGAAATCTAGAAGTGGGAAAATGCAAACAGCTGCAAACTTATTCAGGCCAGGCTGCCCCAACATGTTCTATAAGAAGTCTCTAAGAAATCCAGAATTTCATCATGTGACATACATATTGATCTCACACCTTACCCTTAGAAAGACACTGAAAAGCTTAGATGGAAGGTGTGCAAGGAGGAGAGCTTTGCTGTTCCAAGATAAATATCAAGGCACATTTGCTAAAAAACAAAGAAGAACCTGATACCATCTCTAAAGTATGGTGGTGGAAATGTTATCATTTGGGCAGCTTTGCTGCATCAGGCCTTGTCCTTCTCACCATCATAAAATTCCCTATAAATTCTTTATTGTATGAGAGGGTGCTTGAGAATAAGGTGAAATCATGTCAGAAGATTAGTGATGGCGCGAACCGCGGAAAAAAAGTTCGCGAACATGTTCGCGAACTTGCGC
>CM044441.1:97317726-97347839 GCA_024363595.1 Xenopus borealis
CGAGAAGTCGCCAGGAGACAAAATGCCCCCGAATCTCCCCGTCTGGCCTAGCCCTTAAATGTAAAAAAACCTCTTTCTTCTTTTGAGAAAAAGATTCCAATGCAGAATTCTGCTGGAGCCGCACTATTAACTGAGGCATTTTGGAAAAAAATTTTTTTTTTTACAATGACAGTATCCCTTTAAAGCAGGGATCCCCAACCTTTTGAAACCGTGAGCAACATTCAGAAGAGAAAGGAGTTGGGGAGCAACACTAGCATGAAAAATGTTCTTGGGGTGCCAAATAAGTTCTGTAATTGGCCCTTTGGTAGCCCCCATGTGGATTGGCAACCTGTATTAAGGCTCTGCTTAACAGTAGCCCTGGCTCTTATGCAACCAAAACTTTCCTCCAAGCATGGAAATCAAAAATAAACTCCTGCATTTAGGCCACTGGGAGCAACATCCAAGGGGTTGGAGAGCAACATGTTGCTCACGAGCTACTGGTTGGGGATCACTGCTTTAAAGTTTACAAGCTATTAATCAGACTAGACTACAGGAAAAATATGCCTGGTGTAAAAGCATGAGTTATATATAAATTGTATAAAGAAATTGTTTTGTTGATTATACAGACCATTACCTGTCTGAAACTTTCATTTTTCTTATGACATATTGGATTAGTTCAAAGTCAGGTTATTTATTTTTATATATTTATATTATATACAATATAATGAAGATTTCAACTTCAAAGGCTTACATAAATTACCATAAACATGTACGCTTCTACACTTTTCTAAATACAGGTATGGGACCCATTATCCAGAAACCTGTTATACAGAAAGCTCCAAATTGCAAAGACCATCTCCCACATACTCCATTTTATCCAAATAATCCAAATTTAAAAAAATTATTTCCAGTAGCTTGTACTTGATTAAAACTAAGATATAATGAATCCTTATTGGAAGCAAAACCAGCCTAGTGGGTTTATTTAATGTTTACATAACTTTTTAGTAGTCTTAGGGCTGTGACACACTAGGCTATTTGGGGAGATTGAGTCACCTGGCGACTAATCGCCTCGATTTTGCAGCGACCAATCTCCCCAACAGCCTTCCCTCACTCTGCGCTGGCTTAAAATGAAAAATCGCCGGCGCTAATTATGTTTTCCAATGTCGCCCAAAGTTGCCTCGCAAGGAAACTTCGTGCGACTTCGGAAAATGAATCGCCGCATGTAATTAGCGCTGGCGATTTTTCATTTTAAGCAAGCGCAGAGTGAGGGAAGGCTTTTGGGGAGATTGGTCGCCACAAAATCGAGGCGATTAGTCGCCAGGCGACTCAATCTCCCCAAAGAGCCTAGTGTGTCACAGCCCTTAAGATAAAGACACACGGGCAGATTTGGGGAGATTTAGTCGACTAATCGCCTCTTCTTGGGGTCGACAATCTCCCCGAACTGCCTTGGGATATTCTCCCTTTAGTTTTTCTAGCCATCACAAACTGTGCAGTTTTTGTATAGCCTATAACTATTGTTTATTCCTGTGCTATTTCACCAAGGTACTGCTAATTGCATGGTATGTTAGCCACTGAGAGTTCAGTAAGCCTTCATTGCCTCTTAAACATCAAACAAGCAAAAGAGACCGCTCAAAGCTCACTCCTCTTATCTGCTCCACGAATCCCAATCGGGTGCTCAGTCAGCAGCGTCCCCCTGCTATAATACACTTAAACTCCAAGGAAAGGATGCCTATGATTAAGGCATTGATTCCCGAAACGCGCAGGGCTTAGCATCCCTAATCAGAAATAAACCTGTTTCCCTTATCGGAGTGCCGTCTTTCCTTGGAGTTTAAAGGGATCCTGTCATTGGAAAAAATTTTTTTTTCAAAATGCATCCGTTAATAGTGCTGTTCCAGAAGAATTCTGCATTGAAATCCATTTCTCAAAAGAACAAACAGATTTTTTTATATTTCATTTTGAAATCTGACATGGGGCTAGACATATTGTCAATTTCCCAGCTGCCCCTGGTCATGTGACTTGTGCTCTGATAAACTTCAATCACTCTTTACAGCTGTATTGCAAGTTGGAGTGATATCACCCCCTCCCTTTCCCCCACCCAGCAGCCTAATAAAAGAACAATGGGAAGGTAACCAGATAACAGCTCCCTAACACAAGATAACAGCTGCCTGGTAGATCTAAGAACAACACTGAATAGTAAAACCCACGTCCCACTGCGTACTATTCAGTTACATTGAGAAGGAAAAACAACAGCCTGCCAGAAAGCAGTTCCCTCCTGAAGTGCTGGCACAAGTCACATGACTGGGACAGCTGGGAAATTGACAAAATGGCTATCCCCATGTCAGATTTCAAAACTGAATATAAAAAAATCTGTTTGCTCTTTTGAGAAATGGATTTCAATGCAGAAGTTTACTGGAGCAGCACTATTACCCGATGCATTTAAAAAAAACAAACATGTTTTCCCATGACAGTTTCCCTTTAAGTTCATTGCCTCTTAGGTCTGCAAATCATACTGTCCTTGTCACACACATTTTTTCCAGGGTCAGTAAACCTAAGTTAGACCATTTAGGGGGTGGTGCTCTTTTTGCCAGGTTAGGGAAGAGGTTATTGCCCTAAATTGGGGTACAGGGGTGTAGTAGCTGGCTGGCAGATGAGACATGTGCTTTGGTCCAAACCTTATTACACAAACTCATAATTTTGTTCAAAGTTATGGGTTGCTTGGCCACCAGAGTTTGACGTGGTTCTGCCTTGTCTGAACTTTCCACAACTTGTACAGTGATTTATCTGCTTGTTCAGCTAGCATTGGGGGAACCTGAGCTAGCTGGGCAGCCAAGTAATATGTTTGCAGAAAGTGCAAATCCCCCATTACTTGCGCTCTCATTAGAGTCGTCATTGTTAACCTACAGTAGGTTTGCCCCATATAAATTTCTTGTGAGTAGCCTCTATTTGTGTGAAAAAGGTATCTTCTATCCACACAGGTGCTTGCCAAAGGGCATAGGGGATTTTTGCAGCTTGAATAATTTTTATTAATTGGATTTTCCCAGCTGGCCCAATAGATAAATGTTCCCAGGCTTTGCATTTGTCAACAACCAGCTTTAGTAGAGGGGTGACATTAAAGGCAAGATGGTAAAGATACCATTATACCTAGGTACATGAACCGCATACAACTATACTTTCTCATGCATAACACCCTTTTGAAAGCCCTTAATGGATGTATTTTCTCTTATGGCAAAGAGTTATATAGCTAGGGTGAAAAAAAGGTAAAAAGGTGAAGGCGGTATTACCATCATTGACCCTAATAGAGATAGAGAGAACTTTATATAGCAGTTGCACTAGCACATGTCCAGTGCTGCCACTGCTCTGGCTCCTGAATAGTCATGTTTTAAAGACAGATTTAAATATAGCATTTGAATATTATGTGCTGTGATTTTATTAGGGGTGAATCCCATTTGATCAAGTTTTACTATGAGGGTGTTGAATTTCCAAAATCTGCAAGCAAGTACTTTTGGTAGGAAATAACATCTGCCGTTAGTAATGAAATAGGACAGTATGATTCTGGTTTCCCCAGCTTATCCAGTAGAACAATAGAAGCCACACACAATGAGGCAGGCAATAATGTTTGGACAGTCTGATCTTATATGTCTTTTGTAGAGCTCTATGTGTATCCCATCTGCTCCTGTTGCTTTGCCTAGGGGGAAGGAGTTTACAGCTTCAGTGATTTCTTCCACTGTAATGTTTGAATCTAGATACTGTTTGTAATCATGTGATAGGGCTGGCAGCAAGATGCAATCCAAAAAAGTGTCTATGAACCCTGTGTCTGCAGGTAGTTGGGAGGAGTACAAAGATTAGCAGAAGTTTACCCGTTAAATCTGTAAATATATTATTGTCCTGTCCTGCATGCACTTGGCATACTGTTCTTGCAATTATTTCATCTGGGCTATGGCAGGTTCAGAGGGGTGCCTCCTTACTCTTGCTCTGATTCCAGCAATTTGGCCTCCATGTGGGATTGTGTAGCCCTAGATTGTCGTTCAAAGGCTATGATCTTTGCATTAAGGGTACCTCTCAAATAAGCTTTTAAGGCATTCCATGTAATGAGCAGCTTTGCTTTAGGTGGGTTTAGCTGAAAAACTTTGTTATTGTCTGATCAAGCTGGCATTTATTGTCTAATAGATTTAACCAGACAGGGTTAAGCAGCCAGCATGGTGGTTGCAGGGCCCAGAGCCAGACCAGACCCAACCAGCACCCTAGGCAACTTTTCCAGGCTGCACGTATTGCTGTGCCCACATGCACAAATTCCCCCTGCGCACATGCACAGAGGCAGGAATCTCTGCGTGCGCATACGCAAGAGCACAAATACACAGGTGAGAGAGGTACGTGTCTGGTGCCCCCCAGCTTTGCTCCCTGGGCACGTGCCTACTGTGCTTTCTCCTTGGCCTGGTCCCGGCAGGGCCCTTGAAAAACAAATCTGTATTTCTAATGGCGAATGGACATATTCAGCCCTGATAAAGTTAGGTGTGAGGCTGAGAAGCAGGAGTATTGTCGGGTAGTGGGGTTTAAAGGGTTCTAACCCCCCCAATAAAAAAAGCCCCATCTACTACCCTAGATAGTCCCCCCCTCCCTGCTTCTTACCCTGATTATACCAAAAAGTGCCCCTGGACAGCTGCTTATTTATGCAGAGTAGTGAATGCAGTGGAGCTCATGGGTGCCACCTTCCGGGTCTTCTTTGGATCCTCTTCCTTATTCATGGCATTCATGCTTTTAGAGAAAATGAGTAAAATCACTAAAATGAGACTTTTGATAAATAGGCCTCAAAGTTTTGGAAGGTTAATTTTTACTTTTAAAATCCATGATTCTATCATTAATAATCGTTATTTAGAATTTCTGCATAAAGTATATGTATTGCCCATATTCAGGAAAGGATCAATTATTTTTTTTTTTCGCTAGCAAAGTTATGAACCAATAAACTGCAGTAACTGCACTGTATATTATTTGGGGAGGCCTATTTATCAAAAGTCCAATTTATGGCAGGAATGTAATATTGGTTGGTAACGCATAAATTGTTCGCAATTCAGTTTCAATGCGAATAAATGTTGTCAAAATTAACAATTTTGTCTGTGCGAACACTTTGCCCCTCACATGACAGTAGGATAGTGATTGTGAATTTTATAGTTTTATCAAATAAAACTACTCATCATTTTCAATGTTTCTACAAACCGTAAAAAAAATTGCCAAAGGACAACCCCCATTCACTTCTACATGAACTTACAAGCATTTAGATGCCAACGGTTTCCATTTAAGTTTATTCAAATTTACATCGAACGTTCAGGTTTGGAAACCCTGATTCTAAATCATGAATTTTAGCACAAAAAAATCAAATCAGCTCCAAGGTGTCCAAGGAGCTCACATAACAGGGTCTGTGTGTTCCTGTGCCCATCTGCAGCAGAGACTGATGGGAAGGATGAGACATCCTCTGTTTTCTGCTGCATAATAGTATAATATCCTGGTTTTCCAAGTGTATAATTTTGACAGTTAACTGGCTATATTCATTTTAAGAATTTTTGAAACACAAATGCAAATAATGCCTATTTTAAAATATAATGGTTATATATATATATATATATATATATATATCTGTGCAGGACAGAAATGTTGACTTACATTATTAAAGTTTTGCACATAAATTAAAAGGATATTGTCATTGGAAAACATATTTTTTTCAAAGCGCACCATTAAATAGTGCTGCTCCAGCAGACCTTTGCTCTGAATTCCATTTCTCAAAAGAGCATATATATATATATATATATATATATATATATATATATATATATATATGTGATACATATTTCTTTTACATTAACTTGCAACATTGTAGCATTCCATCCCAGCCCTAATTCCAATTTATCTATAGTGTATAAATAAACAGAGGCATAAGGACACTGTATCAGAGGACTGTTTTGCCATGCTAACGATATACTTTGATTATGGCTTTGAACTCTTGCTTTTAAACCATATAAAATTTTAATGATTTGTTTAATGGTAAATGGAAATTTTGTTAAAATCATGCCAGAAGACCTAATAAACATGATTTATCACGGAGCCATATGTAAGACATAACATAACCGTCCACTGCGTTTAGAAGAAAATCCTCTTTGCAGTGACTTGGGGCTGTTTTGCACAAGTCAGTTAAACATTTCTGCTGTTAAATCAAATTAAGAGGGAACCTTTCTAAGGCAAAAAAAAAGCAATATGGAAAATGGTTATAATGTGTCAGATTCCTAATTAATTTAAGCATCAATCAAATGGGCATTATAAGTGACCAGTCATCATTAGGGTTATTGATTTCTCATGTCAGCATTGTTTGCTTACAGAATTATTGTCGATCATTTATTATTTGTACACAAACAATGTTAATACAGATGATCAATAATCTTGATGGAACTGGGAGGCCATGATAATCATTTGTGTGAATTCTAGAGGTTAATGAGGATCTAATATCAATATTATCATCAAGAATGCAATTTTTGAACTTTTAGCCTTTTGGTCTGGTTTTGAAAGAATGTAAATTAGTGAATGCATTGGCTTTACTTTCTGCAATGTTTTATGGACTAATCACTATTTTACTGTTGATAGCTGGAAGCAGTGTATTAATTATATTTAAGTTCAGTCTTCCTTTGAAGAGATGTAGCACTCATCACAAAGGGAAGCTCACGGAGCATTTGCGTTCTCCATCATTCTTTGGTTGTGCTTACAAAATGTCATCAATAAAGACAGCCTTAATACATTAAGTAAAAGACAGAGCCATATAAAAATAGAGGCAGCAGATTCAATTTAACAGTATGGGTTTTTATTAATACAATCACTTATTTTTATCATTATACGTTGTACTTTTGTAATGTATTTTTTTATGTAATGAGTTCAAATTCTAAGTGTAGTTAGGGCATGTAACTGTTATGTTTGGGAGCCTGTCTTTTATAACCATAGCAAGTTGTAAAACCACAGGAGGCACAGGGGTGACTTTGTAAACTGAAACAGGGGAGTCGATGGCAGGTGTCTGCTGACAGCACTCTCTGACCCTAACCAGAAAAATCTTAACCCACACCCAAGCCTAACCCACAAATTGTTGCCATTATAGCACCTGCACCCAACCCATACTCACATCATCTCACTCTAAATTCTACTAATGTGCACACCTTTTGTTCCAAGACAAGGAATCTTCCAGAGGAGTCTACTTCCCCAGTTTGACCTGCACCCAATCCTAACCCACAATAGTTGGCCACATTTCAACCTGAACCCACTCAACCAGGTGTTTCAGGTCAACCCACACAGCACTAGAGAGCAATACCTGAGTCAGAGCAGGGACTGTTGTTCTACATTAGACCCAGTTAATTTAGGAATCTAGAAGGTGAAATGATAATTTTTTTTTATGTAAGGCACAGATGTGCTGTTCAGTATTATAAAGCATAGGAGATAGAATCCTGCAGCATGTCGGGTACCCCATGGGGTACCCGCAAATACTGTGAGTACCCTGCAGGATGAGAATAAGATTTTTGGGTGCAGATATAGATGCGGGTTGCAGGTCTCATCTGAATTTCTAATCTTATGTTATATTGTCTATATTTTACTCCTTTTAAAATTCTGTCTCCTCCCACGTTTGATGATGGCAATTCCGGTTTGCAGCAAAAGCACTTCCTGTTAAATGGTGGTCGGTAAGTTGCGGACCAAGTTGAGTAGTGGCTCCAAGTTGGTAAATATGCTGGTTGTGGTTCGGGTCGCTGGTTGCGGATTTGGGTCGGGACCGGGTCTCAAATATTGGTTCCGCACAGGACTCTAATAGGAGATACCAGGTATGAAAGCTGAATCCTTCAAAAGGAAGCTGAGCCAAGAATGATTTGGGTTAGTTTGAAATAAATAGGGCAGAAAGCAGAATCCTCCAAGAGGAAGGTGAGCCAAGAATTATTTAGGTTAGTTTGAAATGAATAGGGCATTTTAGTAATGTACAAGAAATGCATTAATTGTAGTTTAAATTGTACTGAGAGTTTTTCCTTTCTCTTAGGGGCACATTTACTAAGGGTCGACGTGACAATTTGAATTAAATTAAAATTTTGATGCAATGTTTGGCAACTTCGACTACTGAATAGACCACAATTCTATTTGAATTGAATAAATTCGAATGTCGAAGTACTGTCTCTGTGAAAAAAAAATTTGAATTTGACACCTCGCCACCTTAAAGTTGCAGAATTGCCATTTTAGCCCGTGGGGGACCTCCTGGATCCTTTACAGAGATTTTTTTAAAGTTTTGGAAATTCGAAGAATTTTGACCAAAATCGTTCGAATCATTTGAACCGACAATTCAAACAAATTTTATTTGATCGAAACCGGACCTATTTGGTCCATTTTCGATCGAAAATGGCCTTAAAAAATTTTGATAGTCTAATTTTGAATTTGTTTCTATTTGAAATTCGACTATTAGTAAATCTGCCCTAAGTATTTCGTTTCCTCATGTCCATGAAGCTATGATTTGGGATACTTCTACTAGTATATTATTATTACCCTGTAATGGCACCTCCTTGTATGTTCTAGTATTAAAGGCCCTTTTTAGTAATTTAATTAATTAAAAGTGGCATTTAAATACTCAGTAGGTCAACATCTTCTATTGGGCCCTAGAGCACCTTTCTCAAAAAAAAGCTTATAATGCACCATAACATGAACTCATAAAGCTACAATAATGGGGTTATTTATGAAAGGTTGAATTCTAGAGTTTATGGGGTATATTTATCAAAGAGTGAAGTTAAGAGTGAAGTTCCACCACTAGGGTGAAATTCCGCCGCTCTCCATTAATTTCTATGGGATTTTTAAAGGCGTATTTATCAAAGAGTGAACTTTCACTTCACCCATTGATAAATAGGCCTTTCAAAATCCCATAGAAATGAATGGAGAGTGGCGGAATTTCACTCTAGTGGCGGAACTTCACTATTTGATAAATTTACCCCTATGTGGGTTTTATTTCCTCTAATAAACTTGAATGTACTCAAAACTCGAATGGTACTTTATTTATGAAAAAACTCAAACGTCTAAAATCGAACTAACATTACTGACCCAAAAACTCAAATTGAATTTGAATCAAATTTGAACGCAGTTCGAATCGAGGAAGAAACTTTAATGTCAGGAAGGCTATTAACGGACCTCTGCCATTGACTTCTGCATGAACTCAGCAGGTTTTAGGCGTTGATCTATTGAATTTGAGTTACTTCCAGGGTAGGGGGATGATAACTCTTGAATTTGAATTAGAATTACTAATTCAAATTTGAGTTGGTGCTTTTAAGCTCAAAATTGTGAGTTTTGACAAAAAAGACCCTGAAATTCTGATTTATCATTCTGCCCCTAAAACTTAGATATAGACTACTTGGATCAATCAAAGAGCCAACTGTGAGCTTTTTTGCCCTGGGGGTCCAGTATATGCATGGAATTTAAAGTGGACCCGTCACCCAGAAACAAAAATCTGTATAATAAAACTCCTTTTCAAATTAAACATGACATCCAATTTCAAATTTTTATTAACGCATTCATAGCTGTTTTAAGCTTGTTTAAAAATCTCAGCTGTCAATCAAATATTGTCTGCCACTCCTCTATGCCTTAGGCATAGAGGCGGGGCAGATAATTACTTTCACTTTCTATTCAGCACTTCCTAGATGCCACTGTTCCCCACACATTCCTCCAGTTCTCTTAACCATTTAATTGTGTAGCCAGGACATGGGGATAGACATTGGGTCCCCCATTCTGGTGCACAAACAAGATTCTGAGATGATGCAAGACTTGCCTTAATAACAGTGTCCACAAAATGGCTCCTGCCTGCTTGCTAGAATTATGAATTCCCAGAATGAAGAAAACAAGATTAAAATAATTTATATAGTGTAATTAATGTTCCTTTTGCTTGACTAATGTGATAAAATAGGATTTTGAATATTTTTTTTGGGGTGACGGGTCCACTTTAAGGCCTTTTGTGATGTACTAGACAGAAATAAATATTGATCTTTTTAGGATCCCAGGATCAACAGGCCCATTAAGTTGTTCCCCAGGTACCACCTTGGTGACAAAAATCATTTGCCTTCCATAGGCACCCACCCTGGCTAGCACAAAAATGCTATGCATTACATTGTATCCCAAATGGTGGCAGAAAGCAGAGCAAAAGATTTGGCCTATCAAAAGGTTTTTTCCATTTCAAATGTGTCTGTTGAGGCATGGCCTATTGTATATTATGATATAAAAGGTCTCAGTGTAAAGCTGGCCATAGACTATAAAATCTTTCCCCAATATGCTACTAACGGCAGGGCTATATCGGTGGTAATCTGAACATTCGGTCCTATGGCCGATGAGGGCAATGGACTCTGACGGGTTGGTCGGATTATAATCAAACCTTTCCGATCAATATCGTGGCCAGATTTTGATTGGGAAGACCTGTCGAAAGCCCCCATACACTGGCACATAAGCTGTCAAATTGATCTAAACGACTGATATCCAAAAAAAGTTTTCTAGTCAGCACCCACCCACTATCCACTTAGTTTCTTTCCAGCGGTGCACGTGTCCGGTGGCCCACAGACCAACCAATTTTGTTAACATTGTATGATTTGACACAGCTCTGGAAAAGCTTTTCAGTTTAAAAAGCCTTTATTTCATTTGGCTTGAAGGATCTGCAACAATGGGACGTTTCGGACTTACTTTGAAAAGGACTTTGAGTAAGTCCGAAACATCACATTGTTGCAGATCCTTCAAAGCCACATGAAATAAAGGCTTTTTAAATTGAAAAGCTTGTCCGGAGCTGTGTCAAACTATACATTACATAAACGACCGATATCAGCAGCTTTATCTGCCCATGTTTGGCCACCTTAAGTAAAAAGCAGCAAAAAGAGCAGATAAGATATCAATGTTACCTAGTAAAGAAATGGAAAACAAATTCATCAAGGGCAAAGAACATTTCCAGTCTAGAGCAGAGCATCCTGGACCAGAGATTGCAGAAATAAAAAAAGGAAAAAATGTGATAAAAACCCATGAAAACCTTCCATACATTCAAAACAGGACTTTGGGCCCAGCGTTTATGTGCCATTATAAAGCAAATTTGTTCATAACACACTGTTTAAACATCGTCTCTTCTGCTGTAATCAAACACCAGACATCGAGGCTTCTCACACCATGTTCCTAACAAACCAGCCCACTTTACTGCCTTTGATCTCATTCCATTTGGAGGATTCTCATTTGCACTCATTCCCGTTATCTTGCATCTTACATTCCTTGTTAAATTGTATACACACAATATGTTTGTACCTTGTATAAAGATAATCTGTCATTCCATCTTCATTTGTAACTTTTAGCTGTATAAAGATAATCTGTCATTCCATCTTCATTTGTAACTTTTAGCTGAAGAAGGAACCTCATTCTGCCCCTCCCCCCCCAAAAAAAAATCTTAAAAGTGTTTATTTTTACCTAAATCCTACTCTGTTTAAGGGCTAGTCCACACAGGAAGATTCAGGGAGATTTGTCACCTGGCGACTAATCTGTGCTTCTTTGGGGCGACTAATCTCCCTGAATTGCTTGCCTGTGTTTTGCGCCCACTGAAATGTAAAGTCGCTTACGCCTATTCACGTTTTCCGAAGTCGCTCGAAATTGCCTGAATCTTTCCATGTGAATAGGGTTGCCACCTTTTTAAGAAAAAAATTAATTACCGGCTAGTGGTGGGGAGCGGGTAAAAGGGGCAGGTTCATTGAAAAGCATCACAAAATGGGTGGAGCCATGACACTAAAGGGGGCAGAGCCACATCAGCGTTGGCGAACAGATACGTTTAAAGTGAAGGGCCGAGGGCTTTTGGTAAGGGTATTACAAATTACCGGCAACTACATTGCCAGTAAATTTGTAATACTGGCCCCGGCCCTTGCAGGTATTTTACCTAGGCAGGCAGGCAGGCAACCCTAGCCCTAAAGGACAAATAATTCCAAATTAAATAATTGCTTCATCACTTGATACTTTGGGCTGCTAATTAAAACATGGGGCAAATTGTGGGAAATATGTAAGAATAATAGTTGAATATATTTATTAACTGCCAATATACTGTATACAGTATGGAACTGGAGTTAGAGAACAGGGCCAGGGCTGGATGTCCAGCCTGAAGCCCTATTCCTATTGTTGAACTAAAACCTCTAGCACCTTTAAAAGTAGCAGGGGTATTTTAACTGATATCCTTAGCATTAATTAATACAAAATTATATAACACAATATAATTTGTTATTTTTAGTAAGATTATTTTCTTTTAATTTTACATTATTATTATTATACTTATTAACATATGGTTAACATATTGCTCTGTTCTCATGTTCTGTCTTAAAGCATTTCTGTATAACAATTATTCAAGCACAACGCATAGGGGCAATTTACTAAGGGCCGACTTTTTAAAGTGAAAAACTTCGAAATTTGACCCTCAAAGTATTTTTAAAGAGCTTTTCTGATTGAAAATGGACCTATTTTCGAAAATAGGTCCATTTGTACTTCAAATTTTTTTCAATTTGAATCGAATTTTGGGCTATTCGATAGTCGAAGTAGCCCAAAATTACTTCGAAATTAGAATTTAAAAAATTCAAATTTTATTCTAATTTTCACTTCGACCTTTAGTAAATGTGCCCCATAGTTTTTGGTTCTTGAAAGGATGACTTTTTTGAAAGTACATGTATAGGATCCATTCATTGAAAACCCGTTATCCAGAAAGTTTGGAATTATTGGAAAGCTGTCTGCCATAGACTCAATTTTAATTGAATAATTAGAATTTGTATAATAGATTTCCCTTTTCTCTTTAAAAATAATAAAACAGTAGCTTGTACTTGATCCCAGTTAATATATATGTAATGCTTAAGTGGAGGCAAAACAGTCATATTGGGTTTAATTAATGTTTAAATAATTTTTCAGTAGACTTACAGTATGGAGGTCCTAATTACAGAGAGACCCCATTCTGGACATTCTGGATAACATGTCCCATACCTGTATGTCAATTCCAGGACCAGTTTCCTGTCAATTAAACCATATTTGCCTCCCATGCCTAAAGAAGTTACACTCTTTCCCCTAGAGAAGGGTGCTTTAAAACCTTCTTCCTAAAGTATTCTTCAGTGAGTTGGGCCACAAATGTTGGGCAACTATAATGCTGAAAACAGTATGTTTTTAAAAAAGTGTTATCCCAAGAGAGCAGGTCCTGAAAATGGCAGGGAACAATGCCAGCATCCCTTTAAGATATTGAGAGATGTATTTTTAACTAATCTGTTGTTTTTTATAGGGCATTTACAGTCATATGAAAAAGTTTGGGAACCCCTCTTAATTTTTTGTAGTTTTGTTTATCATTGGCTGAACACCTTTTAATATATAACATGTCTTATGGAAACAGTAGTATTTCAGCAGAAGTTGGATTGACAAAAAATATGCATCATTACAAAATTAGACAGGTGCATAAATTTGGGTAGCCCAACAGAGAAGTTACATCAATAGATGATGAGCCTCCTTTTGCAAATGTAACAGCCTCTAAACACCTCCTATAGCCTTTAATGAGTGTCTGGATTCTGGATGGCGGTATTTTTGACCATTCATCCATAGAAAATCTCTCCAGTTCGATCATGACGGCTGCTGAGCATGGACAACCAGCTTCAAGTCATCAAATCATAGATTTTCGAGGATATTCAAATCAGGGGACAGCCATTCCAGAATACTGTACTTCTCCCTCTGCATAGATGCCTTTGTAGATTTCCAAGTGTGTTCAGGGTCATTGTCTTGTAGGAATAGCCAACCCCTGCGTAACTTCAACTTTGTGAATTATGCTTGAACATTATCCTGAAGAATTTGTTGATATTGGGTTGAATTCATCCAACCCTTGACTTTAACAAGGGCCCCAGTCCCTAAACTAGCCACACAGCCCCACAGCATGATGGAACCTCCACCAAATTTGGCAGTAGGTAGCTGGTGTTTTTCTTGGAATGTGGTGTTCTTCTTCCGTCATGCAAAGCTCTTTTTGTTATGACCAAATAACACATTTTTTGTCTCATCAGTCAAAAGCACTTTGTTGCAAAATGACTGTAGTTTGTCTAAATGAGCTTTTGCATACAACAAGCGACTTTGTTTGTGGCATGAGTGCAGAAAGGACTTCTTTCTCATCACACTGCCATGCAGATGTTCTTTATTCAAATTGCGCTGAAATGTAGAACGATGTACAGATACACCATCTGCAGCAAGATGTTCCTGCAGGTCTTTGGGTTGTCTGTCAATATTCTCCCAATCCTCCACATATGCCGCTCTTGTATTTTTCTTGGCCTGCCAGACCTGGGTTTTACAGCAACTGTGCCAGTGGCCTTCCATTTCCTAATTACATTCCTTACAGTTGCAACTGACAGTTTAAACCACTGAGACAGCTTTTTGTAACCTTCCCCTAAACCATGATATTGATAAATTTTTGGTTTCAGATTGTTTAAGAGTTGCTTTGAGGATCCTATGCTATCACTCTTCAGAGGAGAGTCAAACAGAAACACAACTTGCAATAGGTCACCTTAAAAACCCTTTCTTATGATTGGACACATCTGCCTATGAAATTCAAGGCTTAATGAGCTAATCCAACCAATTTGGTGTTGCCAGTAATCAGTATTGAGCAGTTACATGCATTGAAAGTAGCAAAATTACAAGGTTACCCAAATTTTTACACAGCCAGTTTTTCACATTTGATTTAATTTCATACAACTAAATACTGCTTCACTAAAAATGTTTTTATAGAAAACACCCCAGTACAGAAGTTCCTGGGAAATAATTATACATAGTGCTGTACAGAGATTGCACCTATCTATATTATAATCATGCATGACAATTTAAAGGGGACCTGTCACCCTAAGACATAATTCCAAATCATTTGTTATCATGTTAACTAACATGAGCATAATAAAGCATAATAAGTCAACTGAGCATAATAAAGCTTACTTACATCATTATATTATTTACATTTTGTTTCCTTCAGTCTTGGAATTATACATTTTGTGGACACTGTTATTAAGACAAGCTGTGTATCACCCCAAAATCTTGTACATGTGCCCAATGGGGAACCTAATGTCTGTACACATTGCCCTACACAATTATAGAGTGTGAGGAGGGAGGGGTAATGTGGGGAGTGCAGTGACATCTAGCAAATGCTGAATGGAAAGTTAAAGTAAATGAGTGCCCCACCTCTATTCCTCAGGCATAGAGGCGGGGTAGGTAATATTTGATTGACAGCTCAGATATTTAAATGCCTTTATAAAAGGTATGGATGCTTTAATGAGAAAAAGCGATTTGGGTTCCGTGTTTAATTTGCAAATGATTTCTGTTATACAGCTTTTTATTTGTAGGTGATAGGGATACTGTCATGGAAAAACATGTTTTTTAAAGCATCAGTTGATAGTGCTGCTCCAGCAGAATTCTGCACTGATATCCGTTTTCTCAAAAGAGCAAACAGATTTTTTAATAATTAATTTTGACATCTGACATGAGGCTAGACTTATTGTCAGTTTCCCAGCTGCCCCTAGTCATGTGACTTGTGTTCTGATAAACTTCAGTCACTCTTTACTGCTGTACTGCAAGTTTAAGTGATATCACTCCCTCCCTCCGCCCCCCCCAACAGCCTAACAACAGAACAATGGGAAGGTAACCAGATAACAGCCCCCTGATACAAGATAACAGCTGCCTTGTAGATCTAACAACAGCATTCAATAGAAAAAGCCAAGTTCCACATTGAGTTGGAGAAACAACAGCCTGCCAGAAAGCAGTTCCATCCTAAAGTGCTGGCTCTTTCTGAAACCACATGACCAGGCAAAATTACTTGAGATTGCTGCCTACACACCAATATTATACATTTTTAAAAAATACACTTGCTGGTTCAGGAATTAAAATTTACATGGTACAGTGAATTATTTGCAGTGTAATTTAGAAATAAAAACTACACCGTAAAAATCATGACCGAATCCCTTTAAGCAAAAGCCAGTTAACCTGTCTTTACGTGTATGGAGTGCACAAGGAAATTAGAGTACCCAATAGAAACTTGTGTAGACTCTCCAAGAAACAAACGCAGGAGTCAGAACTAGGGCATGCACCCAAAACTCCTAAATAAACCCCTGAGGTGATGCTTTTACTATTAACTTTACTATTAATGTCCACCTACCTTCTAACTAGGAATACTACTAGTTCTCTATTACAGAAAAGTACAGAGATTTAAACACACCCATGTTGTTTTGTTGATGCATAAGAGAAATGCAGCGCATACAGTATATTTTGAAATAAGACCTAAAGATGCAGCAGATTACAGTATTTTACTGTGCCAGACACAATAGCGATGTATTTGCAAGAGTTGTAACCGTTTATTATTGTTTGGGAGCCACATTGCATTGCAATTCCATCTGGCACTCAAGTGCAGTAGAAAAAAAAATGTTGGTATAATTGGCACAGTAAACCTGTCAAAAATATAGAAGGACACAGGAAATCTAAGCAATGACATAAATAGCTTGACGTTCTTGACTTATAACCATGTGAAATAAAGGAAAAAAATGCAGTACAAAATGTAGGAGACTTTACTGGGAAGTGTAAAATATAATCTGTCAAGCATTAGAGCCAGTAAGTAAATACTGTTTCCCATATTAGTACAAAATAGCTGTATTTACTTTTTCTATCTGTGGGGAGACACAAAAACTTGGTCTAAGGCCCAGGAACGTATACAGGTTAGAAATAGTGATGGGCGAATCTCCCGAGATTCGCTTCGCCGAAAAATTCGCGAAACAAGTCGCGGGACGCTTTTGACGTGCGTCGGGTCAACTTTGGCGCATCGCGTAGTTTCCGACTCGCGTCGTTTTCGGTGCGTGTTGCGTCGTTTTCGGCGCGTCGCGTCAAACATGACGCGCGACTCGTTTTTGTAGGGAATTTTCGCTAAGTGAAATTTCGCTGGTGATTCGCGAATGTATTCGCCAGCGGCGAATCACGGGAATTCACGGCGAATTCACCCCTGGCGAATAAATTCGCCCATCACTAGTTAGAAATTAATAAATGTAAGGGACATGAGATCATAAGCTCCACTGGGGTAGGGACTAATGTCAATTATGTACAATATTCTATATTATATCTATTGGGAGACCACCACAATCTAATATGTGATAGATACCTGATATATACAGGTATGGGATCTGTTATCAGTGAAAGCTATGAATTACAGAAAGGCCATCTCCCATAGACTCTGTAAAAATAAAACTGTCTCTTGTACTTAATCCTGGCTAAGATGTAATTAATTCTAAAGGCAAAACAATCCTATTGGGTTTATTTAATATTTAAATGGTTTTTCAGACTTAAGGCATGGATATCAAAATTACAGAAAGATCCCTTATTTGAAAAATCCCAGGTCACACTTGAAGCCAATCTGTAGTATCTACTACTGAAAGAATATATAGTCTATCCTAGCTTGAGCTTGCATTGACATTCTATACCGTATAAGTAGTCTTGATGAAGTTTAAGAAAAGCCATAGCTGCTTGTCTCCACAGCCTTTCACCTTCATCTGCATATGCGTGGCTATTATTGGATCAATAGGTTTACTTGCACATTGTGTTGAAATTCCTTTTTAAAAAGGAAGCTTTGCCTACCTTTACGGGTCGCTGTTTGCTTTCTCTGTAGCGGTGCTGCAAAACCAATGCCTCAAAAAGAAAAAAATAGAAAAAAAAGGCAGAAGGTAAAGTTAGGGAAGGTAGGAAGTAAAAAGAAGGGGATGTAAGTACAAAGGTAAGACTAATGAAGGAATATGTGTGCATAATCTAGGCCAGGGATCCCCCAACCGTTTGAGGCCGTGAGCAACATTCAGAAGAAAAAGGAGTTGGGGAACAACACTAGCATGAAAAACGTTCTTGGGGTGCCAAATAAGTGCTGTAATTGGCCCTTTGGTTGCCCATATGTGGATTGGCAACCTGTATTGAGGCTCTGTTTAGTAGTACACCTGGTTCTTATACAACCAAAACATTTTTCCTAGCCTGGAATTCAAAAATAAACTCCTACATTGAGGCCACTGGGAGCAACATCCAAGTGGTTGGAGAGCAACATGTTGCTCACGAGCTACTGGTTGGGAATCACTGGTCTAGGCTTTGCAGTGTATCCTTGCTGATAATGTGGAAATCCACCTTTATTGACTGTCACTGTCCAGCACTATCCATTATAAAACATGTTCTGTTCTCATTTAGAAGTCTAAGATATACATTCATCTCCTTTTTACTTTGTGTACTTCCATACAAAGCAATCTGACCTCTGTGAGGCATTTTCCTAAAAGAGCAATGATTGTCATGTTCAACATTGTGGAAAATGAATTTTGCTCTTAAGATCAGAGAGGAAAAGAGAGAGAGAAACTATTTATGAGACTCTAGTGTCATACTAAGGAAGGACAAAATGAAGAATTGTGTCTGTAATAAGGTCTGAATTAGCATTCTACAGTCCCAAATGATTGAAGCCAGTAAAATGATTAATTTTCTGGAGCATAAAAGGTAATGGCGAATAGACAAATTGATTACCATCGAACTCCTGGCATACAAGAAGAGCACATGTTCATTGTGAGAAATCCCCCCCCCCCGAATAATTGTTCTAAAAGTAAATGAGAGCTCTGTTTGGAATGCAAAAAAATACAATATATAATCCTATAAAAATTGCTTTCATTTGCATTATACATGCTGTTAAGCTTAGCAATACTGCTTATATGATAGTAGTATTAACTAGAAACCTACAATTAAAGCCTTGACTTTGTATAGAAACAGGGGCAAAGTATGCCCAAGGCTAGAGCACCAAAGCAACCAATCAGATTCATGCTTCCATTATTCTGTCTGCACTACATCAATAACTTATACATTTATGGAAATATTAACAATTGGTTGTTATAGGGTACTCTTAAAGGTGAATGGGGTAAACAGTTTTGGTGCAAAAAAGGAGATACAGAAAGTATTCATTCCACATGGAGTTTTTTTGATCAGAGGTTCCCATTTAAGGTTGCCTTCAAAAAAATACCGGCCTTCCTATATATTTATCATTTTTTCCTATTAATAACATTGGGATCAAACATCAAAAATACCGGCCAGGTGGCAACCCTATTCCCATTATGGATCTGTGCCCATTCAGCAGACTTCCATTTTGATCCCTGATATTATCTGTATTCCATTTTTAAGTGCCCTCCTCTGGGCATATTTAATAGATACCATAGCGTACTCTACTGGGGCAGGGACTGGCATGTCATGAACAAACTCTGAGTAAATATGCCAGCACTATAAAACTATAACTTCTTACAGTAGGGCTATAGAAGCTCATAAGGAACAACTACACAAAGGGCGCCCTAGCATGCTTGCATAGAACATTTGCCCAGGAGCATAACAGTTCATTCCAATGCATAATTCCATTGCTACTGAAAATATAACACTGGTCCAAACAATTACTTTTGTCAATACTAAAGGGTCAAAAAATTATTTCGTGTTAGCACTCGCCTCCCTCTCTCAGACATAAAAGTGACGTTCTTCACACCCAAATAGAAGAAAAAGTGCCCATCATAAAACAGTTTTTTATGGTTCATTGAAAAGCAAAAATGTTTGTAAAAACATATTTCAATAAATGATAAAGTGAAAACTGAAGAAGAATGGTGCTACCAGGCAGGAATATTCCAAACAATCTGGAAATAAATCAAAGGAGGACTCATGATTTAGAACTGGAACTAGAACAAGCAATAATACATTATAAATAAATCTAAAATATTAATTTAAACCCCTGGGGTTTGGTCTCTGCAGGTTGTACAGTTGCATATCCCACTGTGCTATTTTGCCTTTGTAAGATTTTGTAAACTTGGGTGACAGCAGGCAAAGCAAATGATTATGAGCTTAATCTGCTACTGTAGAACCAGTTCATTATTGTTCAGTACTAATTGAAGTGGCCATTAACAACAATGGGGCAAATTCACTAAAGGGCAAAGTGGCTGACACTAGCGACTTATTGCCATCGTTGCCACCCGTAGGGACATCGCTAATTCACTTACAGACGCAGGTGTCAATTTGCTAGCGAACGGGACTGTCACTATCGTTCATCAGCACTCTATCGCTAGGCGACTTTTTACTCTGGCGAACAATCTTTACTCTACAAATTCACTTAAGTGAGGATTTTACTGAACGTTACCTCTTTCGCCAGAGTTAACTTCGCCACCTCAGACCAGGAGAAGTGCTAAAAAGAAGCTAGATCTTCCTCAATCTTATGTCAGTTACATCATATCCTGTCTGCCGAAAATGCATTAAAGTTAAAAAAAAACCTATGGCGAATTTTCCTTTTTTTAAGTGGGATTGCCTGCAAAAGTCCTAACTTTTCATGACATATGGATTCATTTTACAGTGGGCTCATGTGTAGAGCATTATATTAACTCTCTTGTCTTTATTAAGGTTCCCTGGACATGTGTAATAAAAACCGGTAACTTAAAAACCATTTGCACCAACATTTATAATAAAGACCTCCGTAGAACTTTAAATTTCTGCCCTATGCAAATTGATCTAAGAGCAAGATCACTAGCGAATTTTCAATGGGCACAAATGAACTCGAGCACATTTTTGCTATGAAATGCTCACACACTAAGGGGCAGATTTATCATTGGTCGAATTTCAAATTTAAAAAAATTAGAAATTCGACCATGTGAATAGAAGGAAAGTAAAATCCTTCGAATTCGAATATCGAATTTGAAGGATTTTACCGCAATTTGATTGGTCGAACGATCGAATTGTAAAAATTCGATAGATCGATTAAATCGTTCAAATCGATCGATTTACTATTCGATCTAAATTCACCAAAACCACTTCGCCAGGTTAAACCTAGCGAAGTAGCCAATCGAATAAAAATTTAAAGGGGAAGTAATTCGAAATTCGAATAGTCGAATAGATTTTTATTCGACAAATTTGATGGTCAAATTTAACTAATTTGCATATTCTAAAATTCGACCAATTCAATCGAATTTCGAATTATTCCCATGAATTTAGTAAATCTGCCCCTAAGTAATGCAAGCCAAAAGTCGCCAGCGGTCCTATTAGTGAATTAGTGTATTCGTAGCGCATTTGCGATGGCTACGAAGCTGACGCTGGCGAAAATTTGCCTTGAGTGACTCTGCCCCAATGTCTCTGTTTTTGCTTATGAAAAATAGCTTGACAACAGAATCAGCACAAGTTGGTAGTATCTGCACAAGACATACTAGAAGTATTGTATGAGCGGCTGTGAGTGCAGTGAGCAAAGTGCACCTTGCCCAGCCTTCATACCTACTTTTTTGTAGATGTTTGGCAAAAATTCTACTAGACAGGTAAAACTCTTAAAACTATTTTTTTATTTTCCCAGGTGGGTTAAATGATGTCCTCCAACTACTCCTCATTCCACTTTAGTCAACAATGTATCCACCTAAGTAGTATTCCTAATAGGAATTATACCATTTTACAAATGTATCATAACAAAATTAAGGAGAATACATTTTCCTTTTCTAACATCATTTGTATCTCCTGTGTAAAGGTCTTTGATCTGTTTTGATGAGGGTAAGAAACATTGAAACAAAAACAAGCAAATATCTATTTAGTTGTGATTAAGGTATTTTAGGGAGCTGTTTGATGTCACCTTATTGGCTAGCACAAATAAATCCATAACTGGTATTTAGCTTTACAGTTGCTATTTTATATGTTCTCACAAGAGGAATAATCCTATCTGAAAACCCCAGACTGTTATGGTTAATATTTATATCACTGACCGCTGGAGAGGTCCTAAGAGACCTGAGCGATATAAGGCTTAGCTAAAATAGATCAAATAACACCATATTGTGATGATGCTGTGCTATAAATCTGTAGATTATTTGCTTAGGTGCTAGTGGGATACATTATATATTTGGGTGAAAAAGTGCAACATGTGAAGAAGACATGCTACATGCATAGCGTGCCCTGGAGGTTCTGCCTTCTTTAAGCAGGTGTTAATTCGAGGGCTATCTTGTGCCAAAAATTCTGCACCTTATTCAGCAAAGTGAACACAACCAGCACTGTGCAAAATACCAGTATCAAAAAGTGTGTGTAGACACAAGTACCTGTAAATAGTTTAATGCAGTGATCCCCGACCAGTAGCTTGTGAGTAACATGTTGCTCTCCAACCCCTTGGATGTTGCTCCCAGTGGCCTCAAAGCAGGTGCTTATTTTTGAATTACTGGCTTAGAGACAAGTTTTGGTTGCATAAAAAACAGATGTCCTGCCAAACATTCTCTCCTGTAGGCTGCCAGTCCATATAGGGGTTACCAAAAAGCCAATCAGAGCTCTTATTTGACATCCACATGGACTTTTTCATGCTTGTGTTGCTCTCCAACTCTTTGTTAAATTTAAATGTGGCTCACAAGCAAAAAAAGTTGGGGACCCCTGGTTTAATGGATGCAATTTTGTGTCCATTTTTGCACTACACCTGATCATTGGTGTATCAACCATAGTACAAGATGAGAACCAGCCCTTTGCTGCCCCTGGTAACTTTATGTGGTGCATTTGAAATGTAGCTTTTTAGAGAAGCACCAAGAATGAACCTGCCCCTAATAAAAGTAAATTGGTACTAATGTATGTATCATATCAGCACACTTCCTATGATTAGTATGAGAACCTCTTCAATGTAATCTCTCTTTTTTGGTGGTTTAAGGCTGATGACAGTGTTGTAATGATACGTGACTGGGTCTCCCCACTAATAAATCATCTGGGGGCCTGGCTTGCACCACTCAGCTGCGCACCACACACCCATATCCGGGTCGGTCATAAGTAAGCCAGTGCCCTTGTTGGGGTTATATGTTAGAGTGCCTCTTTTTATCTACAATTTGTAAATAAGGAATAGACTCTCGTAGATTTGTGTCCTGTTTTTAGCCTTTTCAAAAATACCCTTTAAAGGAAAACTATACCCCCAAAATGAATACTTGAGAAACAGTTTATTTCAAATTAAGTGGCAAATTAAAGAATCTCACCAGAATTAAATATATATATTTAAGTAAATATTGCCCGTTTACATCTCTTGCTTTGAACCGCCATTTTGTGATGGTCTGTGTGCTGCCTCAGAGATCACCTGACCAGAAATATTTCAACTCAACTGTAACAGGAAGAAGTGTGGAAGCAAAAGACACAACTCTGTCTGTTAATTGGCTCATGTGACCTAACTTTATAGTTTGTTTGGTATGTTTGTGTGCACCTTGATTCATATGATCTCAGGGGGCAGCCTTTATTTTTTTTTAATGGCTATTTTCTATTTATGATTACCCAATGGCACATGGTACTAAAAAAGTATATTATTATGAAAATAGTTTATTTACATGAAGCAGGGTTTTACAAATGAGCTGTTTTATGCAATATCTTTTTATAGAGACCTACATTGTTCGAGGGGTATAGTTTTCCTTTAATAGATTTGATCACACAAAGAAAATACATTCTAAAAAGAACATTAATACTAAAAGCTTAAAAAAAAACAAACTGGGCATTTTTTATGTATCCATAGTGGGAGCATTGATGTATTATACTGTATATAACACTGGGTTTATGATAACCCACATAAAGAAGCTCATTTAACACTGGTCAAATCTTTACATGTGCAATGACCCATGGCAACCGATCATGGTAACCTGTATAAGGTCTCACTAATTGCCACCATTTAACCTAGATATAAAATTGTGCCATTCATTATGCAAGTTGATCAGCTGGAGCCTGACTTAGAGCAAGTTTATAGTCACAAAATTCTATGTAGGAGTAATTATAGTGACTACTCCATTAAACACTTCTGTTAGCTTTAGCTTTTCTACAGGAACAAAAGAAAAATATTTTCTACCTGTATATGATATGTATAGGGGAGCTTAAATTCAGACAGGTTATAGCGCTCCGTTTTGCTGTCAAGCCATGCAAAACACTACCATCTAATAGATCAAAATGGTATTTGATTGCTCAGAGCAGGCATCAGGATGTATCAGTGTATCCAAAAGCTTACAGGAAATGTTTGGTAAATGGGGGAAATGTTAATCTGCTGAGATTCCCCAGTTTAATATGATAAACCTACACTCAAGTCAAAGTAAAAGAGAATAGAATAATTAGGGATGCACCAAATCCACTATTTTGGATTCGGCCGAATCCTAATTTGCATATGCAACTTATGGCTGCAAAAGGAAACAGAGGGGAAAATGTTTAACTTCCTTGTTTTTGGATGAAAAGTCACCTGATTTCCCTTCCCACCCCTAATTTGCACATGTAAATTAGGATCGGGTTCAGGCACAAGGATTAGGCCGAATCCTGGCAAAATCCCAAACCAAATCCTGGATTTGGTGCATCCCTAAAAAATAATACAATATTTCATTTTTGTTAATCAAATTGAAAGCAAAGCTCTCACAGTACCTGAATGAATGCATAAAAACCTCCATGCATAGCTTAGAAGATGAGTGGGCAAGGAAATCTCTGGCCACACCAAATTAAAATCATTCACCTGCCACTACTACAAACATAAGCAACAAGATGGGATCTGTGAACCTTGCAGCTTGCTACACTCTTTCTTTCTTCTGGTACCGTGTATTAACTGGCCATTAGATGATCACCTACATGTACTGACAGAGGTCATTAGCAGACGAGCTTTCTCTGTTGAAGCTATCACATTTGATACAGCTGCACTGGATTTTGACCTTCAAATGGATCATTCAGAGCCCCCTCCACTATATGGGAATGGATGAGTAATTCAGTCAAATACAATTAAATTGGCCATCCATATCACTATGTTATTGACCAGCTTTTTTTCAAATCTTACCTCTGCAAGGCAGAATACTGATAACTGTTAGCTGGAATGAACTACAATTGTAACAGCAATAAACCTTAATTTATTGGCCCTCAACAATTGCATTCATATTTCAATTGACCAGTGGTATTTGCCCTGGATGAGGCACAAGAGCTGTAACTATTTCCTTGATACAAGACACAGAGCACATATTATCCAGAATGCTCAGGACCTGGGGCTTTCTGTAATTTATAGATTTTAACCCCATTGTGTATATATATATATATATCTACAAAAAAATCTTCTAAAAATATTTTGGAATAAATTGAGCCAACCTTTTGTTTGAATAAGCTATAACATATATGGCTGTACTGTATACTAAGTTGATTGCTAAAAAAAGGAAAAACCCTTGGGGAACTTCTTCTACTTCATCTGACCGAAATATGCAACAATAAGCATCTATGTAGAGTACAGCATGGAATATATTCATAACCTTTGGTTTCCCTTGATGAATATCCTCTTTAGAGTACCAGCTCTTATAAATTATAAGGATATTATGTGTAAGTTACAGAGGAGTTTCATGACCATATAAAAACACAAAGCTAAAGGCCAGGGTAATTTCTAATACCCTCATATTTTGCAACATGGGGTACATTATTTATTATAATATACAACTTTTAGTGAGTCATGTGACAAAAAATGACATCACTACTCACCATTTATAACTGATGACATCAGTACTCACCGTTTAGGGTAGAGACTCATGGTGCTACTTGGGGGATATTAATGGGAAGGAGGTCAACCTCAAAGCGGAAACAATCAGTAGATGATAGATCACCTTTGACCTAAAATTCCCAGAATGCTTATAGGTTAAAATGGTTAATTATTCTATCCTTCCAAAAAGTGGTTAGTTATTCTATCCGTCCAACTGCATTTTTAACCACCAGAAATACATAGTGTAGTTTGAGAAATAATTCTTATGTTGTGTTATGTGAAATTCAGTAGTTCATACAGTTTAATGTGCCATATAGTTTTCTTTGTGGTTTTATTCTTCTGTTTGCTGATCCTAAAGCCTTCACTCATTAGAAAAACCAAGTGACACAATTCACAAACAAAAGTACATCCTGCATTTTATTCAATTTAATGAGACAAAAATTATAACCTAACCTAAGACATCCATGAAAATCTGTAGGATCTGTATGTCAAGATGAAATGTTAAAATAAAATTGGGGAAATTATATTTGTTCATTAAAAAAACTCAAGTGTTTAAAGGGATACTGTCATGTGAAAACATGTTTTTTTTTTTTTAAAACGCATCAGTTAGTAGTGCTGCTTCAGGAGAATTCTGCAATGAAATCTATTTTTTCAAAAGAGCAAACAGATTTTGTTATATTTAATTTCGAAATCTGACATGGGGCTAGACATATTTTCAGTTTCCCAGCTGCCCCCAGTCATATAACTTGTGCTCTGATAAACTTCAGTCACTCTTTACTGCTGTACTGCAAGTTGGATTGATATCACCACCTCCCCCCCCAGCAGCCTAACAACAGAACAATGGGAAGGTAACCAGATAGAAGCACCCTAACACAAGATAACGGCTGCCTGGTAGATCTAAGAACAACACTCAGGGGCAAATTTACGAAATTCATGTGAAATGATTGAAGTGTGATCGAATTGGATCGAATAACGATCGTACAAATTTTTCGTGAAATCGTATATGCAAATTTGGCCTCTTCGATTATCGAATATGGAATAGATCGAATGATCGAATATTCGATAATTCGATAATCGAAGGAATCAAAATTTTAAATTTATTCGACTGCCTACTTCGCCAAATTAAACCTACCGAATTGTAATAGAAGCCTATGGGAAGCTCCCCATAGGCTTCTGAGGCTAAGTCCTGCTCGAATACCATTCGTATGATCGGAGTGTTCGATCATTCGAATCGTACCAATTTTTCGGATGCTCGAATGATATTTCACGTTTTTTTCGTGAAATCAAATGATCTGTATCGATCATACAAATTCATCGAGAAATGATAGCCTAAAACAATTTCATAAGCATTCGATGGTCGAATGCTTATCGAATTTCGTCAAATTTATTTTGGGGAATAATAGTCAATTTGCCCCTCAGTAGTAAAAGCCAAGTCCCTCTGAGACTGATTCAGTTAAATTAAGTAGGAGAAATAACAGCTCGCCAGAAAGTAGTTTCATCCTAAAGTGCTGGCACATGTCACATGACTGGGGCAGCTGGGGAACTGACAATTAGTCTAGCCCCATGTCAGATTTCAAAATTGAATATAAAAAAATCTGTTTGCTCTTTTGAGAAAAGGATTTCATTGCAGAATTCTGCTGGAGCAGCACTATTAACTGGTGTGTTTGAAAGAAAACATGTTTTCCCATGACTATCATTTTAGGTCCCAAGCCCTGCATAGTATCACTGTATAAAATTTTTTTTAAAAGTTTTTCTATTCACTGTGCAGAGAGGAAAAGTCCTGAATTCAAAACAGGTGCATCAGACTACAATGCTTATTAACCTTATTTAAAAACACTTTACATCCATTTGGGAAGTGCATGCTATGTTAGAAAGCAGGAGATACACAAAATATTCTGATGCTTAGGGGCAGATTAATCAAGGGTCGAATTTAGAGTTTTTTTTAAACTTAGTTGAATCTGATTAAAAAAAACTAAAATTCAAATTCCAATATTCGAATTTTCACTTTGACCCTTTATAAATCTGCCCCTTTATGTACATCTAATTTAATCCGCCTTTGTTCTGTCCACCCACATTATTAATTGAACACTTCTATTGTTGCTGCTTTTGTTGCTTTCTGAAGGTTTAAGTCACAAGCCCCTTCAAGCAGTACCATTAGATTTATTTCTGTTACATGAATGTCATGGAGTATTAATTTGAGATAAAAATTCAGAAAACATACAAGAAGTAAATGCTATGCTTTTTTGTGAACTGTAAACTGTTATCTATAATATTTGTAAGGTAATGTTTAGAAGAATACAGCTAGTCTTTCTAAGCAGCAAGATAGAGGAGAATAAGAAAAATATCAATGAGACCTAGTATCCTGGAGTAGAGATAAAATATTCAAAATTCTCTATTGTTTTAGTCAAAACTGAGGATGCTGGGATTTATCATTAACAAAAGTTGGAGTAGAGAAATTTCCTGGGATAATTAATGCTCATTAAGAAAATATTTTTTTAACATGTGTACATGAAACAAACTAGGTAGCAATGGAACTATGTAGCATGTGTACCTACTGGCAGGGTTGCAAAGTCATCCATTTAAAGTAGGCATGCACCAAATCCAGGATTCGGTTCGGGATTTGGTCAGGATTCAGCTGAATCCTTGTGTGTGGCTTAACCAAATCCTAATTTGCATATGTAAATTATGTGTGGGAAGGGAAATCACGTGACATTTCGTCTCAAAACAAGGAAGTAAAATATTATTTTTACACTTTTTCATTTCCTGTCTCTAATTTGCAGAGGCAGCTGATGCTTTCACAAAGGATTCAGGGATTCGTCTGAATCCCAAATAGTGGATTTGGTGCTTCCCTAATTTAAAGAGGCAATTTACACAGATGGTCAGCATGACAAAATCAATAGGGCTAGTACATGTTCTTCTTATTGTTGTTATTACAAATACATTTATATATTCTTAAATATAAAACAGTAATTAAATCATGGACGTTTTCATCAGCTTTACAGATAAGGCGGCGTTAATTTAAATGAGAAGGGTCATTTTATACTCTTGTCAATAATGTAGTAGGATCGAATGTACATTTTTATTTTCATTTTCACCATTCTGCACTCTTAATTGAAAGAACTATAGATACTTTATATAAAGCTATAGGCAGATTGCAATTTTTAAGATGCGATGAAGTGATGTTGAACACAATAGTAGCAGAATACATTGCCCCATTAATTAACAATGCTTCTGCATTCTGCAGGGATGCATGAGTTTCAATACAATCCTAGCCATGTATTGGCAACCCTGCTTACTAGTGCCATTCGTGTCCTTAGAGCTACTACTTCAAGTTGTGGCAGTTTAGAAATTAAATATACTTCGACCAACATCTAAATCTAGGATATGTGTCCTACACATCAATAATGCATTATATCTTTTTAACATAAAAAAAAAAAAAGTTTAGATATTCTTACCCCTTACCTGATATGTATAATTAGGCAGACATGAATGGGCAGGTTTATCAAAGGTCGAATTCATGTGAATTTTTTTTACTCTAATAAATTAGAATATACTCACAACTCGAATGGGAGGTTATTTACCTAAACATTTGAACGTCTAATATTCGATGGACTATTCCCAACCCAAAAATTTGAATCGAATTCAAAGAGTTTTCCCTACAAAAAACCTAAAATGTCAGGAAGGCAATTAACATATTTAAATAGTTAAATGGACCTCTGCCATTGATTTGTAAAGGAACTTGGCAGGTTTTAGGTAGTGAATATTCAAATTAGAACTGTTTCCCTGATCAAGGTGTGATAGATGTCTCACATTCGTATTTACATTCGAATTGGAGGGATTAAAATTAGGTGTGAATTTTGAAAAAAAAAATGTGAAAATTTAAATGTATTATTCGACCCTTAATATATTTGCCCCTAAGAAGATAATAATTAGTAACAGCAGAAAAGGTTGTGAATATCCTTTAACTGTCTCCAGTAGAAGTGTTTTTGGAGCAATATGATTATTAGATTGGATTGAAATGAAATTAGATTTGACAACATTTTAATAAGTTCCATGTAATTTCAATGGTTAAGAGGCAGACGTTTATGCACATTGGCATTGTGTTTGTATATATATAGATATATATATATATTTATATATATATTTATATGTTTTTACATACAACTGAAATATGACTTGACAAAACAAGGAAATTACGACAGCTTTTATGTTTTACTTTGCTTGCCTCTGACCCACAGGGCTGTTATAAAATAATTTACATTTTCATTCATTTTCCAAATGATAGACAACCAACCCTAATACAAAATACTAAAAGTGCAATAGTATAAATTAAAGAATTTGCAAGCACATTATACAAACATTACCCTTTATTTTACAGCAAAGGTAACATGAAGATTTGACTCACAGTTTCCTATGAAGTGATACTTATGAGTGAAAAGGTTTGTGTGGAAATGAATTTCCAACCATTGTACTTTTCTTCAAACATTTTCTCATATATATCAAACAATTGTCCACATAGCAGCTACAAATATTTAAATTAAAAAATTTGTTACTGACAGATACTTGCACATGTAAAGCATGCTATCGTCCCAAATAAAATACCACA
>CM044441.1:97352922-97365708 GCA_024363595.1 Xenopus borealis
GGAGAGAGTTCACCTTACCTTAAGATTCCCTTTTGTGGTAAATGCTCTACCACAGATTGTGCAGCCAAATGGCTTTTCACCAGTATGAGTACGTTCATGTATCTGTAGTGCACTTGCTGAAGAAAAGGTCTTCCCACATGAATGACAGTTGTGTTGCTTGGGAGTTCGTCTTGGTGGGGGTGCCAGCATTGGAGTGATGCCTGGACTCATCGCTGTCTGTGGTGCAGCAAGAACTTGGATTCCAGCTGAAAGGTGGGGACCTTCACCCAATGAGATCGGCTTGGTGTGACCATTCAGTTCCATTTTGATCATGGCAGGCGCTGTGCTGGTGATCAGGCTAGTTGTAGTTTGGCTGGGACCTAGAGTAAAGTTGGGTTCAAATAACTGAGATGGGAGCTCTTTCAATTTGTGTGTCAGCAAGTGCTGTTTTAAATTACCCATAGTGGAACACCCACGATTGCAGACTGTACAAATAAATGGCCGTTCTTTAGTATGGCTGCGGTAGTGAATTTCCAATGCACTCTTACAAGCAAAAGGCTTGCCACAGATATTACAAACAGTACTTTTAAACTTACCACGTTCTCTGCTCAGGAACAGGAGACTATAAGGAGCCTCTTCTTTGATGATAGGCCTCACAGGGTAAGTGGCTGTCAGATCCAGTGCAGCTTCATTTTCAGGAGTGGGTATAGGGCTGTCAGGCTTTTCTGTTTTGAGTTGTATTACTGGAGGCTCTTCTTGACTAGTTATAACTGGAGATTTTGATCTAATGCTTTCACTGTGACTATGAGCTGGAGACAAAACCTGCATAGACAAAGAGGATTCAGACATTGCTGGACTGCCTGCACTCTGGCTTTCTAAGTCCCCAACAGCTGAAGATGAATCGTTGCTTAAATGATCGCTTTCACCAGATCCATTCTCTATGTTTTTTAAACCAATAAACTGCTGGGCAGTCATAACAGAGTCAATCATTTTCATCTGATTTTCTAAAGCAGCAATACTGGAAATGACAGTAGGAGGTGAAGCAGGTGAGGATCCAGAGTATGGTATGAGTGGCTTAGATGAGTCACTTGCTGTGTCTTTTAAGTCTAGATCATCTTCTAATGAATTATCATCAAAATCATCATAGTTACTCATTGTTTCAAGATTCTTGTCATCATAGGAAAGTTCAGAGTCCATTGCATCTTGGAAGCCCTCTGGTAATGGGGTGTTTGGAATCTGTCCACCCATATGCATACGAATATGCTGTTGCAGAACCACAGCATTCGTAAATTTTTTCTGACAAATGGGACATGAATGTTGAACCCTCAGTGGAGGCTTTGCCCTATGAACGCCGAAATGTGTTTTCAAATTGCCTTTAGTGGTAAAGGCACGTCCACAAACTTTGCATTTAAATGGCCTTTCTCCTGTATGTGTTCTGTAATGCATCTTGAGAGCACTCTGACAGCTAAGTACTCTGTGACAAATGACACACTGATTTGGATCTGTCATCTTTTTATCAATGTTTTCAACTAATTGCTGCAATTTTGAGGTTTCTGATGTTTGCATAGATTCCAGGAGACCACCAAATGGAAACTTAGCCTTGAATTGGTCAGAAATGGGAGGAAGCACAGAGTTTGGGAGGCTTGTCAAAACACTGGAATCTGTAACAGTAGGAACAGGAGTAGTGACTGGCGAAGATATCTGTACATTTACAGGTTGTTCCCCTACTCTTGTAGAGGAGGGCTGAACAATAGGTTCTTGTTTAGGAGTAACAGTTTCTGTTTGTACTGGTTGTGGAGATTCTGAAGATGCTTGTATGAAGAGTTCAGAATTATTTATGTTAGGAGATAATGAGTTGCATACACTAGAAGCAGGAGATGGCCTTTGGGGGGATCTGTTACTTGGTGTAATGCTTGGAGAATCACTATAGCTATTAACACCAGGCATTCCAGGTATTGTGGGAGGAAGCTGCAATCCAATTGTGGTTGGAATAGTTGGTAACACAGGCTTACTATCTAACCATGTTGTGACTGGTTTCTCAGGAGGAAGAGACATTCCATATGGAATTCCAGAGCTAGTTGGAACATTGTCGAGGTATTCTGGAACAGGGTATGGATTCATCTGAATGTGGGGGTATTTTTCTTTGTGCCTCTGAAAATGAACCTTTAGGTTTCCTTTTGTGGAAAAACGATTTCCACATATATTACATTTGAATGGTCTTTCTCCTGTATGAGAACGTAAATGGATTTGTAATGCACTATCACTTCCAAAGACCTTGGCACAAAACCTACATTTATGTTTAAAGAATGGATCATCAGAGGTTGTCTTGGTCTCAAATACTGACACATTTGGTGGCTTTCCCTTACGGTGCTTCATAAGTGCAGAAAGGGGGTCTAAAGCATTAGCTGTTGCTGCAATGCTGGCAAGTGGGTTGGGGAAGATCACACTATTTGATGAACTCTGAGGTAGAAGTGGACTTGGCAAACTGGAAGATGAATTAAGGATATTTCCATGTCCTACAGATGGAGGTGTTGAGGAGCTCTGTGGATGGGTTGGATTACTTGTAGAATTGGACAAAGAACTAGGGGCTGCTGGACTTGCTTTACTATTTGTTGATAATGTTGTGGTAGATTCTGTTGGTACAGATGATACAGGGCAAGGTATATTTGGGGTACTTGCCCCAGATGGAGGCTGTGACATATGCTGTGGATTTTCAAAAGAAGGGGGCAGACCGCTAGTTGCTGGTCCTGAAAGAGTGGGAGGGACTACTGATGTTAATTGGAGGGTAGAGTGTGCAGCAAAACCCTGTAACTGATTGGAAGAAGGGATTGGAACATTTTGGGATGGAACTGTGGGATTTAAGGGAGGCCGTAATGGCTGCCGGTTCATCAGTGCAACTTGACTACGTATCTGTTCAATGAGTTGCAGCTGGTGAATTTGCTGCTGCTGTAGTGCCATCAACTGTTCTAAAATCATTGGAATTGCCATTGCAGTTGCCGCAGTTGCACCATTTGTGCCCCCCACACACTGTGCATTTTGTGAAAATTGTGCAACTGCCACCTTAGTACTTTGCAGAGTCTCTAAGGTAACATTAGTGTTTGGCATGTTATAATTAGTCATGGAAGATGGTTCAGGAATCTGAGGTAGAGGAGTAGCAGGGTCTGAGTCTTCTTGACTTGGGTAGTTTTTTTCTTCTGTAATTTCAACCTCCATGGGTTCCTCTTCCTTTTCAGTGTCTTTTATGTCACAGGTGTCATTATTTTCTACCTGGATATTTTCCTCTGCAGTCTCACTTTCTGTGTGATTACTGGGAGAACTTGCAGGAGAGGGTTCTGGAATTTCTTCTGGTACTGGTGCTGCTACATCATCATTCACAATCAGCACAAGAGGGTTTTTAGTGCATGTCTTCTTGTGATCTAAGAAATCAGTCCATTTGAAGAATTCACCACAACATTTTTCACAAACGTTAGTTTCTTCACTTCCACTTCGACTTTCATTCCCACTGTCACAATCATCGGGTCTTTCTGCGGCTGCTGCTGCTAAAAGCAAATGAAAAGACCGTATTAGCTTTTAAACCAAATGACAAATGGCTACATTTGAAAATTTTGCACAAGTAGAATCAATACTTTTTATTTTGTACAAATTACCCCACTTGAACAATTTTCAAGCCCAACGTAAGTAGTCTATGACTTCTTATACCTAGCTAATAATTTTCTTTGCGCAATCCATCAAATTATGAGGCTCTATCAATTGTGGATACTGCTTCTTAATGAAATTCCATAGAAGTCATTGATTTCCAATATTTTCATACAATTCACAGCAACCTTGTCTGTTGCGTACAAATCAGGCTTTTGATGGGCTCATTAGGATTCTCCTTTAGCATTGAGCTTCCTAATTTCCAGCAAAATTAGAGATGCCTTTGCCAGTTCAGTTAACATTGCTAAACTAATCTGTAACCTTTCAAACTTCAGGCAGTAGCTGATCAAATGTGTAGCCTTGACTATATAACTTCATGATTTTTTTTTTATTATTGAAACATCAAGAGTTTCATGCAAGTTGATATGACCATTAAATCAGTATGGAATGATATTTGGAAAGTTTTATTTTAAATACTCCAGTCAGTTATGTTGCATTGTTCAACTGCTATTAAATAGTAAGAAATTATAAATGTTATATTGATATTTGAACACATCACAGGACCCTTGTAAAAAATTAATTTTTCCCATATATTAATTATGTAATAGTTATTTAAATGTAATATTATCTTTCTAATAGAAACAGTTTTTGGACAACGCAATTAAAATAGTAACCGTTTTAAATATCAAAAAAAATCTCCAAAAATGTTTTTAAAAATTAGAAATCATAAGTACTAACTATTACATTTTAAGATCTTTGCACAAGCTAGGAATTAAATATTAAAACTACATTTATACAGACATTTTGAACATAAGTGTGTTATGGTGAGATACAATTTTGTACCTATTTCCATCTATTCTTTAAGAAAGACTCTGTAAATTATATGCTTGTGCCACTGTAGAAAACCCACTAATTGGTTACACATGTTTAATTACTGTTGTAGGCAGTCACTTCCTCTGACTTGCGTTACCCTCTTGTGCTGAATGACAAGCATGTTTAATGAACAGAATTCTAATTCACACCTGATCAAATAAATAGCTATAGTGAAATCAACATATAATGCCATTTCAAGTGCCTTACAATCTGCTTAGAAGTGCTTATGTATTTTTTTAAGGGTGCATGTATATAGATAACTATTAATTAAAAACTGTGTGTGTATATAAAGGAAAATGTAGAAACAAAATCAGTATGCCAAGCGTTTACAGTACACAGTTATGTCACATTATTGCTATAGCATCATAGTATAAAATAATATAATTACATTCACACCCAAAATTTCTCAGTGGATGTGTATTTCCAATTTAAAAACCATATGTTAATGAATCAATTAGGTTTAACCTGTTAATTGAGATTATCACTGAATTTGTTGTATTTTACTTGCAATTTAATATAAGAATTGTAAACCAATGAATGTGCATTTAAAAATTAATATGCACCGTTATGAGCAAGTGTGTTGTTTTAGTTAGGGTAAATATTTTAAGGTAAAAAGTTTTATGTTTGCAATTTTTATAAAAGAAATATATTCTTTTTAAAAACGTAGTACATTAGCAGTTAATCTGAAATTATACAGAGATGCACAAACAAGCTTCTGACTATATAAAGTTAAAGGTATGAAATCACATACCATTACAAAGTCTAGCTGTAAAGTGACAAAAGCAGATAATAAAAAATAAGATCATAATTTCAAGCTTTTGGACAAATACTAGCTAAACCTTTTGCCCGTTCTATATCCTGATTTCTGAAATACATTAAAGCTTGCTCAAAATATGCAATATTAAAGATTTTTGTAAAGCAAAAGGCAAAAACATTGATGGGGCATATTTGCAAGGAAAAATATATAACTTTACTTATAGTGCCCAAATACAAAATGAAACATATAGCAGTTGTAATTGTACCTGCATTTTACACACTGCTACACTATATATTGCAATGTTAAACACTTTGATATTATTAAAATAAACAATGTGAGTGAAGAAAATCAGCCTAATTGTACTTGATAAAAGAGAAGGTGACTAAAGATCACATTACAAGTTTAGCCTTTTAGGTTGAATCAAAAGCTTGCTTTCATATGCGTCATCTACGACCATCCTGGAGAACAGCTGTTCTGATATTTTATCATTTTTATGTTTGTGATCTACCACATTTTATGTCTGATTCAAAAAAAAAAAAATATGTAAGGCATGGCCATTTTTTTAGGAACACTGGAATCTGTCGAATTGTAGCATATATTCTTGGGAGATTAAAATATATGTGTAGCCCTGTCATTCACAATTTCAGATGTCTTTATTCTAGCTGTGAAAACATATGCCACAGAAGTATGACTGCAGACAGACTAATGTTTCTATTTCCCCTGGACAACATAAAAAAAAGGTTTATGTTTTAAATGACAAACGTATAGGACAGCTTTATATAACGATATAGATCTGTAAATCGCAATATTGATTTCAGCTCATAAACTACTGATTTAAGAATAATTATTATAATAAACTGATAATATTACCCGCCACACAAACTTACACAGGATATGTCATTTACATGATAGCAAATCACTGACGTACAGGTTAGCTATTCTAACTGGAATAGTCAGCACTAGTTTAAAATTACAGTAATAGGCCGCCTCCAATTATTATTATTATTTGATGTATGTGTGATGTATTCTGAATCATGCCAGGTTCCTTTTGATAACAAAAAGCTAAATTCAAGGAGGTAAACACATTCCACCACACCTGTCAAAAAAGATTTTACATTCTGCAATATTTGTAATTCAAAATAAATAATTGTTTCACAGGCATTTTGAATGTGCGGGAATTTAAGTTACTAAAAAGAAAAATGTAATTAAAGTATCTGGTTATGTAAAATTCTAAATCTCACATAAGAATTGATCAGCATCTAATCCTGATCCCATTGGAAAATGTCACTGCCTATACCCCTGCTCTGTTCTTTTTATATGAACTCTGTTGTGTGCACTTTAGTTCCAGATTGTGGTTTTCCTTTGTGCAGAACCTCTTAATAGTTGTATACCCTGTTATCGAGAAGAAATGTAATTGTATGCATATTTTTACATGATTTGTGGTACGAAATGCAAATGTTTCAGTATCATAAAACATCCATTGCTTAAATGTTAGTGTTTGTATGTCGATAATAACTATTTCATACCCATGTCAACAAAACATATTTTATTTTTTGCCTGCTTCAGTAGGAAATGTTGGTGCAATTTGTTTGGCTAGTAACGTATGGTATGAGGGGGGAATAAGTGTAATAATAATAGTAATAATAAAATAATAAAGCTGTTTTAATGTTTAAGTGCTAGTCAACCCATTGGTTATTGACGAAACCTTTATGGAGTTGCTACATAATGCTGGCTTACCTTTTACATTTAAAATCCATTGACATTAAGATTTATGGAAGTGGAATAGTGTGTCACAAGATAAAAATATATAGTATGTGTTCCTCTACAGTCCAAAATAAAAACACAGCAAACCACTGCTAATTAATATCCTAATAATATTATGATGCATGTTTGTGTAGCACTTTTGTAAGCAAACGTTACATTATTTCAAGTGCTACTGCATTGTTTCCTTTTTGAAGTGGTTATCTTTAATAACTAGGTAAGAGGAAAATTTTCAGTGCTTGTACAGATACATCAAATGAAGATGTGAATTAAAGGAACAGAAAACAGAATTGGAATGCATGTACAATAAAGGCTGACTGGAGGCATAGCCTCTTTCATTTGGCCAGGTGACATAAAAAAAAAACAATTCTGGAGCTACGCAATGGTTTTCCTCTTAGCTCTGTGGAATTTAAGAGGGAAAAAAGTTCAAGGCATTTGTATTCTTGCAAATTAATTCTTTTTAACTCTTTATGATAGCTGTGATTCCCATAAAGGAAGATGAATTATCACATACAGAGCCCAAGCTGTGAAACAGGAGGAGACAAATAGAGACCCCTACTGTGTTCAACAATGTAGAAGAAATTCCAGACTCAATAGAATTTTTTTTGCCCTCTTTGAAACTAAACAATGCCTGTCAACATGACAGTGAACAGTGGAGGGCACTATTACAATGCAGAATGTTATGGATCTAGTATATTTAGATTAATCTATTCGGTGGCCTAAATCTCAGAATTTGTTAAGTAACAACCACCTGTGGTATAGTCACCAACTGTCTTCTGCTTTTTTTAACATTTGCAGTTTGTAATCATGAAAGCAATCCATTAGCTACTTAAACACTGTGCAAATAGACGGAGGCTTAGCCATGTACAATATCGTTAGCAAATACAGAGATTAATAAGAAGCAGATTTTACAATTTAGGAATTTATCTCTATGTGTTTTATATGTGTGTGTGTATATATATATATATATATATATATATATATATATATATAATATATACATACAAACATCATTTTAAATATATTAAAATTAATAAAAATGCATTACAGTAGAATATGTTTATATCCAAACCATCAAATAATTGACGATAAAACATTTTACAAGATTTAATAAAGAATTTTTTATATGTGAAATTGTACATAATGAAAGCCTAATTAGCATCAGTATTTGGCAGTACAAAATATAAATAAGTGATTCAGCTTGCTTTTTTTATATTTAAGTACAGATAGTAAAACACTTTAAGTGAATGGATATTATTTTAATTCCACCTTGTATATTAAGAAGAGTACCTTCTTGGTTCATAATTTCCAGGAAACATATCATTTTTAATTTTAGCCGGTTAGAAATTTTTTTATATAATGCGCATTATGGAAATCTTTTTATACATATATATCATATTCTTAATAGTTGAAAAATAGAAAAAAATACATTGAGATAGAAAGGAATAATTAATAAAGTGGGTGGTCTGATTTATCAGAATTTAAAATAAAAATATTATCCTAACATTTTTAACCATTTCAATTTGATCTTTCAGCAATCCATCTTTATGTAAAGAAAAACAAATACATTTGCATTCGCCAAAATAAACAGGCAAACACCCATAATCTGTTCTGACGACTAGTTATTTTTGTTATAATGAAATGGTGTTAATTCAAGTGTGTGTTTTTGTATGTAAAATACACTAGCAATTCGGGGCAAACAGGCAAATGGTTATGTAATTATGTTCACTTGAAAAAGACTTAAAATACAGACGAAAGAATAAGACTTATCATTATTCCGCATAAGGGGCTTGAAACTTTTTCTCGAAATGCAGAAAAACTATCCCGACCATGATGCAAAAATACACAGACGATAATATTTCCCGCATTAACACTTTAGCTAAAGAAGATCAGTAGCTGCTAATCTCTATAGCATGTAGCAAACATGCGGAGATCTCTAGGTAACACTCAAATCTAGTGTTAACACTTAACATAACAGAAGTAACCATGCTGCCAAGGTCAACTGCACAGATGTACTAATTGTATTATGAGCTTGACATCTAGCGGCCACCCCTGGCAGGGCAAAACAGGCAAAGGTTAAATCAGCCAGCCTTGTCAAAGCACTTCTAAACACCCACCCTCAGGGACAAGCCATTGGAAACCTGTTGGCACTTCATGCAGTCCCACCTTTTTAATGTCACCAAACAAAATTAATCTCTAGTGTGTGCTGGGCATTAATGGTTTGAAATAGGAGCCTAATAGCCTATTTTAAACAATTTAAACAGGGTTGCGTCATCGAAGGCATATAAGGCTAACAAGCAACTAGTCTTATGTGTTAAAATATATTTCACTTTTTTGTTTTGGAACACAAAATGAAAATAAGTTAAATTTCACGTTCCTGCATTTCCAACAAATGACATTCCGAATATTTTTATACTGTGTATTTATCATCACATCTAAATCAAATTAAAATAACAAAAATGATATGTGTACATGTAGGTCAAATAGGGATGCAAGCACTTACATGGTTTCTAAGTGAGTGTTTCCATCTCTTAAAATTATTTGCTTGCATTTATTTTAATATCCCTTCTTAATAAGGTCAATATATAACCAGAAAAAAAAACATTCTAATGGTTGTTTGCCTTGCAATGTGTGTTGCTTGTTCTACCTGAAAAATATCTACAACTTGTGTCAAGAGGTTATACAGGAGCCTTTGTTTATACCTTTTTTTGTTTTTAGGATTTTAGATACAGCTCTTCAAAGTGCAAAGAAAATAATCTTCTGGTCATTTTATGATCGACAGGAAGACAGCACAAGGATTAGCCAAAATAATAAGGAAACCTGACCCACTTTGGGTTTAACAATGTAACTGCACAAATAACTGTTTCATAGATGTGAATAAATTGACGGGTGCTTAGAATATAAATAGATAAGTGTGCGTGTGTGGGGCTCATCTCATATATACATCTGCGTTTCAAAAAGTGAGTTTTATTTGTAATTAAATCATTCCTGCACATAATGTTGACTAAACCTGCAGCATAAACAAATATATAATATAAGGTAAAAGGAGTGCTGTTTAAATATTTCTTTGAAATATTTTATGCATGTAATAATCCATATACTGTTCATATTAATTTGCTTTAATACTACAGTGCTTACAGTACTCACTAAGGAAAAATGTGTTTGTGTAGATAGATAATAGATAGAAAGATAGATAGATATGTGTGTATATATATATATATATATATGTATATGCTATTTTAATAAATTTTATTGTAATAATTTACAGTTATGTAACTATGAATGTAAAATTCAAATCCTTGTTTTTATTTTTGTATTTCCTCTTCTGAGATGTGCACTTACGATTATTTTCGTAAACAAAGTCTGGCAAATTGTGTTAACACCTGTGATCAAATAGACCTAATGCAAAGCTGTGTTTTGTCCTAAAAATATAATCTGAATTATATATAAATAAAATAATTTAAATATAATGATTCCGAATTAACACAATATAAACTCTTTGGAATAGTAAGATGTTATCTATACATGAAGGTAGTGGACACAATAAATGTAAAACTGAGGGGAGGATATATATTTATGTGTGTATGTGTGTATGTTTATATATATATATAGAGAGAGAGAGAGAGAGAGAGAGAGAGAGAGAGAGAGAGAGAGAGAGAGAGAATTGGGCAGATTGATATCTAGATTAATATCTTATGTATACACTATAGTCTAGTAATATTTATTGTACAAGCTATAAATTATTTGTTGTCATGTTTAACAAATTTGAGACTTAAACACAGAGAAACATCAACTACTGCTTGAAGCTTGTCTGCAAACAAGTCTGGCAATTTAATACCTTGTTTCACAAAAGACATCCAGTTTCATTAAAAATTACCCTTTCCATGCACCTAAATGTGCATGGCCTCTTTCCTGATTTAATGGTGAGGTCACATTATACAGATAAGTGTTTTGCTGAAAGTTTCAACAATTTGTATATCAGCAAGGCATTTCCAAAGCCATCGTACAAAAAAGAAAGGAAGCTGGAATTGCTGGAATTGCTGTATATTGTTTTTAGTAGCTGGGTCTGACAAGACGGATTTTAATTGTAAGAGAGGCTTTTAACATTATTACAAATACGGCTTTTGTTTCATTTCGAGGTTGCTGTGGAAATGGGATTTGAGTCATTCCCAAGCCACAATAATCGGGATGTAAAAGTCCTCACTAGGATGCAATGTAGCCCTTTGGATGGAAAGCCTGTCGCTCCAGAAATAAAACCATTCATTTGATGGTGTAGTCATTGAGTGGAATACAAAACAAACCAAGGGTGAGAAATGCTACGTGAAGAAGTAAACAGAAAAATATTTCCATGACAAAAAAAAACTCCTGTGCCCTTAATCTACACACCATATGCAAGCGTTTCTTTTTAGCATATCTCCTGTTCTAATCTCCTGTGTCACAGCCACAAAGATAAGACTCCCTCTTAGCCATAAAGCAGCTTCCAAGAATCATACTTTCTTCCACAAATCCAAGAAACTCTTGTGAAGCCTGACAATGACATGTTACTGTTTAATGGAATGAAAGAAAGCATCTGGGCTCTAACGCCTCAAAGCCCATGAACCAAGGCCTTCCTTCCACGGCACCCCACAATTAAATACATTAACAAAGACTGAGCAGGACACTTTATTACAGAAAGCTGCCCAGCGCATGCAATGGGTTTAATTTGTGCATTACCAAAAGGGATCATTATCCCCACAAAATAAATACTGTCTGAAGCCACTCAGCAATGGCCAAATGTTCAACTTTTGGCACAATGAAAAAGCACAATAAAGCCCCCCCACAGAATCAGAATAAATCTTTATATAACAGATATCTAACTTGACTGGTCTAGCACAAATTGTTGGGTGTGTGAAATGTGATGCAATATTTGCAGACAGAAATTGTATCCATCGGTTTAGTGAGTTTAAATGTAAAGGGACAAGGTTTGGGTTTGTTGGCTTGGCTGTAAGCACAGCACATGTACATGTTGTGGGACACGAGCCCCCAGCTATGGCTCTGCACCACAGCACTGGGTGTGTGAGAAACAGGCATGACTCCATGGAAACTCCTCCGTTGCTCAATGCATTCAGAAAAGCACAAAAGTCAGATGCTACAAAATACAAATAACTGCTGAGTGTGACATGGGAGTGAAAGTTAAGAAAAACTGCACCCCAGCACCACCGCGCTCAACTTTCTACGTGCTAAAGATCTAGGCAGGCAAGGGAGTGTGGGTGTCTGTGTAACAGGGAAACAGTAGGTTGAAGTGGGGATCAGTAACCCTTAGAGGACCTCCCTGCTGCTCTCCTCCCTACCTCCCCATGTAGGAACATATCAGTTTCCCTATTGAATACAAAGCCTCCTGCAGCTATCCCCCAGACAGAGCAAAGCTCTCACCTTTGGTTGAAGCTGGGATCAGCTCCCTGGCAGTGATGGCTGAGGTATTCATTGGTGGTGCCTGCTCCTCTCCTGGGTGTGTGTGTGTTGCGTCCCTCAGAAGAGATGTCTCCGGAAGCCTTTCCCAATCTCCCTCCATCCCCAAAAGAAGATCAGCAAAGCCCCCTCCTCCTCCTCCCTCCCTCACAGACTGTCCCCTGGTCCTGTCCTCACAGTAGCAGCTGAACGGTAGAAACAAGCTCCCGCTGCTAACAGGAACTTTCAGCTTGGCCTCTCTTCAGTCTCCCCTAAGCTCTCCAGCCAGGCAGGGTCAGTGTGCAGCTAGTGTCTGCTCTCCCCCTCCTCCTCCTCCCTAACCTATAGCCCCC
>CM044441.1:97373599-97432105 GCA_024363595.1 Xenopus borealis
TAACTAGCTCCAAACACAAAAATCAAACTGTCCACTTGACCATCATCATCATCAATATCATCACAAAGGCTTTTGGAATAAAGATCAGCACAGCACAGAAAATGGTTGTGGTAATCTGGCCAGTTTATCTGTATTTCCTCGTGATGGGGAAAAAGAAAGGGGGTGGGGGTTGTAAAAGATGTCAATTTACCAGGAAAAAAAAAACAGCGTTTAGGAGTAGACAATAAAATGGATTATATGAACAGAGCTTATGCTTGTTATGACAAAGAGGAATATTTAAGAGGAATCCTGATTCCAGGGGCAAGCAGGTTAGAGTTATTTACTTATTATATGCCATTGGGTTAGGTACCAAAAACTTTTTTCAAGGAAAACAGCAGTGTAAGAAAGATGATACTGTGCTACAATGTTAATATAAAGAACAAGTGTTTCTTCTGTGATACAAAAGAATGAAATGAAAGTGTCAGACTGAAAGCTGAGTTACTGGCACAGATACCAGTATTTATGCCAAGCTTTGGGGCAGTAGCAAAGCCCAGCACCTACAGAAACTCTAGCAGAGATTGTTAAAGAGTATGGGTGGTGTAGTTTCCAATAGCTGGAGAGTTTGCCTGGGTTACACAGAGTTGATTCCGTGTTTCACCCCTTAGTGTGCCAGCTGAGACTTGCTGTATATTAGCACAATCACTAGCAATTACAGGCAAGTGCACTCTGGGAGGATGAAGACAGTGAAGGTGTGAGAGTGAGAGGAGATCTTTTTCCCTTTGGAACTATCAGAACTGAACACAGGTTCCTCTCAAGCAGACGGTATGTGCATCTGATTTAATAGGGGGCTTAGATTGGGTAGAGATCACTCTAAGGGTGCAAAGTCGGCCCCTCTAAAAATAACTGCACAGTTAACTGCTTATGTTCCTTGATGCAGGTACCTACTACCTAGAGATGACTAATATAATTTATATGGAAGGAAGCACTGGGCACAGTAGATATTAAATACAATGCACACTGTACATTGTTCTATCCATTCAGCCTTTCTGCTAGGCTAGAATCTCTGCAGCTACAAGGATGTCTCACCCCCGGCAGAGCGTTGATCGTTTCTTCCTCACAGTATATGGGGTTGTCTGCAGAAAGCATCTGCTGGGGAATATGATTCCTAAATCCTAGGGTAGCAGGCAAAGGGGACATAAAGGGCATCTGTTAGTTGTGAGATCAATATAACATGAAGTGTATTAGTTGTATAGCTTAACACTGGTACCATGGCCCAGGCAATACAGTGCATGGGTTCTGCTGGAGAGGACAGACCTCCCCCTTCACGTGGAAAGCTAGGAATAACGCAGGGAGTTACGCACGGAATAACGCAGAGAATTACGCATGGAATAACTCAGGGTGCGTTCCACGCTCCCCCTGTTCAACGCTGTGTATTGATCATTCACTAAACTGAGCTCTGCTCTGTGTAGCACCTCAGTGTCTGTGGGAAAAACACTGTCCTTAAAGTAAATCTCTTAACTGCAGTATCTGCATTATTAAAACTGATATGACTTGCTTGGTCATTTATTTGTAAATTAATTATATCGTTGTCAAGTAATAGGTTACCTTATGTCTACATGCTCTAGCATTTAATGGCATCGGTAGGTAGGACATTCTAACGTCAGCCTTGTGCCTACAGAAAGTGAGTCTGATAAACTAGAGATGCCCATGCCCTGCACTTCCACATAGTGAGCATTAAAGAGGCGCTGAGTTCAGCTGTTGGGAATTGATGACGCAGCCCCGCGTTAATACGAGGGAATTGGAAGCAAGTGATACATTGGCTATGAACCCTGCTTTTATCGCTAGATAGTAAGCGATCATAATAAGGTGAGGCTTTTGGTGTGAGGCTGCTCGGATTGAATTACTTGTAGTGATACAATCTGGGAAACATGATTCTCATATTTAATAAAAATAAATAATTTACAGTAGTGTAAGTGTTTGGGAAGCAGGTCTCTGAAACTGGTCTATTCCTGGTCTATGAGGTCGGTTCTTGTGAATCCTCCAATATTTGTTGTTGCACAGCAATAGGAACTAACCAAATGTCAGCTAAGGGCTATATTAAGCAGCCCAATCCTATTTAATTGGTATATATATATATATATATGCATGTATTATGGGTACCTTAACTGTATTCAGCAATTCTGATGTTTAAAGGGATACTATGATGGGAATTTTTCTTTTTTTTTTCAAAACGTGATGCTCCAGCAGAATTCTGCACTGAAATCGGTTTCTCAAAAGAACAAACAGATTTATTTAGATTCAATTTGAAATCTGACATGGGGCTAGATATATTTTGGTTTCCCAGCAGCCCCCACGCACCTGACTTGTGCTCGGATAAACTTTAGTCACTCTTTACTGCTGTACTGCAAGTTGGAGTGATATCGCCCTTCCCACACAGCAGCCTAACAACAGATCAATGGGAAGGTAATCAGATAGCAGCTCCCTAACACAAGATAACAGCTGCCTGGTAGATATAAGAACAGCCCTCAGTAGTAAAGTCCAGGTCCCACTGCAACACCCTCCCCGATGTGCCCTAGGGCCCAACAATCGAATCATAATGATCGGCAACAGGCGGTCGGATTGCAGGACCGCATCAATGAACAGATGCGGCTGTGATCTGATTGGATTTTTTGTCCCGTCCAATCGTAATCTGGCTGACTTTTGGTCAGATATCGATCGGGGAAGCCCGTCGTAGCAGCTTTTATCTGCCCACCTTTGGTTAAATTTTTTATGGTAGAGTGCATTATTTGCAGTGTAAACAGTGTAATTTAGAAATAAAAACTACATCATTAAAATCATGACAGAATCCCTAGTGTTAACAGAATGCCATGGAGTGATCCAGAAGTTCATTAAAGTTCAGAGCTGTCTGACTATTACTGTTAGGGTTTTGCTCTCTACATTTGCTGTTCTGTATGGCTACTGTGGATTTTTTGTCACTCACTAGACAGAGAACACCTTTTATAGGTACATCTAGATTATAATCAGTATCCTACACAATTCAAAGGTATAATTTATAAACACAAAGAAGGAAAAAGAAAACTAACTACATCATTTAGAGAAGGCCTTTATCCCTATACACAGATGTAAATTCATGTAGGCTCCATCATCATGAGTCTTCCACACAGATACGTTCAAGTAAAGAAAAACCTATAAGGGTAGGGACAGACAGGGAGATTCGGGGAGATTCTGTCGCCTGGCGTTTTTAGCAGGCGACAATCTCCCCGAATTTCCTTCTCCCTGTCTGCCGCTAGTAAAAGGGACAAAGCGCCAGCGCCTGTGCACACGCTGCGCGGCGATTCCCGGAATCGCCCGAAGATACCTCGTGTCCCTTTTACTAGCGGCAGACAGGGAGAAGCTAAAAACGCCAGGCGACAGAATCTCCCCGAATCTCCCTGTCTGTCCCTACCCTAACACTCCAGCATTTGTAAAACTACAACTGGCAAAACTAATTACTCCAGAAAAAATCTGCTAGAGGTGCTGGGAGTTGGAATTCCACAACAGCTTGAGTGCTGAACATAGCATGAATACAAAAAAGCTGACATTGTCCCAATATTAAACATATCTAATGAAATATATGTCCTTATTTCCTACAGCTACCCCAAACTACATTTTCACAATTTGTGTTTTTTTGAGCACGGTGGGAGTTTTATATCTGAAAAGGTGGAAGATTCCAGACTTGGTTTCCCAGTGTTAGCCTTTGCTACCAACCTCTACCTATGGAAAATAGCAGTTATATAGGATTTGATGACCCCAAGCCTAAAGGGCATTGGCAGGTCAAGATTAGAATGTCATAGTGCTTGATTTAAATGCCTGTCTGCTTAATTCTGTCTAGCCCATCATGCCTTAATGTAGATCTAACATGGGCTGATGGTCTGTAATATTTTCTTTTACAAGATTAAGCCAGTAGTAGGCTACGGTATAAAGTTAGGTTACAGTAATGTAGCCTGCCAAGCTTTAGATTACTTCAGGCGCCTCAGGCTATTTATGCAATGCTGTGTATCTCTTTATAGGAGGTATGTGCATGTTGATTAATAGTTATATATATATATCTGTTGATTAATTTTATATATATCTATATATATAACAAACACAATATAAATGCAAATTGAGAATTTATAATTATTAAAATTAGCGATGCACCAAGTACAGGGTTTGGCCATTTTTTTTGCCAAATCCAAGTGGATGGATGAACCATACCCTTAAATTTACATCAGGCCCAGGCTGGCAATCTCTGGGTTCTGGAAAACGCCAGAGGGGCTGCTATAATGTGCCATAGAAATTCAGTATTTAGTGGACTGGTGAGGCTGTTTGGGCTGATTGGGCCTCTGTGTACCTGAAATGGCAGAGCCTATGGCAGAGCCTATTTTTGACTCTCAGTCCAGGCCTGATTTACATGACTTTTCATCACACAAACAATGAGGTCATCATTTTTCTTCTGAATCCTTCCTTACTTAAATTTAATTTATATTTGCAAATCCAGTTCAGTTCAGGATTCAGTTGACACCATCATGAAAGAAATGGGATTAGGCCCAAAATAGGGACTGCAATATATCACTCATTACAATTGATGATATGATATGTGCACTGATGTGGTAATATTTACATACAATGGTGCAGTGGTAAGAGCTGTGGCTTTGCATCTCATGTCTGTAAGGCTGAGGGCACATTGAGCATTGGCTCCACTGCTCTGAGGATGAGAGGAGCTGATCTGTGGCCTTCTGCATCTCCTTGTAGCTGTACTGCCAATTACAGTGGAGGTAGACCAAAAAATGCCTGCTTTCATGTTTTCAGGCCTTTGTCCTCTTCTGCTCTGCTCCATGCAGCAACACACAAGTGACCCTGTGATTAATGTCTGGTCAATTATATCCCCATTTGTGGTGTGTAAATTTGAGATGGGAAATTAGAGTGTGAGCTCCACCACACCCCATAGCACTGATAGGGTTAAATCATGTTAGAGTTGACTCCTGTTCACATACACTAATACCTCTCCAGGGTACAATTCTCTGCTATGTCACCCTCTTCAACCTGGGAAGGGTTATAAAGAATAATATTAAGGAAACTGAGCCGTTTTAAATAATATATGTGTGCTGTGATTGATCCAAGCCTGCTTCTACTGATGTTAGGCCCTGTGGCAGTATCTTGCTCTCTCCTCTGCTTGCATCCCTTTTATGTCCCAGAGGGCTATTCATTGGCTTTTCTGGTAGATATTGTTAAAGGATTAGATCACAGTCAATCACAAATAAAAGGTTGAAGGCACCTAGGCATTTAACTCTGTTTCTGAAGAATAAGACTGTCCGATACAAGACCCTCCAGCAGTTCCTCAACTGTAATTCCCATCATTCCTAAAAAAAGAAATATAAAAATAGCTGAGGAGTCAAAGAGTACATTAGAATTTACCTGGGATAGTATTCGTGTAGAAAGACATTAGCAAGATACTTATCCCTGTTTCTCTTGCTCTTGCCCATTTTCTCTATTTGAATACCTCTGGTACAGAATTCTAACCTTGTTTATTTGGTGAAACTTTGAGATCAATATATCAAAAAATTATATCACTACTGCATTAGGTTTCATATCAGGCAAAAATTGTTTCACAGAAGTCAAAAGTAAGCGTGAGGAAATTAGGTGACAACTATTTTTAGAGGCTGTGTTTTACTTAATATGTTTGTATTTTTTAATTGATTCCTTGACACTGACACTGAAGTTGCCATTTCATTTTCTTGGTAACTGGGGTAAAATTGCAAAGTAGAGGATAAAAACGTAGTTGCACTGTAGTGGGGGGAGGGGGGATTGATTTGATTATTTGTTATATGGGCACAGATACTAAACATAGTTTAATAGTAGAGGAGCTGTAATTATTTAATAAAACTACCAGAATAGCTTTTGTGATACCATTCTTCATATGGGTGACAGATATGGCATATATATAACATCTGCAAGTACTGTAGGACTTCAACAAACTGTACACAAATAATATGCCTTCCTTTTAGCCTCAGCTGTCAAATGCTCATTTTCATAAAAAATATCTCAAGTGCTTCCTATCTAACATGCCACTAGCAGTACTCAGCCAAGATAATATTACATAATTCTGATTTGAGTGCAGTGTAGTGCACATACAAAGGCACACACTAATTACTCAATTGTTTACCAAATTGATAAGATAAATACTAAATTTTGCTGTACGGAATGTCTCATTGGACTGAATGCTTTGGATGGGCTTCCCATATGGTCCAACTGTTTGTCCAGCAGCGGAATATTCAGATCAGCCTTGTTCACATAGGTAGCCCCAATGAATCTGTTTATGTTTGTTTCCATTTGATAATTTAATACATTAAAACTATGGGGCAGATTCACTAAAGGGCGAATTGTTGCCAGCGGCTGCTTTGCACATTTCACACCACTTCGTCAGGTGAAAATTCGTTACCACTATGATAATTCACTAAAATGCAAAGTTGTGTCCTGGGTGCTGAACACGGGTAACTTTTCGCTAGTGAGCATTTCAAAGAGAATTTATACTAGCGATTGCTTCTGCTTAGTGAAACTTCGTTTGTCCTCTTACAGTTAGGTCAATTTGAATAGAGTGGGTACATTAACGAGAGAAGGTGCAAATGCTTGAAGTGGCCACTTTTTATTACAAATGTCCAAGGAACTGGATTAAAGACAAAAGAGATCCTCTAATGCCCTACACATGAGCCCACCCTAAAATGAATGTTCCATGTCTGGGGAAAAATGTTGACCCAAAAAGTTTAATACAACTTTTGCATGCAATCCTGCTCTAAAAAAAAGGAAAAGTCGCCAGCATTTTCACAATTTTAATGCATTTCTGGCAGACAGGATATGATGTAAGTGACATAAGATTGAAGAAGATGTTGCTTCATTTTAGCAGTTCACCTGGTCTGAGGTGGCGAAGTAAATTCACACTTTGCTTAATTTGCGGAGTAACGACTGTTCGACAGAGCAAAAGTCGCATGGCAATAGAGTGCGATTGAATGCTAGCGACAGTCCTGTTCAGTCCTGTTCAGTAGCGAATTGTCGCCTAAACTACTTTCCATTATATATTGATTAAACATTTTCAGTGTTTGAAAATTATTTGTAAATGTATTTGCTATTAAAAGCAATATATATGACTTTCTTTTCTTCGGATCTTCATCTTGAAACAGTGTTCTTTTCAAGGTCTGTAAATCAGGTGGCTACTGCGTTGAGTCAGAACCAGAAGAACGGAGAATATAAACACTTAGACAGACACTGCTATCAATAGCAATACATAAAACCCACTTTAAAAACACTGGAAAATGTTAGTAATGTGTATTGAAAAGTTGCATAAAACTACATTTTTATTTAATTATGCAAAGAGAAACTACCCATTTGGATGGAAATTCCCTTTAAAATCTTGCATTTTCCTACAACTGCTTATGGTATAAACATCATTGTATTTTGTTGATAGTCTGGTGAATGATTTGTTTTACCTCACATAGTTATCTCACCCATTCTGCTAAATCACTGATCTAAATGTCTTACCGAAGTGCACTAATGCTAACAATAGAATGCCTGTGTCTTCTCTACAGAGATCTATTGACTATTCTTGCAGGACTGATGTCTCCATGAAAAAATCTCTGCAATAAAATAAGGACAGGCTACTGCTTGTGATCAGTATGATGGGCTGAGAAAAGATGAATGTTAGTAACCACTTTCTACACACGGTACATACAAGGGATTAACTAAACAGATGACTGACAAACCCTGTGCAGTGGCATATATTATTGTTGTTATCATTATTGTCATATATTTATATAGCACCAACATATTCTGCAGTGTAGGATTTGGCTGAATTCTATATCCTCTATAAAAGATTTGTACCAAAACCGAATCTGCTTATTTCCATATTGAAATATGAGAAAAACAACACTGATTGCTTGACGTGTGAACAAAAATGTTTCACTTTCATTTGTCCCAAACATTAATGTCACAGTACATTAAGGGTTCAGATTTTTTTTGGACTGAACACTTAAGATCTGGCTGAATCTGAAATATCAAAAACACAGAGGTTTGGTAGAATTCTGTATTATATGCACCTCTAGTTTTTATCTATTTGTAATCAATGCAGGACAATTTCTATTACCAAATGTAGCTAGTTACTGTAAAATGAAAATATTTTATCATTTAATGTTGGGTTTTACGTTACTTTACTAATGTTACATCTCGGCCAGTCAATAAAAGTGGCAAAAAATAATTTAAAATACGTAACTACTAAAAATTAAAGGAGACATATACTGTAGGATAAGTGAACCTCCTCCTTAATATTATTGTCGCTAAAGAATAATACATGGTGTTGGTTTCAATTTGGCCTAAATGTTAATATTATCCCCTTTGCCAGAAACACAGTAGAAGGGGCATAGTCAATCACAGCCCTGCAGTCACACAAGTAAAGACAGGCTTCAGTTCCCTATCAGGTTGTCTAGCTACTTATTGGTTCCTATCCTACAGTGCAGTGTGCTGAGTGCCACCGGCTCTCCTGCACAGCTTGGGAAAGGAGGCAGCAGGAAGTGGAACAGATGGACAGGACTAGTAGTGGGTCTTTGCAGAAATTTTCAATAAATCAGGCCAAAAAAACTACTTTTTGGAGTACTTTCCTTCTATATTTTAAAAGTATAATGCACTGGCAAATTCTTGTTTTTCACAGAAAATGTCTAATTTAAAGGACAAAGAAACCCTAACCATAACAAGTGGTCCAAAGACCAATTGTCCAATAGTCCAACGGCATCATCCTCCCTGTAGCACTACAGCAGTCATTAAGGCTTGGCTGATGTCACATCCACCCATTTATAGCACTTCTAGAGTTAGATATACATTATCATTGTACACATTTTGTCTACAAACCTGCGCAATCGCACTGTACATACAGTGCCCTTGAATTTATACATACACGCACAGATTGAATATATTGACCTGTAGGATGACGCTGATCGAAGAAACATGGCAGTTGCAAACTTTAAAGAATTAGCACAAATCCCCAGAATTGCTGCAGTAAAACTATAGGGTTTAGTGCTAAATAAATACAGCATTTAACGAGTAGCTCAGGAGTTTGTTTAAACTTATTGTTTATTTTAGTTTTAGAATTTGAGGTTTCCTTGCCCTTTAAATAATTTTACTGGTGGTAATTTTAGCTGACACTAATATAAAGGTATTTTCTGATGCTTCTGTCTCCTCTAGCATTAGCACGCCAGTGTACCATTACCTTAAAGCCTCAAAATAAGGAATAGTGGGTTTTACAGATCATAATATAATTAATAATGTAAACAGCCATGAAACAAGGACTGCTGCTTTGGCTGAGAAGGAGAATGTTTAATGGAAGCACAGAACTTACTATACTATACTATATAATTTATCATTTTCAGGCCAAACTACTTTTTTGCTGCTACAATGTCTTTATATAACACAATATATTTTGGTTAATGCAGTAAGTGTGATTGGAATATGTTTTGCAAGAGGCAAACTATTTTTGGGTTGTGATTCCATCTGCAGACATGATCAGATTATATAGTAGTTTTGTAACCTGATGGAAGGCAGAAAAGTTTACACTCACGTGTGACATTCTTGCAGCGCCATAACCATGTTTACAATTAAACTTTGTAAAAGATTTTTTAAAATGACAGACTATTGCTAATGATTCAGCTGAGCTTTACTGATGATTGTTAAAATTTTCTAAAGCAGACAACATAACTCATATCTGATGCTGAATAATGGCCAGCAAGGGATACAGTGATAAATATTGGTGCCTCCTTGCACTGTGGTCATGGGTTAGATTCCAGTTATAGAATTTCTATCTTCTCCCCATGCTTGCAAAAGTTTCCTCCTACAGACCAAAAACATAAAGGAAAATTAATATTATCGGATGATGAAAAGGCAGCTTGTAATCAGCAATATATACATTAAAGGATAATTTTATCTAGGTATTCCCAGAGTTGCAGAGCCACTACAGAAGTTCTGTCCATGTTGAAACCTTTATATGGATATTTTTGGCCCAGTTCCATCAACAACTTTGTGTGGCATTATTTTAGTACAGTCTGGCCAGCAAATATGTTGTTTATTAATTGTTCAACTATATGAAAAAAAGTCAGATAAGCTATGCTGTATGACATTCTTGAGATGTGATGGGTTGACAAGCCTAATGCTTATAAACAGATATGGGACTTATTATTCAGATACCTGTTATCTATGACAGGTGACAGCATCCCTTTAATGTTTACATGATTTTCTAGTAGATCCAAGGAATGGAAGTCATAATTATAGAAAGGTCTGTTAGCTGGAAAACCCAGGTCCCAAGTATTCTGGATAACAGGTCCGATACCTGTACATCATTTATAATGACTGGCTTTGTAATTTATTTTGACAATTCCATGCATTTAATACAATAAAATAGTGACCATACAGACTGAATTTAACACTAGTTTGTAATAAAACCATTAGAACAATCAAACAAACAAAGAAAAACAAAGTTGCTGCAACATTGGGGAACTTGCTTTTGCTAATTAGGCAATAGCAACTTGTGCAAATAGCTAGAGAACAGTTTTACTTTGCCAAGTGCATATTTTAAATGTAAATTAATTGGCGTGTGTTGGAATTTTCCTAAAAGGTCGTTTTAATAACACATGTCATGTTTCATGCATCAAAGGTCAGTGATATAGATAAATCTAGTTGTGTGATGAGCAGCCATCAGAATGTGTGGTGAGTATTGTTTACTTGGTAAGCATGTAAATCCTTGCCGTGAATTATAAATAAGAGGGTTACTTATAATGACCCACCAACCAAAAATACTGGATGTCTGCAAAAGGTTTAGGAAATGTGCCCCAAAGACAGCCTCAAGATGTAAGGTCAGTCTTGTTCGAAGTGCCAGTCTCTTCTCATTCAAAACAAGTTGCTACTAACTCAGGAATGCAGGATGTAAAGAAATGCTTTTAATAAGATAAAATATTGCATTCCAGTTTCCCTGGGATTGATTATTTCTGCAAAGGAATGTAATAGTAGTAAGACATGAATTGCATATGCAACAGAACATGCAGGAGAAAGCAGAACATACTGACCACTGACGTTCTTATTATTAACATGTGCATATAAAATGCATGCACTAAACATAATCTGACTAATGTGACCAGAAATTATTTATTTATTATGAAAACAATTGCACAAACTTTTGGGGAGAAGGTCATTGCTTAGATGCACATTGAGGAAGTGGGGTTCCACTGTCTCTGTTATAAGTAAAATGCTGAAGGAAAGATGGCCCACAAGGAAAGAGGGTTTGCCTCTACGTGGCCTACGAGGAAAGAGGGCGTGCCTCTCCCTTTCTTTTATATCAGTGGAAATTACTGGTGTGGAACTGTTGATTTGCACTGGCTACTACTGGAAATAGTGGTGTGAGAAAGTTTGATACATTCTACATTTATGACTTCCTTGTTAATTGTGCCAAGCAGTGTGCTTACTGGCAACATGTGGCACAGCAAGATCAGGGTCTTAATGGCAGTCAAAGGGTTACATCTGATACAGTTTTGGCAAATACAAGTGGATTGCTATGGGTAGAGAGGTGGCACACTGGGTAGCACTTCTGTCTTGGGTACTATCTGCAAGGAGTTTGTGTCACGGTCGGCACCCAACACCAGAACCAATACCAAGGACCCTGGTCTAGGCTCGTGCTTCACCAGTTAAGTGACAGCCTTTGGCTTCGGGTGGAGCCCTCAGCTACTCAGATGCCACCTGGACTTTAACGAGAGGTGCAAGGGAAAGGTTCTGGATAGGCAAAGGGGCACGACTGTTGTTAGAGTCAGTAAGGCCAAAGGTCACGGTACAGGCAGGAGTAGGCAGATTTATAGTCAGACAGACTGGATCGAGGCAGGAAGATAGCTAGGGTCGTCAGGCAGGCTAAGGGTCAAACCAGTGATCAATCAGATGGGGAGAGGCAGAATAAAAGTCAACAGGCAAGGGCAAAACCAGAACGTCAATTAGGAGGGTGAGCAGAATCAAGGTCGGTTTCAGGCAAGGGTCAGGTTCCAGAGGTCAGAATAGTCAAATATAGCCAGGCAGGGTCAAACACAGAAGAACAGATCAAAACAGAAGCTAAAGAGCAAGTACAAGGCACCAGGAGAAAACCTATCACAGACAATGAAGAAAATACTTAAATACTTTTTAAAAAATACTTTTGAATTTCACGCCATTGCGTGCTGACATCACATGTCGGCACGCATGCGCCTATATATTCTGGAAGTGCCGCTGCGCCGACACTAAGTAGCCGGCAACACTAAGGAGGAGCGGCGCACCACTACATCACCAGGGTGAGTTTTCGTTACAGTTTGTATTTTCTCCCTGTCTCCCAAAAACATATATGGTTCCTGATTAATCTGACCCTACTGTTTGTGAATGTGATAGGGACCTTCACTGGGCAGTGAATGATTTATATTATCTTGGCAATGTGTTATGCAAATGTATTGGTGCTATTTAAATACCAGTAAATAAATAACAAGCATTTCTCTATGCATATTTTTTATTTATTTTCAAAGATAAGGGTCCCTTGGTATCTGTCAAAGGAGAAGTAAACTCCAGGGCCTCTGGGCCTCCATTATAATATATATATATATATATATATATATATATATATATATATATATATTACATTAATCTTTTATACACTCTATGCTAGTCGCCTCTCAAGAATTACTTGCAAAAACCCTATTTTGAGATTACGGATCAACCACCCTAGACCTTTGGCTACACATTACACAAATGAGCAAAAGAAGCTGTGTCCTGGGCAATGCTTCAGGCTAGGTGCTACAGTGTGTAGCTGATTCACCACTATGAGGGAGCAGGCAGAACTACAATCAAAGAACAAGAAAAATCTTTAAAGGGTAAGTATTTACACATAATATTGAAAAGTATATTAGGTACAGTAAGTTCATGCATGCAGAAAAACAGATTTATATTTGATTACTTCAGAAATGTCGTATCCAAAGTTAAAACAAACAAAAACAGATAATAAAATAAACAAATAAAACTGCACAAAATAGTCAAACGTGCGAAGACCTTAAAAGAGAACGGAAATGTAACTGAAGAAGAAGGCTAGAAATGTTGTACATAATGTTTTTGGTTTCTATACCAGCCCAAGGCAACCACAGCCCTTTAGCAGCGGAGATCTGTGCCTCTAAAGATGCCCCAGTAGCTCCCCATCTTCTTTTCTGTTCATTCATTACTAGGGTTGCCACCTGTCTGGATTTCATCCAGACCCTGGCTGTCCTGGTGAAACCTTCCTGTCTGGATTTCCAAATGAAGGAATTTGTAAATTTTCAGGACACTGAAAATAATGACATGGTGATCAGCCAATTACTGATCACCATCAACAGCCCTGCCCCCGCATCATCAGTCCTGCCTTGCCCTACCTCTGATGTTATCCGCCCATCCAGTTTTCCAGTAAACAGTAAAGGTTACAACCCTATTCACTTTACATGCTCTATGCTGCTGTCAGTTTCAAATCTTAGGGACAATATGCTGTATTAAACGACTAATATTTTGCAACAACACCTAAGTTTCGTTTGTCAACAGATGCTCAGAGCCCACTGAGGATGTGAGTGTCACAGACACTATCAAAGATGGTGACCCCATGTGACAAGTTTGAAGTCCTGGATCATTGCTGCTATTGGCAAGCTGAAACTTTAGGCTGGTGCAATAAATTCATTATATAAAATATCGCATTTTCAGCCATATTGATTTTTAGGGTTTAGTTTTCCTAAGGTGAATGTGCCTGATATGCAAAGCATGTCATCTTAAGCTCACCATAGATGTTAAGATTTTCTTTCCTTAAAAAACTGTCCAACATTGGCAGGTAGAAGATTTTCATTGTTCACATTGAAATCTATTCATTGTCCACTTGTTTGCAGGGCCAAGCAGCCAGCTACTCACAGTCTTTCTGGCTTCAACACCAGTGATCCCCAACCAGTAGCTCGTGAGAAACATGTTGCTCTTCAACCCTTGGATGTTGCTCCCAGCAGCCTCAAAGCAGGTGCTTATTTTTGAATTCCAGGCTTGGAGACAAGTTTTGGTTGTTTAAAAACCAGGTGTACTGCCTAACAGAGCCTCAACGTAGGTTAACAATCCACATAGGGGCTACCAAATAGCCAATCACAACACTTATTCGCCACCCCAGGAACATTTTTCATGCTAGTGTTGCTCCCCAACTCCTTTTACTTCTGAATGTTGCTCAGGGGTTCCAAAGGTTGGGGATCCCTGAACTAGACGATATTGCTTGAAATGGTCTTTTTAGTTGATGGACAAATCGTACATCGTTTCAAAATCTTTTAAATATCTTAACATCTATGACCACCTTAACAATTTATCAAACAGAATACTCCTTAGTGGAACAGTTGTTGTAAATTTGGAGCATATATACCATGTCACAAATTAAGGTTTTATCACAAAAAACACCTCTCTGGCATTAAACCTAAAAAACAAGCAAGATATTTTGTTTTACTCAATACATATATTTTGAGTATTTTATAATTTGTATAGCTGTAAGCTCAGCAACAGGCACTCTATAAATCTTTAGACATTACTAGAACTATTGGTAGGAAATGGTAGGAAAGAAGGTTGGTGAAAGGTGGTGGTATTGGGGATGTGGCAATTAGTTTTCTAGCATAATGTACTGTATTAGCAGTGGAGTCACACATGTTATAAAGCTATGCCATAAATTGTGCACGCACATTACAAAATATTTGTTATAGTTATTTGCATGTTGCCGTTGATCTTTCTGTAATATGATTCTGTTACAAAACATTTAAATTCCTTTGGGAATGATCACTAATATACTGTATTTGGCTTTTTGCAATTATAGTTTTTTTAATTTTTGGTTAATTTTTGGATGGATTTTCTTCTTCACATTCTGATAAGTGTGTACAGAAAAAAACAGACTGCAGGTTTTGCAGTTGACTCTTGCTATAGGACAAGTTTAAAAAATGAAGCTTTGTCTAACAAAGCCTTTCTAGGACCTCCACTATCTAAGATCTAAGCAGGTGGACAGATAACATGGGTCAATATGCCAAAGATGCTCCTGACAATAGGTCAGTGCATTTGCCTCTTGAAGGCTCCCATTTTATATGGTTAACCATCTGAAAGCCCTCAGGGTTCTTGACATATTGAGCAGATTAATACTCTGATATGCCACTTGAGAACATAGGAACCTTAGAATTATATATCATGCAATAGCTCTTGAACTCAGCTTTGTAAACAGGAAGCAAATAGTTCATGACAAGAAGCAGGGAGGGAAGACTGGGACATTGCTTGTATTCTGATACAATTGGAACACCACTAAGCTGGTTGGGACAGAAGGAAGATATTTATGTATATATTTAAGAATGGAATTAGAGTACCAAAAAGCCTATGACTAAGTGCCCCTGTGGCATGAAACGCGTAATAATAGATGGTGATTTAAGGCAGAAATGAGCACCTTTTGGAAATATGTAATTATTACATGAAACGCGTAATAATAGATGGTGATTTAAGGCAGAAATGAGCACCTTTTGGAAATATGTAATTATTACTGCAAATCAATGCATTTGTTCGACAATCACATTTTTTTCAGTGTTCTTTCTTTAATCACATATGTTACAAATAAATGAATAAGCCACACTAAAGCCATACATACATGCCCAGATACTGACTGATCTGGGTATGTATTATACTTTGGGAGGGGGGGGGGAGCGAGGGAAGTTATTCAACAGACCATGGGGCAATCCTGCTGGATCAGTTGTTCTGTCATAATTAATTTCTGTTGAACTGATAAGCACATACAGTACATGTGACATCAATTAAATGTATTTACATATCTCCCTGATAACAATCTGACCACATCAAGTAGATTCCCATCTGAATTTGGCTTGTCTCTTGACAAACACATGGGCCAATGGAGGCTGGTTGGAGCAAAAACTGGCCACATTGGGCTAGATTTATCTTTTGTACATACAAATTTTGATCATAACTGGCTGACTGTCTTGAGCAGTTTTGACAGACCATCCTTCCATCCCGACCCAGTTGGTCTTTCCAAATGGAAAAAAACAGATCTGCTCCTTCGAACGAAACAATGCTAAATGGCCATGGGCATGATTGCTCACATGGGTGGCTGATGGACCCAAATACAGTTGGTCAGCCTGTGTGTGGATGAACAATTTGCATGAAAATCAGGTCTTATCAGCACCCACTAAAGATAAAGATCAGAACCATGATTAAATTTAATCAAAAAGGATATTAGTACAATATGTTTTTTATACACCGCTGGCAGTAACATGAAGAACAGATGTCCTTTTATTGGCAGGATACACACTAAATGTTACTATAGTTAACATATTTACATAGGCAACTATTACCTACAATTTACATGTAGATGCAGATACAGGATTTACAGACATTTATAAAACAATGTTTTTCCATAGCTTAATCCAGGTGTGTCAAACTCAAATACATGTTGGGCCAAAATTTAAAAAATGCTCTGGACCAGGCCAGACAGGATACAGCATTACGCGTTTCATATCTCCAAGATACTTAAAGGGGTTGTTCACTTTCCAAACACTTTTTTCTGTTCAGTGGTTTTCAGATTGTTCTCCATAAATACATACTTTTTTCAATTACTTTCCATTATTTATTTTTACGGTTTTTCCAAAATCTAAGTTTAAAGTTGAATTTTGGTGTCTCAGGTGTTTGAGACTGACAGCTCAGTAATTCAGGTGCAGACTCCAAACTGATACAATTTTGCAACATTTCATTGATACATTTCACAGCAGCATCTCTGGAGTATTAGCAACTATTGTATCAATTCTAACAGCTGCCTGTAATGAAACCCAGAGATTCTGCTCAGCAGGAACAAAGAAAAGAAATGTATCCATTAAATGTATCAGTTTAGAACCGTTGGGGGGTCGGCGACCCCCCCCTCCCAGAGCTGCTTTAGAAGGCTTTATCTATGGGGCAAACTCACTAAAGCGCAAAGTGTTTCCTGGGCTTGTGTAGTGGAATGTAGTGGCTGTAACATATACTTCTATTATACGTTTAACTTCGCAACGTATGCAAATCATTACGCTAGTGTAAATGCGCTTTGCCTGGTGAAGTAATGGTAGCGCAACTTCGCTACCATTCACCTTCCTGAGCGCAACTTCGCATTTTAGTGAATTAGTGTAGCAAATAAGTGTATTTTTCTCTATACTGGAACTAACACAGCACAGAAGTTATTTCCTATAAAACAACATAAATCTTTATGCAGTGTTTACACACGGTAATTTAAACTTTAACTTTAACTAAAGTGAAAAGATATCCCGGATGAACCTTCCAGAGGGATTAATAAAGTACTATCGATCTATCTCCAGACACTTGGGGAAAATTCCCCAGACGTTCTTGCTCTCAGGCTAATTTGCATATGGAGGGCAATTTAAAGTGGAATGGAGCTATTTATGTTACATGATGCATCTAATACATTACATTTACACTGATAACTACACATGCCAAGGAAACCTTATCGGGGGAAACCGGGTGCCCGAAATTTTTTTTATGCCTTTTTCGGTCTAACACCCTGAAAAATTGAAAAGACACCAGCTTTTTTTGGATTTAGAGGATATTACACTCAAAAATTATGATGTAAATAACTGAAGATTGAGGATGTTCTATGCAATCAATGCACTTCACCAGGTCAGAGCTGACGAAGGCAAGTCTGGGGAGCTTGTTAAGTATGGTATACTTTTTTGATTTTTTATATTTTTTTCAATAAAAGGATATTTTTAATCCGACTGGTGCTCTGTGGATATATATGATTGAACTGGACTCATCACCCTTCGGGGGTGATACCACATGTTAGCACAAAGGAACATCCAAGATGAACCAGTGAGTGCTCCCCTGTTCTCAATTTAAAATTTTATTGCGATTGGACAGAAACATTTTAACCTGTCTTATCGATTGAATGACCGATGAAAAATGTCGAGACAATCCACACATGGTCTGAAAAACGTACAAATCTTTGTCTTGCACAGTAGTATCTTTGCCTCTATTGCCAGCTTATGTCTCCTTTCAGTCTCACCCTAACTGGGATACATTCTTTGCTTCCCAATAATGTAAATATAAACAGTAATTATCTTAGAGCACAGGGAAAGTATTTTGCCTGGAAATGCACTAGATGCTTGAGATACAATTTTTGCTTTTATGAACAACACAAGAAAGGTATGAAAGATAGCTAGAGAGGTAGGAGACAACATACATAGGTATTTTGTAAAATGTAAATACTGTAAAGATGCCCTTTGATCAGAAGGGTAGAGATTATAATCATCTGTACAAGGGGAAAGCCAGAAAAGTCAATTAGTAAAGAGGTGTTAGGTGTCTCAGAGTCTGCTGATGTGACAAATGTCCACCGATTCCCTGCATAATAAATAAACAGTGAAGATGAAAAGTTCTTGACTTATATTGTGTCATAAATTATTTTCTCAGACTTATCCCTGTTTATTTTGTATAAGCTGTAACAATAAGCATCTATTGTTGAGGTTTCCTTTTATTTTCTGCTTGAATTTTCTTATCTGTCCAGCTATTTAAAGTCCACAGTGCTGTTTTATGATGTTTTGAAAGTGTTTGCCTACGGTTGTGTGGAACTGGAAAAGTCATGTAGATTGATTCATGACGATTTCCAACACATTGTGACTACTCAAGTGCCTTTTCAGAAGCTGGATTCGGGATATTTTGATTGGCTTATTCATCTTCTTGTCCACATGGCTGATGTTATTCTTCCAAGTAATTTATTAATTCTTTTGTTTTTATTGAGCTGCTGATTCCTGGCAGTGGTGTCAGGACAGATATGATCATAGCATTGCACTTGGCTGAAAATAACTGAGCAATTTATTGTTTTTTGGAAGCAATTGGGATTATATAGAATCTAGTATGGCTGTGACAGTAATGTAAATAATGACGAGCAAAAAAAATCTCTTGCCCTTACAGACTTGCAAGTGTCAACGGTCATGATATTTCTCAGTTAGCCATTTCAGATTCAATTCACCATGCATTCATTTCTTTTCATGTATTATCTAGTCATGTTCTCCTGTATATCTCAGAGATCCAGTCACAACAGTTGGTTCTGTGATTTGGGCCTGCAATTCATTGAAAAGTCTCCTGTAGTTTTCAAGGACATTAAATGAATATGATTGATAAACACAATTTCTGGTCAACACTAAACTCCAAGCATCACAGCTGACGACAACGGACCTGATGCCAACCCTCCAACTTATGTGCATGTTATATTATCATTGTTTGATAAATATACCCCTATTTTGACTATAATGCAATAGATAACTGTAGTGAATTTTCACTCTTTTGTTTTGGAAGCAGAGATATATATTTTGTGCTGGGTAATTGCTCAAATTTGGAGCGTACCACAGCTTTTTTTCTATGCAAAGTGTGCAAAATGAAGAAAACATGGTTTGCAACTGTTCAATTTGTTCTGCCCCAAATATATTAAATGACCAGCAAAAATGTAATGTATAAAGGCTGGAGTGGCTGTAAGTCTAACATAACAGAACAGAACACTACTTCTTGCTTTTCAGCTCTCTTTGGTTTACACTGACTGGTTACCCTGGTTACCAGGCAGTAACCAATCAGTGACTTGAGGGAGGGCCACATGGGCCATAACTGTTGCATTTGAATCTGAGTTGAATGCTGAGGATCAATTGCAAACACACTGAACAGTTATGTCCCATGTGCCCCCCCTTCAAGTCACTGACTAACTCAGATTTAGAGAGCTGAAAAGCAGGAAACTGCATTCTGGCTATTATATCAGGCATCCAGTCACTCCAGCCTTTATGCATTACATTTTTGGCTAACATAATATATTAGAAACATTTTTATTTTGCACAGCCTATTTATTTACCCAGTTTTTATTTTTACCCTGAACTGTTCCTTAAAGCCCCAAGCATCCCCGGACTGAAGCACTTCCGTTCACTGTGCTGCTCTGTTGCCTTGTTGGTGTGAGAGAAGAGAACCTAATAGGCCAGACCAAGGTGCATATTTATCAGTTAGTAAGACTAGAATTCAACACAGTTAACCAGAGGACAACTATCCACCTTGCAAACTCCTGCAAACTCATTTTATATCCTTTGATATATATAATCCTATAATTATTATAAAGCAATAGAGAACAATAATCACAGCTTTAACATTACTGGGAATTCATTGGGTAGAATAATTACAACTGCACACTTAAAGGACCAGTAACATCAAACAATGAAATTGTTTTAAAGTTATAAAAATATAATGCAGTGTTGCCCTGCACTGGTAAAACTTCAGTGTTTGCTCCAGAAGCATTATTATTGTTTATATAAATAAGCTGTTGTGTAGCCATGGGGGCAGCCATTCAAAGGAGAAAAGGCTCAAGTTACACAGCAGATAGCAGACAAGCTCTGTAGAACATAATGTTATCTGTTATCCATTGCTTATCCTGTGCCATATAGCCTTTTTTCAATTTCCACCATTGCTACACAGCAGCTTGTTTATATGAACTATAGTAGTGTTTCTGAAGCAAACAGATCAGTTTTAACAGTGCAGGGCAACAGTACATGACATTTTCTTTACTTTAAAACACTAATTTTTTACTGTTACTTTAATGGTCTCTAATAGTGTTTGTGGTTGCTAATACAGTCAAGGGAGAATTTAAATTTGTGGTGAGACATAATTAAATGCCCACTCATACCCCATAAGAAAAGCAGATTTGCCAAGACAGGTTAAGTTCTTACATGGTCTTAAGTTTATAGTACATATTCTGATTTAGTACAAAATCATTATGAACTAGTGGAAGTGTGAAAAGTTATAACAATGTAGGAAACTGGCAACTATTGTTGCAGAAATGTAACTTTGTTAACAAGACCATCTATGTCAGTTAAAGAATAGAAAAGAAAGAGTAAATAACTAATGAAATAATATACCTTTCAAATAAAGTTGTAGAGTAATGCTGACCAGACAAGCTCTTTGGAACTTCCATATGTGCACATAATAAACAGCTGAGTGGGAAAACACATAAATGGACTCACGTTTCACTCAAACAGGCAAAGGAAATATAATTAGGGGATAGGAAGCAGGATGCATTGTAGCAGTTTACTGTGTTTGTTACAAAATCATTTACTTATTTCTCCACTGGCAAGTGTTTCTATAGGTATGGTATCCATTATCCAGAAACCTGTTATCAAGAAAGCTCTGAGCAATGGGAAAGCCACCTCCCATAGATTAAATTTTAATTGCATAATCCAAATTTTTAAAAATTATTTTCTTTTTCTCTGTAATAATAAAACTGTATCTTGTATTTCCTTCCAACTAAGATATAATTAATCCGTATTGGGGCCAAAACAATACTAATGAGTTTATTCAATGTTTGATTGATTTTTTAGCAGACTAAAGGTATGGTGATCCAAATGACTGAAAGATCCACAGATCCTGAGCATTCTGGATAATAGATTACATACTGTACCTGTATACTGTCTCTATATCAGTATACAAAATAATTTATCAAAAACAATTCCTATAGTACAAGTACTATCATAAGCCATAAATGTGGACTAGGTTGCAAAAATGCATAATTGAGAAATATTATGCTGTTTTCTGTGGGTTGTATTTTTCTGCCATGCACATGTTCACTATGGTGTCTATTAGAATTTTAAGTCATCTGCTACATCATAGCTAAGATGATGCTCCAACTTTACAATGGGAGAACAAATATTTTGGATTTGGCTCGCTTATCGGTAATATAATAACTGTAGAGTCGCTTGTATTGGTGATAATGCTATCAACATCCACCTGATTTAATCTACTCCTTTAAGGACTTGCTAAATGTGCTTTCAATTCTAGCAAATAGTTTTTAAAAGATGGATGAAGCAGGGGCAATTTCCTTTTATTGGTAAGGAGCTGATAGATTATTATGGACTTAATGAAGGTACCATACTGACCCTGCATCTTATTGCTTGTTCCCAAAACCCTTCAAACATTGGCACATCAATGGATTTTTATAGTTATAATATTCTCAGAGAAAATAATATCGATATTATGCTGAAAATTGATTCCCAATATAGGGGTAAATTCATTAAGATCCGAAAAGTTGCTAGCGTTAGCTTTGCTAGCGTTCGCTGCAATTCGCCAGGCGAATTTTCGGCAGCGCTACGCAAATTCACTAAGGTGCGAATTTACGCTCAGGTCGGCGAACGGTAGCGTAGTTGCGCTAGTGTTAATTTGCTAGGCAGAGCGCTGTTACGCTAGCGAAGCCTAATTTGCAAACGGCGGGAAGTTATAATAGAAGTATATGTTACAGCCACTACATTCCACTACACAAGCCCAGGAAACCTTTAATAAATTATATAAAGTTGTCCTATTGCCCTACATGTGCCCCCTGTATAGTTGTGTTGCCATATGTTAGGAAATGTAGGGGGGAAGGAGGGTAACCCCCCCAAAAAAATATCGATCTTTTTCAGACTATCACCCTCCTATGCTAAAATACACCAGCGTTTTTTTGGGACTTAGAAAATTTTTTTTAATTTTTTTTCAATCTCCTATCCATTGTATTGAACTTCGCCTGGTCTGACCAGGCGAAGTAACGTCTAGCGCAGTGATCCCCAACCAGTAGCTCGCAAGCAACATGTTGCTCTCCAACCCCTTGGATGTTGCTCCCAGTGGTCTCAAAGCAGGTTCTTATTTTTTCATTCCTGGTTTGGGAGGCAAGTTTTGGTTGTATAAAAACCAGATGTACTGCAGAACAGAGCCTCAATGTAGGTTGACAACCCACATAGGGTCTACCAAATGGCCAATTACAGCACTTACTTGGCACCCCAAGAACATTTTTCTAGTGTTGCTCCCCAACTCCTTTTACTTTTGAACGTTGCTCTCAGGTTCAAAAGATTGGGGATCCCTGGTCTAGCGTAAGTGCTAACGTTCAGGAAAAAGTTGGTGAAAACTTAGTGAATTTGCGTAATTACAATCCTTCGTCAGTGTGTAACTTCGCCTGGCGTAAGGGTTCAAAGTTTCGCTAGCGAAAATTCGCCAGAGTTGGTCAGTGAATTTCCGAAGTTACGAAATGATGTCACACTGGCGAATTAGCGCTAGCGTTAGATGCTTTGCGCTTTAGTGAATTTGCCCCATAGTATTATTATTGGCTATCTGTGCCAGAAGGGGGTGACAGTCTTGGCAGGGTAACATTCCTTACCCTACAAAATGGGAAATGAGATGATGCTCATTGATTGCCATGCAGAGTTTAAAATACTTTAAATGCCCTTACTAAGTAACTAAAAAATAAACATTACAATATTATGGTATATTGCGGTACCTTTTTTAGAAGAAGGTTTACAAATCAAAACTGGGAACTATACACACAAGGTGCAGACATATATAATCCAATGCAGCATGGAATGTAATAAACAGGGTAATAAAATGCAAATGGCAATCCTCTGAAAGGAATGTGATCAAAGGAAGTAAAATGGGATAGTTTGTTAGAAAATGGGCGTGAAGAGCCTAGATGTCTGGTGTTTAATTAAATCAAAAGAGATTACATTTTTTTATAGGGTACTATGAAATAATGCTAAAGTTTACTTTGTATTTCACAATGGGAAGTAAATCGAAGGCCTAGTAGCAAAGGTTATTTTTTAAACCCATTTAAGATTTCAGTTCACAGATTTTTAAATGTCCCTTGCAATTAAAGCTTGGGTCAACAATGTTGTCAATTGGGCTACAAAATTGATTGACCACTGGTTTATTTGTTTGTATTTGTCATCCCATTCTTTCCTTTAGGGTAAGGACACACAAGACGATTTGTCGCCAGCGTTTTTAAAAAGCAAATCGCGGCGACAAGGCGATCGTCTTTTTCGAACAGGCGATTCCCAGCGACAATTGGCACAGAGCGATTTGTATCCCATTGCTCTGTGCGGTACGTGCTCCTGTCCGTATCAAAAAAGTGCTTCAAAAAAGGCATTTTCGAGCGTGTTTTCGTCCGAGTGTTTGTTCGGCGTGTTGTCTCGGCGTCTCTCCTCGAGCGTTTGTGCTTCCCGCTGTAACCTAGCGTCTTTGTATTCCTGCGCCTTTACGTTCTTGCGTCATTGCGCAGTGTAATTTTTTTTTTTTTTTGATACGGACAGGAGCACGTACCGCACAGAGCAATGGGATACAAATCGCTCTGTGCCAATTGTCGCTGGGAATCGCCTGTTCGAAAAAGACGATCGCCTTGTCGCCGCGATTTGCTTTTTAAAAACGCTGGCGACAAAACGCCTCGTGTGTCCTTACCCTTAGAGTTTGCCCTTTTTCTCTTATCCTGGGACTGGCCACCTAGATGGGCACAGAGCAACTGAAGTTGGAGTCCAGCCTGACAGTAGTAACATTTACTACTATATTTTCATATACTGTATTCTGTAACCTTAATATATTAAGGGGCTCTTAAGACCTCTGCCAAATTCAGTGTTAATCAATGGTAAAAATTAAGGCAAAATATGAGGTACATTACATGTGAGTACATCCGAAACTGTCAGCTAACAGTGAGAATTATACACTATCATTTAGGCTGAATAGTTTGTGTTGGACTTTCCAGAAGCAAAATAAAGTAAAAAAAGTTGGTGTTGGACTTGTGATTTTTGATGGGGTCAGCTAAGTTATAAAAATATGAAATATTCCTGTTTTTGGGCCTGCTCTTTGTATTTCAACAGTATGAGAAGATCATTAAAATTGTCCTTCGGGCCCCTTTGTGTAAAGCCATGTCAGGACACTAACTGGGAAATGCTGGAGGTGCCAGTGTCCATACAGACAAATGAGAGAATGTCCCAAGGTACTTACTGTATCAATATCAAATCACCCTTTAATATTGGAAATTATGTTATAGGACTTGCCTGCTAGCATGATTTCTGTTGGCTTAATATCAGTATCCATCAGAGCTACAAACTAGCCTATGGCACATTTGACCAGACAAGCTTTCTCAGAGCCAGGTACATTGTAATCAGCCCTACTTCTAACAGTATAAACTAAGGAAATAGTAATTAAAAAGTAATAAATTGCAGTGCTCAGTAGATTATAATAGAACCGTAACATGTCAGTCACATTTTTTGTTTGAGTTTAATAATGTGCCCAGCATATGAGGCCCTTGCTCATCACACTAACCTAATCTCGATTCAGGCACAGCTTAACTCCTCATCTCTTTGAGCTATGCAGCTGTGATTCAGCAGTCATATTATTTGCAGCAGTTACCCTCCTGTATTTAGAAACCAAAGGGGAATTAGCATCTGAATACACTGTCAATGAAAACACATTCCATTGCAAAGAATTGTATTCTTTGTAAGCATAGTAGTCATGTAAAAGAAATACTACATAATGCACTATACTGAATTTCCCAAATGTCCCAATCCGAAAAGGTCATTTATGTCAATGTTATGCATTGGGTTTATTAATGTGCAAATCTGTTTTTGTGAATATTTAACCGGAATAATAGTGAAGAGACGGGCAACCCTTTTCACTTATTTATTTATTTAAATCCGCTTCAAGTTTGCCTTTAGCTAATTCGCTCCCCCAGGAACAAAAAACTGGGAAATTGTAGTAGTCAAACAGCAAGTGACTCTCATGATGTTTCAGTAAGAGTCATATAATAAAGTGGTTTAAGAAATCATTTATATTCATACATGTTTGATTAAGATCCAAGTCCAGAAGTTTATACAGATAATGTCTCATTGGAAACCAGATTTGCTTCTGTTCAAAAACAAGGGGGGGGGGGTGTTATTATCTAAGATTTTTATTTTGGGTCTTTTGGGGGCAAAACAAATTTTGGTGGGAAAAAAATAAATTTTTTCATGATTTATTATACCACAATGCTGCAAAAAACTGTTGAAGGCCTGTATAAATTAATGGGAGATGTCCCTATCCCAATTTGCACATATCATGGTCGGCACCAGAGTCAAGTGTAGAAAAACTTACAATTTGAGCTCAATTTTAAGTTTTTTCCTTAACCTATTTTTTGAGCTATTTTAATGATAAATAAGGTAAACTTGCGGATGGCAGTTTGGTTGAGATTTTTTAAAATTGGACTTTAGTACAATAAATAACCCCTGAGGTGTACTGCTGTCAAAAGTAGAAGAGTTTGAGGGGGAACTCCTGTGTAAGTTTTATGTGGCTTTGTTTAGCCATTTAATTTTACCATGAACAAAACTGTGGGACAGTCCTGATTTTGATAGCTCAGCCCACATTACAGGGTTTGTTGCTGAAAAGTCCTGACTTTCTCTTTGAGCTCCTGCACTGAACAGCCATAAAAAGATAACTTAAAGGGGTTGTTCATCTTTGAGTTAACTTTTAGTATGATGTAGAGAGTGATATTCTGAGACAATTTGCAATTGGTTTTCATTTTTTATTGTTTGTGGTTTTATAGTTATTTAGCTTTTTATTCAGCAGCTCTCTAGTTTCCAGTGTCAGCAATTTGGTTTCTAGGGTACAAATTACCCTAGCAACCCTGCATTGATTTGAATAAGAGACTGGAATATGAATAGGGGATGGACTGAATAGAATCATAAGTAATAAAAAGTGTCAATAACAATACATTTGTAGCCTTACAGAGCATTTGTTTTTAGATGGTGTCAGTGACCCCAATTTGAAAGCTGCAAAGAAAATTGCAAATCATTAAACAACTATGAAAAATAAATAATGAAGACCAATTGAAAAGTTTCTTAGAATTGGCCCTTCTACAATATACTAAAAGTTAACTTGAAGGAGAACCACACCTTTAATAACTTAATTGACTCTTGGCAGAGAACCCAGAATAGATACTTTTTTTTTGTAAAATATTTTTATTGATTTGATATAATAAAGTCATAGGGTACAGCAAAGAAAGGGGGGATGGGGGGGTTAATAGAAAATAGTACATGCCATCAATGTTATGATACAGTAGACTGGAACCACCAGCATCAGCATACATTTACACAGTGATAAGTACATTTCAAGATCTATAAAGACCTAACTAATCTGAGTTTAAAGTGAGGGTGGGGATCCTCTGCTGATGGGCTGTATTACTACTGTATATAATTGAGCATGTTAAGAGCATGTTAACTGTCAGTTGAGTCTTTGTACAGGAACCATCTAAGGCAAGTGTCCCTAAAATTGGAGTATTGTTTGCCTGTGGCTGTGGATAGTTCCTCAAACTTAATAATCTCGTTGACTTTGTCTATCCAGTTCTTGGGGGTCGGGGAAGAAGATTTCTACAGCTTAGGGATAAGTATTTTAGCCGTATTGAGTAAATGTCGCTCCAGGGTGAAGTAGGGGACACCTTCCTTGGTTTCCGCTTCCCAGAAAAGCAACATGCGGGCTGGTGAGGCTGGTATATCTCTACCTAAAATCTGAGAGCATGCGTTTGATTACCGACCAAAAGCCTGAGAGATCTGGACAACTCCAGAATATGTGCATTAGTGTTCCCACCTCTATTTAAAACCTCCAGCAGGTATTGCTCCTGGCTGGGTATATCATATGTAACCTAGCTGGGGTGTAATACCATCTGCTCAATATTTTATAGTTGAGCTCCTGGATCTTGCAACATCGTGAACTGTATAGAATGTTGCCGATCAGTTCCTTGTAAAGATTACTCATAATTTCTATTCCTAAATCGTGTTCCCAGGCTTGTAAAAAAGCTAACTGGTGTTTCCCACTGTCACTGTCAAATATATTATATAAAGTGGATATAACATGTTTTTTCAAAAGGGGTGAGAGATCTGCCTAGTTTGCTAGGTCCACCTAGATATCTGTAGAAATGTCGAATCTGGCAATATTGATAGTCCTGTAAGACTGCTGTAGGTCTAGCCCTCCTGAGAGATGTTAGGTTAGCCAATTGATCCTTTTCCATCAGATGGAAAAATTGTAAATGTCCATCCACCAGCCATTCATTGAATTCAGTGGAATACCATGCTGCAGGGAATGTGGGATTATTTGTGATTGGGGTTAGCGGTGATGGCCAGGCTGAGACTTGTGGATATCTATGAACCAGGTCCCAAATTAACAGGGTGCTTTTAAGTAAAGGGTGAGAGTTATGTATTATCTTGTGGTATAATTTGTCTATCCACAGCAGGTGAATCAGGTGTGTGGCTGTAGATTTATGCTCTATTTGGATCTAGCCATTGTCGACTAAATGGAAAGACCAATCTATTATCCTCGCAAGGATTGCCGCCTTTAGATATCTGACACAATCTGGAAGAGCCAAACAGCCTTCTGTTTTTGTCTTATATAGAATTGCAGGTCTGGGAGGATGATTGTCCCATATGAATTTGATTATAAGGGCTCTTCCAGACAGGGAGACTGCAGGGAGATTTGTTGCCTGCGACAAATCGCCGCGTTTTTGGGGCAACAAATCTCCCTGCAATCTCCTCGTCTGGAAGAGCCCTAAAGGATTGGAAGGATTTCAACCATGTGGTGGAATATGATAATGAGATTCATTGAAACATACATAGGAGGTGTGGCATAATGTTCATCTTAATGATATTGATTCTTCCAATCCAGGATATAGGCTGTGTTGTCCAGTTTTTTAAGTCCTTAAGTATTATGGCATATAGATTTTTGCAATTCACTTCTACCCAATGATCATAATCTTTACTGATCGATACTCCTAGATAGGTAAACTGTTGATTCGCCCCAGCTATATGGGAAGTTCAACAATAGATCTTGGATAGTTGAGAGTGGCATGGAGATATTCATGGCTAGAGTTTTGTATGCTATGAATGTGGTTCCTGGTGATTTGGGCTTTTAAAAGACATGCAAGAAGTTTTCCACATTTGTCTCCATGTTCGTAAAAACGGTGCTGAATTCTGGTGATGACCTTTTCTACAAAAAGGTCATGGTAATCTGCTAGTTCAGCCCTTTGGGTAGCAAGTTTAGAAAGTGTTTCCGCTGAGGGGATTGATTATGACTGATTTCAAGAGTACTAATTTCCTTTAGAAGGGATTTGTGTTTAGCTCTATGAGCTTGTTACTTCCTTGAGCAGAGTTGGATCAGTGTCCCCCTGTTGCAGCATTTATAAGCGTTCCAAGTTGTTACAAGATTGACATCATCTGTCTTGTTCTCTTTAAAGTAGTGCCGTATAGCAGATTTAACTTCATCTAGGGACTCTCGATCTTTCAAAATCTATTTGTTCAACCTCCAGTTGCCCCATCTTACAGAAAATGTAAGAATTTTTTTTTAACAACTTATAATGGTATAATAAGTAACAACATTAGTCTATGCATATCCTATAGGACATCAACCTATATGCAACTAGGAAACCACATCATTTTGCTTTACCTTTGGGAAAACTACGATTCAGCATAAAGGCATAGTTACCTGAGAGCTACTGTACAGTTGCAACAGCTTCCAAAGGGGGATCTTTACATCCATATGGTTGTGATAACAGGCAGCCTTGTTAGTATATCAGAACCCGGCGGGTATGTGTGAGGTTAGCCTCCTTAGTCACAGAGAGGAGGCTCTGGTATCGGTTAATTAACCTCTGGTGGAGCTGGGAGCTGGTGCTCCTATTAATGTCTGGGGATGTGAGTGCATATAGTTGGTTAGGTCAGTTGCATAACAGGTAGTGGTGATAATAATGAGTAGGCCCACCACTATAGGGTAACGTAACCTAATGAGGGTTATATGTTGTATCAATGTGTAATTCCCTGCATTGAGGCCCATTTGCTTTGGCAGAACAAAGTTCCCACAGTCAGGTCCTGGGGGGAGAGTCCTGCCAAACTGTTTGTTCCATGAAAGGGTACTACATGTTCCATATGCGGAATGGAGTACGCTTAGGATCTCACCCATCTGACATTGATTCTGCAGAGCAGCCCTTGGCATAATGAAACCACTCCGTCAGATCCGGTGGAGTGATATAGATTGTTGTGCAGAAGTGTTGCGCATCGATTGGTTCCCGGAGCTCCAGCCAAGTTCCATTGTGATGAGATGCCGGTGCAAAAGGGAAGGCCCACCGTTAGATGATCTTTCGGGTCTTTAAGGCTTTGACCACGTCTCTCAGCAATCTGCATTACAGGATGGTGGAATACGCCAGGTCCTGATATAATCAACCTTGTCATCTTTTATTTTTAGGTCCTTGGCTTTTCTTGCCTTTCTTACAGATGCTAAAACGTGGGTCAGTGCAATTTAGTCATCCACATATGTGGCCATCTTAAACTATAATGTTAAATATAGCTTTTGCCCCAATTAACAAACCCATAGAAGTGATGTGTTTCCTCTTTAAGGTAGGTTTTACTTCTAGGGCTAATTCCTCTCCATGTGCCCTGTATTTTGCACTGTGCAGATTATCAAAGCAGGGTAAACCTGAACCATGGTGCTATACACCAATTGATAGGAACATGTATGTGCACAAAACATTTAGGGGCAAATTTACTATTATTCACGAAAAAATCCCTCAAATTTTTTTTTTTTAAGTTAAAAGTCCTTCGATCATTGAATCTATTCGATCTATTCGATACGCTCGAATTTTGAGTATTCGATGATCGAAGGGCCAAAATCGTATGATCAGAATTCGATTGAATTCGATCGAACTTCGATCTATTCACGTGAATTTTGTAAATTTGCCCCTTAATGTATGTGTATGCAATGAGTGCTTTGCACTTGAGTCTTTCATTCTTCTAAATGCAAAAGACTCTGCTGGAACAACCCCTAATAATATTTTAGTTTGTTATATACATATATAGTGATCCCCAGTGGCATAATTATTTTTGCCTAGTTCTCCTTCAGGAGTAACGTTCCCTACCCAGACGTTAGATATCATTTACAGACACTCCTGCCAGTGCAGATGCGATGGAGCCTGCATATCGCATTCAAACATGCTCCTGCACTTCCCCATGGTTGCCAGTGTGTCCATGCTGTTTCATCTAATGAATGGCGTGCAACTGCATTTTTTAGGGTTGCAACAGCAGGTTGAAGCATTTGATGCACCAGACTAGTGTTCAGTGAATCATTTTGAACCTGAGATGCAGCAGTCACTGTGGAAATGTTAGATGCAACTTTGTCATCATGTGGAGGTCACAACTCAATGAGCAGCCAGAATTATGCTGCAGTTATTGCAAAAATACTGCATTATTGGTCAAAACATTGTATTATATGGCTGTTTTGTTTTTGTTTACGCTCTATTCGCAATCTATATTCAGAAATGTTTCCTGCCACCCTCCCTAATTTTTTACTTCATGAAAATATGTTTAAGACAGAAACTCCCTCTCAAGGCGGAGTACGATTAGTTCCTTTAATATAGGTTTTATGATCACAATCAACTATCCATGCGATACATTTACAATTTACAATAGATTGTCCCTAACAAATATCCATTGCATGATGAAGCACTGACACTTCTCATTCTGAAAGGTGTTTCATTTGCCTATTTTGCTATCTGCTGTCATTATCTTCATTATCAAACCTATGCAGCCACTGGGAGTATTGAAAGACTAATCTCTTTGAATTTCTCTAATGTTTTTTCATTATTTATGCATGCCATTATTCACCAGGTATGTATTAAGAGCGCTTAGAACATGGAATGATATTGCCTGAATATTAAGAGTAAAAGAAAACAACAGAGGTGTGTTTTCATGTGACTAACAGAGACGCTAAACTCAATTCATGTTTTTAGGTTAATGATTAAAATGTCCAAAGCACCTAATTATAAGTGAGAAATTGCCATCCAGATTCTTATATATTTATGAGTAACCTTGCTTGTCCTTTCCAGCACAACTTATAAGCCATAGCTATTTCCCACATTATAAATGTTATATTGATGTGCCACCCAGTTCTTCCTCAAAAAAATGTTACGGGGGAAAGTCATCAGCTGCATATATTTCTATAGAAGGTTTGGGGCTGAATGGCATGAAATATTTTATTTTAAATAATTTGCCATATAGCATGCATCACAGTAACAACTTCTAGTTTAATCAACGGATTACAATACACTTTTTCTTAGGAAAAGATGTTTAAACCTGCCTTCTGAAAAAGGCTTCTAAGCTACGATACCCACCTTATTGTCTCAGTGAATACAGACTTTGAATTCATGGGGGCAGATTTACTAAAATGCAAAGTGGCCGATGTTAGGAACATTTCCCAGAAATCCCAACCCATCGCCATTTCACTGGTCAACAGGTGTACATGACAATTCGCTAGAGAACAAGACTGTCGCTAGCGTTCGTTCGCACCCTATCGCCAGGTGACTTACTCTGCAAATTCCCTAAGATGCAAATTTTACTGAACTTTTCCCCTTTTGCCAGATTTTCCTTTGCCACCTCAGACCAGGCGAACTGCTAAAATGAAGCTACATCTTCCTCAATCTTGTGTCAGTGACATCATATCCTCTATGCCGGAAATGCACTAAAGTAAAATGCTGGCGACTTTGCTTTTTTTAAAGAAGGATTGCCTTCAGAAGTCCAAACAATGAAAGGTTTATGTGTGAACAATTTTTTAAAAGTAATTTGAGGGGCATGCAACATTTGTTTCCAGGCGGGCTCATGTCTAGAACATTAGAGGATCTCTTCTGTCTTTATTATGGCTCATTGGACAAGTGTTTGAAAAAGTGTCCATTTCAAACATTTGCACCAACATTACTAATAAAGACATCTATACGACTTTTAGATACCCATCCTGTTCAAATTAATTTAAGCGAAAGAGTTCTAGTGAAGTTTTGCTAGGCAGTAATGAGTGCTAGCTAGGATTTGCTAGGAAATGTTCACCCAGCTGAAGTAACGCTAGCGAAAAATTCGCCAGCGTTCTGCTGCTGAGATGCAACGCAACACATTTTATTGAATTAGCCTAGGAGTTACTAATTTGTGCCTGGCAATGTTGTGCGAGGTTTGGCTGGCAAAAATTCACACATTAGTGCATTTGCCCCATGGATTATTTTTCATTTGATAAAGTGTGATCTTTATTGTCAAGGTTCAGGGTTATAGGTTGTGTTTTCTGTTGTTTGTGCATGTATACTGTACATGTATGGCTTAGAGGGAACTGGTTCTCAAGTGGTTGTCAAACCATGGGGCTGACCTGGAACTGTGGCAGTGGTGGCTCAGCCTGAAGGTTAATTTAGGTATAATTTACTTAATGATGAGATTTTCAGATGATCATTTAGCTGCTATCTTAGATATTTATGGAAAAATGTTCCTATGTCAGGAACCTAGGCTGGCCTAGACCAAAGCTTAGACCTCCAGTGGCTAGGGTTGCCACCTTTTGCAAAATGTATTACCGGCCGGCAGGGCGGGGCCAAAAAGGGGCGGGACGTGAAGCAAAAGAGGCAGAGCCACGGCGAGCGATCGGCTGAAGACGAGAGAAAGGTAAGTTTTCATAGGATTTAAGGCAAGGCAAGGGCCTTTTTAAAGGGGTATTACAAATTTACCAGCAGCTACATTGCCGGTAAATTTGTAATACCCACCCCGGCCTTGGCTGGTGTTTTACCGGCTAGGCTGGTAAAATACCGGCTGGGTGGCAACCCTACCAGTGGCAGGTTTGAACCGCTGGTAACCGCTGGTGACTTGTAACCAACTGTGAATGCATTTTTTGTGATTTTTTTTTTTAACTATTTATTTTTTAAATTTTCAGGTATGGGATCTATTATCGAGAATGCCTGGGGTTTTCTGGATAACAGGTCTTTCCATAATTTGCATCTCTACTAAAAAAAAAAAAGAATTTCAAAGTTTACCTCCAATAAGGATTAATTATATCTCAGTTTGGATCAAGTAAAATGTATTATTTTATTATTACAGACAAAGACGTTTTTTAAAAATTTTAATTATTTTATTAAAATGGAGTCCATGGCAGATGTCCTTCCAGTAGTTTGAATCTTTTCGGGATCACTGTATTTCTAGTTCCTTTTCCTAGAATAAAGAATGCCTCAGAATTGATGCAAAGATGTTTAAATCCCTTTTCATACTAGGCTCAAGTTTAAATCTTTAAGTTAATAGATTGGTTGATGCTTATTAAAGTTTATTTCATGTATGTGTCATACAACACATATCATCTATACATACAGATCATCATTTAAATGTCTGAAAATGCTGATTCATAAGATTTGTAGTGTTACGTGTATTACTGGCTAAAGTAGACTCTATGTAATGCCTGTCGTCAAACGTCGGCGCATAAATACTGGCACACGTCAGCGCATAAATACTGGCACACGTCAAGTCGGACGCCCATGCCGTAATGGACGGCCTAAGGCCCCATCACCTTGAAAATGTCTATCTTGGAAGCTAAGCATGGTCAGGCCTGGTTAGTACCTGGATGGAAGACCACCTGGGAATACCAGGTGTTGTAGTTTTTTTTTATACCAGTATACTTAGGTGTTATGACATCTAATTTGTGCGCCTAGCTTCCTATTTGTTCCTGATGTGTCTGTCCGTCCTCAGCCTCCTGATTGGTTCCTGGTCCCTTAAATACCTTCCTCTTCCTCCTCACATTGCCCAAACTGGCTTCTGTTTCTACAGTTCCTGCTCAAGCCTTGCCTGACATCTGATTCCTGGTTTTCGACTCCTGGCCTGTTTTTTGACCTCTGATCCTCTGCTGCCTGCACCGACTCTTTTGCCTGTTTCGACTTTGCTTCTGTTTCAATCCTTGATGGTACCTTGATCTCGGCTATTCCCTGCTCCTTTGCCTTCTGCGCGGCAGAAAGCCCGGGGCCCCAAAAGGGCGTCGGTGAAGACCGGAGCCGTAAAGGAGTATCCGTGTCCACCAGTCTTCCTTGCACCAGTGGCTCTCCTTCGGGATCCAAGCTATCCATAGGATTCAAGGTAACAGATTGTTACAGTCTAGTGGCAAATTCACTAAGATCCGAAAAATTGCCAGCGCAGGCTTCGCTAGCGTTCGCCGCACTTCGCCAGATGAATTTTCGCCAGCGCTACGCAAATTCACTAATGTGCGAATTTACTCGCTCAGGTCGGGGAATGGGATCCCTAGTTGCACTAGTGTTACTTCGCTAGACATAGCGCAATTACGCTAACGCAGCCTAATTTGCATATGGCGCGAATTACAAAATATAATAGAAGTATATGTTACAGCCACTACACAAGCCCAGGAAACGTTTAATAAATAAAATAAAGTTGTCCTATTGCCCTACATGTGCCCCCTGTATAGCTGTGTTGCCATTTGTTAGGAAATGTAGGGGTGAAGGAGGGTAACCCCCTCCCAAAAAAAACTATCTTTTTCAGACTATCACCCACAATGGTAAAACACGCCACAGTGTGTTTTTGGGACTTAGAAAAATGTAAAAAAATTTTTTCCAACTCCTATCTTTTCTATTGAACTTCGCCTGGTCTGAGCAGGTGAAGTGAAGTCTAGCGTAAGTGGTAACGTTCAGGAAAAAGTTGATCTTAGTGAATTTGCATAATTACTATCCTTCGTCAGTGCACAAATTCACCTGGTGTAAGGGTGCGAAGTTGCGCAAGTCTATCTACTTCGCTAGCGTAAATTCACCAGAGTCGGTGTTAGTGAATTTGCGAAGTTACGATTTGACGTCACACTGGCGAATTTGCGCTAGCGTTAGACGCTTTAGTGAATTTGCCCCCTAATGGTGTTCATTACAGTCGCTCATTGAATTGGTTTGTCTGTGTGTATGCTATTAAATCTGTCCATCACGGTATTTTGTGTGACTGGTGTACACATAGCAACTATCCAGCCGGAACTGCTGCGTTATATGTTTATTTATACCCACAGAAACATGAGTGCTCAGCGAAACTCCATTAGTTAAACAAACGCCTTCCAGGAATTTTCAGCAGGCAAAATGGAATTTTATGCCATGAATCATAGGAACAGGGATGTGGAAATATCACCTTAATATAAATGTAAATAGATTTGCTCTGATGAGAATCTTCCATATTGTAATTGTGCCATCCAAAACAACATTTCAAAAACCAGTTCAGTAAATATATTATAAATCTGTTTTCTTGGCTAGCACATAGTTTGCACAGTGAGAATCTTTAATATTTAATCCAGCAAAGAAAACTGTATAGTGAAATAATCTCATATGAACATTGTTTCTGGCACTGCAATGTGGTATTATAAATTGTGGCAAAATATTTTTTTTCACCAACCAAAGGAATAGATAACTAGTTAACAGCAAAACATTAATTAAAAACAACTGTAATAATAAACAGAGGTTGATTTGACTCCAGCTATAGACTCCAGCTATGTAGGTTTTGCTACGAAGAATTAATTTGGGTGCAGAAAATAGCCAAGACACACTGTTTAATGAGTAGTCTATAGAAGAAAGAAGAACTTTCCCAGTAAGGACCCCTTCTCAGTTAGGGGCCTTTAAAGGGATTCTGTTATGATTTTTAGTTTTTATTTCTAAATTACACTGTTTACACTGCAAATAATTCAATCTGCCGTGTAAAATTTCATTCCTGAACCAACAAGTGTATTTATTTATGTGTAGGCAGCCATATCAGGTCATTTTGCCTGATCATGTGCTTTCATAAAGAGTCAGCACTTTAGGATGGAACTGCTTTCTGGCAGGCTGTTGTTTCTCCAACTCAATTTAACTGAATGTGTCTCAGTGGGACTTGACTTTTTACAATTAAGTGCTGTTTTTACTAGGGAGCTGTTAGGGTAGTAACACTCTGGCAGATTCGGGATATTTAGTCGCCTGGTGACTAATCGCCTCTTCTTCTAGGTGATAATCGCCTCTTCTTCTGTCGGCCGAAGTTTGCTCGTGAGGCAATTTCGGAAAATGATGCGCTGCATGTGCGTAGCACAGGCGACTTTTCATTATAGCTGACGGGAAGACATTCGAAGGCAGTTCACGGAGATTGTCGCCAGGCAAATAAATCTCCCCCAATCTGCCAGTGTTTCACTACCCTTATCTTGTATCAGGGAGCTTTATCTGTTTACTTTCCCATTGTTCTATTGTTAGGCTATCGGAGGTGAAAGGGAGGGGGTTTATATCACTCCAACTTGCAGTGAAGTTTATCAGAGCACAAGTCACATGACTGATGGCAGCTCAGAAACTGACAAAATGTCTAGCTCCATGTTAGATTTAAAATTTAAATATAAAAAAAAACTCTGTTTGCTCTTTTGAGAAATGGATTTAAGTGCAGTGCAGTGCTGTAGCAGCAATATTAACTGATGCATTTTGAAAAATAAAAAGTATGAAAGTATGTCTTTAAAAATGAAGACCAAGTAAATTATAAAAATGTCTATTCAGAAAGAATGTACATTTTAAAGGGGTTGTTCACATTCCAAACATTTTTTTTTCTGTTGAATTGTTTTCACATTGTTCCCCTGAAATATAGACTTTCTTAAATTGCTTTCCATCATTTATTTTATATGTTTTGCTGAAATTTAAGTTTAAAATTTAATGTGACTGTATCTGGAGTTTCAGTCTGGCAACTCAGTAATCCAGGTACAAATTCTGAACTGTTACAATTTGCTGCATTAGTTGATACATTTCTCAACATGTTTATAACTATATAAAACTCAGTGGGGCAAATTCACTAAGCGGCGAAAATTCGCTAGTGTTGCCTTCACTAACATTCGCCGCACTTCGCCTGGCTAATTTTCGCCAGGGCTACACAAATTCACTAAAGTGCAAAGTTATGCTAAGGTCGGGCAACGGTAGCGTAGTTGCGCTAGTGTTACTTCGCCAGGCAAAGCGAAAGAACGCTAGCGATGCCTAATTTGCATAGGGCGCAAATTTCAAAGTCTAATAGAAGTATATGCTACAGCCACTACATTACACTACACAAGCCCAGGAAACCTTTAATAATAAAAATTAATTTGGCCTATTGCTCTAAACATGTGCCCCCTGTATAGTTGAGTTGCCATATGTTAGGAAATGTAGGGGGGAAGGAGGGTAACCCCCCGAAAAATTTTTTGCTCTTTTTCAGACTATCACTCTAAAAAGGTAAAACACGCCAGCGTTTTTTTGGGACTTAGAAAAAAATCTATTGTATTGAACTTCGCCAGGTCTGACCTGGCGAAGTAACATCTAGCGTAAGTGGTAATGTTCAGTAAAATGGTCATCTTAGTGAATTTGCATAATTACGATCCTTCGTCTGTGCGCAACTTCACCTGGCGTAAGGGTGCAAAGTTGCGCTAGTCTATCTACTTCGCTAGCAAAAATTCACCAGAGTCAATTTTAGTGAATTTGCAAAGTTACAATTTGACATCATTCTGGCGAATTAGCGCTATCGTTAGACACTTCGCGCTATAGTGAATTTCCCTCAGTTATTCTGCTCAGAAGGCAAAGATAAGCAATATATCAACTAACATCAGTTTAGAATAGTTTACAGCAGTGATCCCGAACCAGTAGCTCGCGAGCAACAAGATGCTCTCCAACCCCTTGGATGTTGCTCCCAGTGGCCTCAAAGCAGGTGCTTATTTTTTAATTACTGGCTTAGAGGCAAGTTTTGGTTGCATAAAAAACAGATGTCCTGCCAAACATTCTCTCCTGTAGGCTGCCAGTCCATATAGGGGTTTCCAAAAAGCCAATCAGAGCTCTTATTTGACATCCCCATGGACTTTTTCATGCTTGTGTTGCTCTCCAACTCTTTTTTAAATTTAAATGTGGCTCACAAGCAAAAAAGGTTGGGGACCCCTGGTTTACAGAGTCAACGACCTCCTCTCGCAGATGGGCTTTAGAAATGCATGCCAGTTCTTGGTATTGGGGGATGCAAAATGCAGAAAAGCAATGTAAGAAATTGTTTAACTTTAAGTGAAAATAGGTGGAGGTATTTATAATATATAATGTAATGATATCAACAATTTAATTAGCATTTCATTTGGCCCAATACTCACCTATATTTCATTTCTTTTTATATAAGCTGCTCTGGAGAAATTTCTTCCCTTACTTAGGCCTTAGCCCTTACTTTAGGTCACTGAAATAACCTTGGCATTATATTGGTAATCAGCTTTTTCATACATCAGCTATTCAATATGAAAGAGGTGATTTCTCTTTTTGTGCGTTAGACCTCTATGTGTGTTCTTTTTGTCATTTCCCTATAATTATTTATTGTGCCTTGCTTTGATTTTTCAAGTGCATGGAATAGTAATAAGAGTTTTTGGAAATGGATGGCATGTTAGAGATAAAGAGGTACAGCTATTGAAGGATTCAGAGTGATGTTCAGCCACATGAATTGTTTATACATTCTGCCACGCTATTGCTGCAAATCAGGAATGGAGGAATGAGTTATTTGTGAAATCCCTGTTTAGTGAAGAAAGAAAAGGTAATCTAGTACTGCTCCGGCAGGCAGGCCAAATAGATATGAAAAGCACAAACAGGCCCTTGTCTAAAGATGTAGACAATTGTAATTGAAAAGACAACAATTGCAATGCCTTTACGGTGTCTTTAGTTTTAACAGCAGATAAACCATTTCTTCAGGTTGCCTCTAAATTCACTGCTCTCTAGGGGAGATGCGAAGAGATTTGCCTGTGACCTAAAAAGTATGTTTTACTGCAAGCGCAAAGTCAAGTGTATAAAGGTGAGCAGAATAAAACAATGGCAAGATCTGTTTTAGAGGTGAGAAATACAGATTAGACATTATTATGTCTCCTCAAAGTATCCTTTGTATTGTATTATTTGTGCTATAACTATGATGCAGGCAATTACGAGGGTGCTTTATTACATGCAATACACATCGATTTTGGCTTTTTATAGGTCCCATAAAAATTAAAATACAAATTGATTGCACGTAAAATATAGTTTGAAACTTTTAGAGATGAAGGTTATGTAATAAATGTGCAGTGTCGCTAAGCAAAACATGTGCAGGTAGCATTTATAGGTAGACATTTGTTTAAAGCAAAAATGTAATTGGTTGCTATGAGTTTTTGTACATGGGCAAACTTTTGTACCTTTTACTGTACATGAGAGACAGTAATGTTTTGGTAACTCTTAAGGAGGCCATACATGGGCTGACAAAAGCCAACTGACCTGCTTGACCAATATCTGGCCGAAAATCAAGCAGATATCAATCGGGCAGGTTTGATTTTACATTCAGGCTGAAGACAACATAGCCTTATTAATGCTGTCTTCTCCCGATGGCCTGCACTTACATTTGTCATCTGATAATTGGCTCAAGGGTCAAACAATTGGATCAGCCCAGTTTTGCCTAGTTCAAGGTGGCCATATCAGTGAAGAATGAACAGATGTTTAGGTGTATGGCCAGCTGTACTTATGATAAAGCAAGGGTCCCCTACCTTAAATAAATTGGGGAGCAACACAAGCATGAAAAATCTTCCTGGGGTGACAAATATAGACCGTTATTGACTATTTGGTAGACCTATGTGGAATAGCAGCCTGCATGAGGCTCTGTTTGGCAATACACCTGTTTTGTTTGCAAACAACTGGCAGAGATACAGCACCGAGAGTCATATCTGAGAAAAGCCTTTGATAAACAACTATGTTCAAAAGAGGGACTTGGAATGACTTAAGGAAGGTTATTGTGAGAAAGGAAAAAAGTTCATTGTTGACCCCCACTGTAAAAGTAAGGCCAATGGCAAATGAATTATTTTCCTTGCTGGTAAAGATAAGCAGAAGTCAAATGCCATTCATAGCTCTCTACTGAACTATAAACGGAAAACTTTTAAGCAGATAGATATTTGTAGGTTCTGGATGGACAGATACAAAATTTAAATGATACAAAAAATAATTATCTTGTGGCTTTGCTGGTCCTTTAATTAGCACACTGTAAATGCAGGTAGGACATTTTAATAGATGCGATAGCACATAAGATAATGTCAGAAGAGACATTACCACTGAATATAAAGGCATCCTTTTAAATACATTCTAGCTTGTGGGAAACGCTAAAGGTAAAAGCCTATTTAATTTACCTGTTACAAAAGAGGAAGATTAGGTCAATGATACAGTAGTACTCTTGCCATTTACAAGTACAGTCATTTAAAAGTGTACTTAGCACCAGGTGTTAAACATTTAAACGTGCGATTTAGAGCATTACAGGGAAAATTGCTTAACCGTTCTGTTCACTTACTATATACTACTACTATATACAGTATTTTTGCTGTCAGTGGTGAATTTTCTAATAGAAGCTAAATGCCCAGAATCCAAAGGTTAAAATGGCAAGGAGCTTAAGCCAAACTTGTATTTTAATTATTTTAAAAATACACACAAACAATGCATTCATCTTCATGTATCACCTACAGGTCCTCCACGTTTCACTTTACACTCTTGTATTAATTTTTTTTTTAATATTTAGAACAAGGTTGGTCATACTTGGGATGACAGAGATTGCTAGATGGGAAGATCTGATCACTTTGGCCTGTCGGCTATCTACACTTTACTTGTCTTTTAAGAAAAACTAATATGTGAAAGCAGAATAGGAAAATTATTTGCATTGTGAATATTTTTTTTCTTATTGCAATTTTATGACATTTTAGTATGTAATTTAACATCAAAATACTGGTGCAAATACAAGCCAGCATCCTCCCCTTTCTTAATTCAGCAGGTATAACTATAACATTTGGAAGACTGCATAAAGCATTGCTAAATGAGGTTTAAAGACTACAATCTGTTCAATACCATAAACCAAACAAATAAAAGTGATAAGGGAATTAAAAGAAAAAAATCCATAGGAGCATTTTAACGCTGCTGATAGATAGTGAAGTTTTCCAATTATTTTGCTAACCTCTGATGCATGGTAATTAAATGTATGTATAGCTGCAGAGGGAGCGACTACTATGGTCGCAGCCATAACCTATTTTTTTTATGAAGGACTCAGGCTTTACATACACCCTATCAACATGATTTATTTTAAACCCCGTGGAATGCTGTTTTGTACAGGCATATTATGCAAACATGTAACTAATTTAGAAAAGAATATTCATTGATACTTGGAATAAATTGTAGTTGAAACAATGTCTAAAGGTTTGACATTTTGGTTAGTTCCCTCATAAATTCCTTACACGATTACAGGTAAAGGACTTGCTGCACCAGTCAAAGTGCCAATACTGCAATAAGGTTCCAGCTCATGAGAAAACTCAGGGACACAGCTAATAAACACAACCTACTTTGTGGCACTGATTGTATTTTAATTAAATGCAATTATTGGAGATCTTTTAGCTTTTTTTTAAGTTGGGTTTTTCCTTAATATAGAACAGGCAATAAACGTTTACATTAAACCTGTCCCCTACTGATCTTCAAGCTTGGTTTTCTGCAGAATATACAAGTTCAAATAGATATTTTCCCCAAATCTCATGCTAACTAGCCTTCAGGCTAGGCCCACCAGCCACTGGTCTGAATCTCTCTCTCTTAGCCTGTAGACCACTGCACTTTTCAGATAAACCCTGCAACAAGCAGAGAAGGTCATTGTTTGTGCACATAATTTTAGAGAGAGAGGTTTAGCCTTTTATCTCCCACCGGGACCATATTGATGGCTACAAATGACAAAACTAAATGATTCCTTAAGAACAAACGTATTGCTGGACCACAGACTTGGAAAGAGATAAATTTGAGTCCCTTACATGCTCATAATTTGTGTCTCAAGGCCTGGCCTCAGTTCAGAATGCTACCTTGGGTTACTGTACGTTAGAGATTTCATTGGATGAACCAATCATGTACTTGTAAAATGTCCTCAGTATGGTCCTTACCCCCAGAATGAGGATGTTAAAAACACAGCTAATGAATATTTTAGTAATTTAGCATTCAGTACAAAAATATTTAGGTTGCTGACCCATTTTTTCCTCATTTTGCATAATATTAGATCCTACACTAAAATAGAATTATTATGTTAAATTATATTGAGACCCAACCTTATATTTTTAATGTGACATCACAGGCGTGGGATCTGTTATCTGTAAACCTGTTTTCCAGAAATTACGGAAAGTCCATCTCCCATAGGCTCTATTTTCTCCAAATAATACAAATTTCTTAAAATGATTTCATTTTCTCTGTAATAATAAAATAGTACTGAGATATAACTAATTCTTATAGGAAGCAGAACCAGTCTATTGTGTTTATTTACTGTTTATTTAATGATTAGATGATTTTCTAGTAGACTGAAGAGCCAAATTACGGATCCATTATCCTGCAAGCTTCAGGTCCTGAGCATTCAGGTTAATAGGTCCAATACCTGTATTTTATATTTATAAACAGTTTTAAACTAAAATAATAGCTTATAGAAGTATTTAACACCACTGTTTGGAAGAGTGAATTTGACCCATTCTTGCAGTAGATTATTAGCTGTTAAAGGGGTTGTTCACCTTCAAACAGCTAGTTGTGTTCAGATACAGTAGATCACCAGAAACAACTACTTTTTCCAATTAGCTCCTATATTCTATTTGTGACCATTTTTAAAATACTGTAAAGTGTAATTTTTCACTTTCCGAAGCAGCTCTGGGAGGGGGTGGGGTCGCGACCCTGTAAACTGTTCTAAAGCTCCCCATAGACGCAACGATATTTCCCTGCCGAACGACCGATCTTAGGGAAGTCCGACCAATCTGTCAAATTATCGTGCGGTTAGTGGGATACAAACGATCGTTGTCTTACGATTTTTCGTCCGACATTGGTCTGAAGATTGATCGGCCAGGTTAAAAAATCTTTATCGGTCCCCATGCAATCTACATATGTTTGCAGAGCCAAGCAGGCTGTGATCCTTCAGTTTTGCTGGCAATATCGCCTGAAATGGTCTTTTTAGTTGATGGACACATTAGGCATTTAAACGATCGTTTTGAGGCAATCGCGGTCTCACGATAACAATTGGATCTTTCAGAAATCTTTACATCAATGGCCAGCTTAAATGTATACATTTTTTATCTTTGTCCCTGCTTAGCAGAATCCCTAGGTTTCATTACAGGCAGCTATTAGAACTAATAAAATAGTTGCTAATACTCCAGAGATGCTGCTGAGAAATGTATGAACTAAATGTTTCAAAATTATAACAGTTTAGAGTCTGCACCTGAATTACTGAGCTGTCAGACTCAAACACCAGAGTCTGTTTATCTTTAAACTTAGATTTTGAAAAAACAGTTAAAAATAAACAATGGAAAGTAATTGAAAAAAATCTGTGCCTGAAATATATACTCATTCTGATATTTGTGTTATAGAACCTTAGTTTATGTAACCTCAGTTTAGTTTTTACTGGAAATGTATTCCAGCTAGGAATGGCAAGTGCCCCAAATTTTGAGTGTATTTTACAGAAAAGATGTTAATGCTGGTTGTTTTGCATAAATATCCCAAATTAGCATGTAGAAAACTACAGACTACTGACATCATACCAGCAAAATAGATGGTTACTTCATACATATCAAGCCAATGTAGCTACAGTGAACAGCCATGCTGAGAATTAGAAACACTTATTCACAGTGAAATATATACTATGCACAATGTAGTTGGAAAACTCAATGGGGGTTATTTATCAAAATGCTAATTATTTTATTTAAAAAAAAAAACCTGCCAAACTAGAAGATTTGACCTTATTTATTATTAAAAAAAGCTCAGTTTTATCAGATCGGGGAAAAACTTTCTAAAATCAAACTAAAATCAAAATTGCTTGGTTTTTTCAGGCCCGAAAAGCCTGAAAAAGTTGGATTTTTGGGCTAATTTCAGCACAGACCACAGAAATTTCCAAATAGTATAGGGACATATCCTGCTGATTTTTTTGAGTTTTTACCATTCAGACTCTAATAAATAATCCCCCTGTGATACCACATAACAGAATAACTATGGCACTGTCTGTGTGCTGTGATCACTAACATATCATAACACAATACAATGTTCTTTCAGTTCCATTAGTGATAAAATATGAATCTGGCCACAAAATGACACATCTAGGAAACTGCCAGTGCATACTGCACTTGATGGTATCATCTGCATACCCATATCCCAATGTAGGTCACATATAATCACCATTATTTATAGGAAAAGAATGATATAAAATGTACATAGCCAACTTGGTTTAATATTTAATGTTGTATTAGTATTAGATTTGTTTATATTATCTGATATGTATTTCTACCATTGTCTTTTCTAGAAAGAAAACAAAATATAGATACTTGGCCTTTGCTCTAAGTGCATTGTGGCTTGTTAGTTCTTAGTATACAGTATGTAATCTAAGGCAGCTTCTGCAACCATAGTGCAGTGCACAGTGGACAGGCTCAACAGCTAATCCAAAGGAAATCTTCTTATCCTATTATAATTAATAAAAATGATAACAATCCTACAGTCTTCGATAAATAAATTTAATTTTGACATGATTAAACAAAGAAACAAGATAACAACATGCAGGGCATCTTAACACCTTTCTATGAGGACCATATCATCTCTTCACTCTCAGGTCATGTGTGGTGCCTAGTTTATACCAGTTGGTTATATCTGGAGATACACTATGATGGTCCTTTCATGGTGTATTGTTTCTTATCATTCATAGGGAAATACAAATAAAACAATGATCATTTTTGTTGGCAGCATAAAAGATTGATTTAACAGAACAGTAGCATCAAAAAAATTAAATGGTTTAAAGTAATACATATATGATGTACTTTTAGCCTGCAGTGGTAAAATTTGTGTGTTTGCTTTAAAAACAAACCATAGTTTATATAAATAAGCTGCTGTATAGCCAATTAGGAAAAAGGAGAAAAGGTAGAGCTTACTTAGCACATAACAAATAAGGGCTGTAGAATACAATGGTGTTTTATATGTTATGTGCTATGTAACCTATGCCTTTCCTACTTTTTCCCAGTTTGAATTGCTGCCCCTATGGCTAAGCAGCAGCTTTGTTTATTTAAGCTATAGTAGCCTTTCTGAAACAAAACACACAACTTTTACAAGTGCAGGGCAGCAGTACATTATATTGTAATTACATTAATACACTTTCAGTTTTTGGTGTTACTGTTCCTTTAAGAGGAAAACACACATGCTTAGTTAAAAGTAGAATGATACAGAATATTAGGAATTTCCATGCAACATTTTCGACACCCACATCTAAATATTCTGTAATGGTATTATTCCTCTTCCATAAAGATATAATCAATGCAAAATGTCAATGATTACACTATGTACTGTATAACATAACTAGAGAGATATATTATCAATGGGTGAAAGCTAACATTCACCATTTGATACACATCTAAAAATCCCACAGGAATGAATAGAAAATAGTTGAATTTTACTGTGGTGAGCGCCATGCCCAGATTTTTGGCAAGGCCACAAAGGACCAGGCCTAGGGCGGCAGAAATTCAGGGGCGGCATGCGGATCAGCCTCATTTGAGTAGGTTACGATTATGCGCATCTACGTGCAGGCACAATCAGAAAGGACGTAATTCTTTGGAGCAGCCGACTCTGCTACTCAGAAGTGCCACCTGTTATCAGTGCTTGGTTCTGATGGCATTTATTAGTATGTCTAAGTCTATTAACGTCAGCAAGGATTTTTACTTCATTGATGTCCCAAAATGATTAATACTTAGTAGTGATATAATACCTATTGCATCAGTATAAATATACAGAAATTAAGAGGTTATTTATCAAAGGTAAAATTTTAGAGCTATATGAGCTTTTTAAGACCTCAAATCAACTGACAACTCGAATGGTTTCTAATTTAGGAAAAAAAGCTTGAATGATCGAGTTCGGGCTTAATAACCCAAAAACTTGAATTGATTTGAATCGCTCAAATTGACCTAGTATTTGATCAAAACCCTCCGAAAAAAACTTGAGCATCATGAAGGCTACAAAGATCTTCAAATGGTTCAATGAACCTCTGCCATTGACTTCTACCTCGACAGGTTTTAAACGGTGCATTTTAGGATTCAAGCTATTTCCAGGGTCTGGGTATAAAACATTTGGGAAAATTCAAGTTTTTTTAAACCTTGAAAACCTTGAAAAACTAAAATTTTCCATGGAAAACACAACTCAAACCATAATAAATCTACCCCTAAGGGATGCATGGAAATGAGCTTGTCTTTCGTATTTATTATTCCAGGTAAGTATTTGAATGAAAGACTGCCAACCTGATATTAAGGGAACTATTTATCAAACCTTATTTTTTTCTGGTCAAGGATTTTAGTTGGAAAAACCTAGAATTTTTAGAGATTTATTATACCCCCAAAGCTGCTAAAAATCTGAATCCGAAAATACTCCATTTCAAACCTTTTGAGGTCATGTAGACGTCTATGGCAGATGTCCCTGAAGTTGTTTCTTGACATTGTGATCTGCGCTGGTTAATCCGAAAAAGTCAGAGTTTTAGTCCACAAATCCCAAAAGTTGAGTTTTCACAGTGCAAACTTGATAAAATCGAGTTTGCATCAGTCGCACAATACAAATTGATGCTCTATCTTGTTGCAATGTTTTGTCTCTCTGATTTATCCAAGAAAAATGATTGTTAAATGAGTTTAATTTGTGGAAGGGAGTTTGGTCTGTTTTTTTTTCATAAAATAATTTGATTAATTTAAGTTTTAGTAAATAAGCCCCTAAAAATGGAGAACAATTAAAAGGCTAGAACTTTCCACAGGAACATTGGCGGTCCCAGTATAACAGGAATGCCATATTGCTGTCATTATTGTAACTAACCATCCATGGATACTGTCACCAGAGATGGCTGTGTGGGTGTTTGCTATAATGCATGCATCTCCTATGGATATTATATTTAACACCTGCAGCATTTAAAAAATTGGTCTCAGTGACCCAGCAAATGGATTGCATATGAGCTTTCTGCATATCTCACTGCTTTCCCAAGCGCCTTAGCCTTCTGTTATGAATAGAATGATAAACCTGTTACATACAAGGCATGCTTGTTAATAATTTGATAATTTGAAGATGTTAGGTTCATACCATCTGTTAATCTTAGTTGTGATTAAAGAGCTAATCCTAATACCCATTATTCCTAATGACAAGAGCAAGCAGGCTTAAAGCATTAGCTGTCGAACTGCAAAGAGAAGAAGCAATGAAGGATATAAGCAATCTTCTCTACAATTGAGGAATTGGCCCGTCCTCTACACAACAAAAGTGATACAAAAGAATTACACCCTCACTAAAGTCTATTTCCTCGTATAATCACACAAAATGATTTTTCTTAAATATGATAATAAATCACAGGAAAAAAAATCAATGTGGCAGGGCCCAACTGCTCTGCCTGATAACACATCAATCAATATTTAGTATTTAGATTTTAATTAATACATAGCAGAGCAGAAGCCTTTTAAGAGAGAAATATTATCTCAGATAAAAATATCCTGCACCTTTGGCATGCAAAAGTTGTTGCTTATATACCAGCATTGATCAATGTGCTCCAGTTGTGATTAAATACCCTTGAAAAGAAGAGCACAAACAGATTGAGCTAAGGAGTGTGCCTGAGACATGGCTGTCTGCATGACCACTGCAGCTTTCTGCTAAGCCTTAGATTTTTTTTGGAATGCAAATTTACAGCATTATATATATATATATATATATATATATATATACATATAAATATATTTATAAATATATATATATATATATATATATATATACCAACCAGGAGAGTATCCACACGCCGAGGCTTAATATATGGTGTATATATATATATATATATATATATGCACTCACAGGACTTATAATTAATAACAAAAATATATAGTGAAACTGCAATTTCACTTACCCTGATTTTACATTTTCCTAGATTTTACACAATTTTTTCAGGTCCACTGTGGTTCTGCTGTACATAAATAGTGCTGTATTTGTCCCTGAACCTCAGCACGCTCCATCGGTTCATCTGCCACCCTTTCCTACATAATAAGGAACATTTATGAACTCAGGGCATTGCAAAATATAATTTTCAGATGTACTGTAGCTCACCAATTTCTACCCACAATGCAATTCTCCCCTTGCCCAGAATTGTCATGCAACAGCATGAGGAGTTGATCCCGCAGCAATTGTATGTGACTGTATTTGCAAATCAAAACAAATTGCAGCAACATTTTCAAAGCTGGAATTGCGTTAAAACACCATTGGCATGTGATTATTTTAATGCAGTCTTCTGCACCTATAGACTTAACCAGCTTTCAAAACCCTGGAATTACTTCTATGTTCAGGGTGATGCAAGCTCCAGAGCTTCCCCATGTCAGTAGGAGCACTTGCAGACAATTCAGTAGAAGAAGCAGGATGGACACTGTGGTTCAGGACGCAGGACTGGACTGAGAATTAAAATAGGCCCTGGCATTTCAGGTACACAAGAGGCCCATCAGCCCACCTAGAGGCCCACCAGCCCACTAAACACTGACTTTCTATGGGACCTTATAGCAGCCCCTCTGGCATTTGCCCTAACCCACAAATGGCCAGTCCGGGCCTGCTGTGGTTCTTGTAGAAGTGCAATGAGCGTGTTTGGATGCAAGTAGCTTTAATTATTATATCAATAACTGCAACATGTGCATCCATTTGGCAGGACCTCACTTGCCCTGAAGGTCATAAATGATTCATAATAATAATAATACATTTTCATTACAGGTATAGGACTTGTTATCCAAAATTTCAGGACCTGGGGTTGTCCGGATAATGGATCTTTACATAATTTGGATCTTCATACCTTAAATCTACTAGAAAATTCTGTAGGGATTAATTATATCTTAGTTGGGATCAAGTACAAGGTACTGTTTTATTATTGCAGAGAAAAAGGAAATCAATTTAAAAAATTTGGATTATTCGATTCGGGAGACAGCCGTTCCGTAATTTGGAGCATTCTGGATAATCGGTTTTCGGATAATGGATCCCATACCTGTATGGTGATGTATATAATGTTCAGCTTACAGACATCCAGTTGTTGTTGAACTGCACACATCATTTGCCCTCACACCTCTTCATTAACTACACAGGAGGTTTCATACAGTCCATGAAAAGGATGTTATACATTTTTGTGCATTTTAGGAAATGTGATATTTTTAAGAAATGTTGCACTTATTGGTTGCATTTTTTTCTTCTTTGGAATTACTGATTTATTTAATGTTTTGTTCTGCAGCTTTCCAGCATCATCATAATTTATTTAATAGCTACACAGTATGTAATTCATAACAGGGGTTTTGCAATGATTTAACAAGCAAGGGTTAAATGGGATCAAAGGACCCTGTTCACCAGAGCTTACAATCTAAATGGCGAAGGAACTTTTGAGACTGAAGGTGTTGTCTGCTGCAACTGTGTCACTTACCTTAGCAACCATACAGTGGTTTGAATGAAGGATTGGAATAGCATCAGGGTCGGACTGGGTTGACGGGACACTGGAAAATAACCCAGGCCTGCACCCTTACCTCCACCTAATCCCCGATTGCAGCTGCAACAAGATAAGATTAGGTATGCAAGCACACTTGTGTGTGAGGGGGGAACAGAGGGGAGTCCATCACTGAATATGAACACAAAAGATAGGTAAGATAAAGAAAACTACAGCCTCAGAGTGAATCTTCTTTCTAGTTACTGGGTGTTGCTGATCACAGCAACCAGAGAGAAAGAATGGAAAGTAAAATAATTTTAAAAAACATTTACAAGACTGCACGACTTTCCGAATAACAATATCAATGTCATACTAAAATGTTTAATAACAGTCTGTGAGCCCTGCTTAGTTTGTACCTGATGTAAATAAAAGTTGCATTTGCATCATTATGGATCTCATGTGGCCAGGGATTGGTTTTCAGTTCCACACACTCTGCCAAAGTGGGAAAAGAGAGTGCAAGGCTCCCCTGTTAATAGGTGCTGAATGGTGTATTAGTTGTGGACCTATTGCAAATCCAGCCCTTAATCAATTTCTTTTATTATGTCACCATGATTCTCATGGACCCTCATTATCAGACTCAAGTGGGAACGTATACAACTTATACAATAATTTACTGGTCCTACTTCTCCATTCTAGCTAAATAGGTAATATGCCATAATTATTTCAGGGTTGGCACTAATTGTTATCATATACAGTTTTATTAAATATTTATTAAAAGTCTTTAAATGCTGTCAATTAATACTCATTTGGGGTTTCAAGAAGTAAGGTCCACTGTTCAGTGTGAAGGATCCTGTAACTGCCTCATCCCAGATGGTCTTGCTCTAGGACAGAGGAAATGGTATGTTGAGAAGCAGCATATCTTTCTACCTGATAATCATTGTCATTATACACTTGAAGATGGCCTGGCCCATATGCCTAAAGGTCTCTAGGGTCACACTGGAGAAAGGTTTGGTTTTGATGTGGATGATAATGGCTTTAGAAGATAGTTCTGATAACACATATAATGTTACACTAGAAGGAAACATACAATATTATATTTATCAAAAAAAAACCCACAATGGATTAGCAATACATTTATTTTGTTCTCCTTCTTCATATTTTGTGATGCATCTTCTTCCTTGATGAACAAATGTAATATGTCTTTGATGAGATCTGTCTCAGATTGGTTGAATTATTTCTCCTTCCATGGTCCCATGAGACTTACTACATTGCGTTTGGGATCCATATTGTCTTACCCTACGCTCTTATCCATTATCTGTCAATCAGAGTGACATAAAAGAGATAAAAGGTGAAAGGGATAGTAAAGATAGATGCATGGTCTTGATGAAATTATAATGTTTACACTAACAAAAGAAAATTGCAAAATGTATTAACAACACAAAGAAAGAGCCTGATGCCTTTTTGTCCCAAGGAGCAGAAAGCCTCTGACATATGAGGTACACAGAATTCCCTTTTTTATAAATGTGAAAATACAGTATCTATTTGTGGCCAATTATCATCCCAAGCATATTTATCAAAAAATCAAATTTTTTTTAAAGTATTTTAATAAAAAATGCCTGACCAAACTAGAATCCACAATTTATTAATAAACAAATCACGATTTAATCGGATTGGGGACAAACATGAAAAACTTGAGCAAAAATCCAAATTGTACAGTTTTTTCTGAGGTTTTGTCACTAATTGCCCAATTTTTTAGACTTTTTCTTGAAAAGCCCAAATTTTTGCTCAAAAAGTTTGAAATAGTTGGATTTTTGGACTAATTCCAGCCCAGAACTCAGACAGTTCAAAATAGAATAGGGACCTCTCCCATTGACCTTGGTAGGTCTGAGATGCCTGATTTCTGGATTCTGACTTTTTCCATCGTCTGATTCAATAAATCTCAATAAATTAGAATTTGTTTACACAAAATTTGGATTTTATAGCAAAACTTTTTTTTTAGTTTTTGGCATTAAACTTTAATAAATAACCCCCTAATTCTTGAAAAATTATTAATAAAGATATAAACAGAATATTTGTTCATCAGGTTCAAATCGAACGATTCAAACGATTTTAACCATTCAATCTTTTTTTTTATACAATCAAAAATAATGAAACCCAATTCGGTAGCTTTAATCTGGCGAACTAGGCAGTTGAATAAAAATTTAAAGGGGAAGTAATTCGACTGTCGAATAGTCGAATATTCAAATACATTTTTATTTGAATTATTCGAATCAATCGATTCGATCAAATTTTCAAAATTCACTGGTCAAAGTGGTCTTCAAAAACATTTGAAAATTCGAATTCAAATCTTTTTGAAAATTCGATCGAACTTCGAATACTTCATGTGAATTTAGTAAATCTGCCCCTCTGTGTCCATTACCTATGGGATAATCAGCCAGATACAGTATCTGATTGACCAGTGTATGACCGCCTTGAGGCATTGCTATTGTTTTAAAGTTTCTGCACCATTCCATCATTTTGAAAATCCATATACTCTATTCTATGTTGCTAATATCCCTGCAAATCATTAAAAACTATGAAAAATAAATATTGAAGACCAATTGAAAAGTTTCTTAGAATTGGCCCTTCTGCAATATACTAAAAGTTAACTTGAAGGTGAACCACACCTTTAAGTTTACCTTATTTATAAAAAAAAAAGCATGATTTAATTGGACCAGTACCAAAAACAATAAAATTGAACGACAATTTTCGGATTTTTGCTTGAAAAGCCTGAACTAGTCAGATTTTTGGGCTAATTCCAGTGCAGACTACAGAAACTTCCAAACAGGATAGGGTACTCTCCCATTGACTTCTATATACAACCTTGGTAGATCTGAGATGGTGGATTTTCGTATTTAGATTTTTTGCAGCCTTGAGGTATAACAAATCTTGAAAAATTCTAGCTTTTTGTTCCACTAAAAATTTGGATTTTTTAATTTTTGGCATTCAGACTTTAATAAATAACACCCCTTAGAGTAATAGTTTTTGGTTCCTGGGGCCAGTGATGCCCAATGCTATATGAAATAAAGAATAATTGAAAATTGAAAAATAGAACATTCAATAACATACTAAAAGTTACGTTTATGGTGGACAACCCTTTAAATTGCACTAACGTTCACACTGTTACAAGTTAAAATTTGGACTATTTTTGGTAGAAATACTATAAATTGTTATTGCTATATGTTTTTGCATATAATGTATATATGCTCTTGTTCCCATTTTATATTGTTCTATCTGACTAGATGTAATGTTTCTGCACATACTGTTTAAAATGCCGAATGGAAAAACTATATAAAACCAAATAAAAAATGTTATAAAAAAAAATAATTTGGACTATTTTCACCAAGAATGGAAATTCTCTGTGACATTAGCAATATGTTAAAAATGAGAGTAGACAAGTTTTGGTAAATTTACTTGATGCTGGCGAACATATCTTTTTATAGGGTAAAATTTTTGGTGAACTTTGTGCTTACGATTTGTTTGAAATGCAATTTGTTGCACCACAATTATGTAAATATTTATAGGAAAAGGAAAACTACCAAAGCAGTTTATTGCCTATAAATTAGCCACAGTAGTGCAAGCTTTAACACTATAATTATTCTGCAGAATGCTTTACCATACCTGAGTAAACAGCTCTAGAGGCAATCTCTGTTTGCTTAGGATAGTAGTTCCCATATTAGCTTGGTGTGACATCACTTCCTGTCTGAGTCTCTCCCTGCTCACTCATAGCTCTGGGCTCAGATTACAGCAGGGAGGGGGAGAGATGAGCAAACTGAGCATGCTCAAGCCCTAGCCCTGGAAGTCTAATACAGAAGCCAAAATGTACACAATAGAAAGAAAGAAATGTGGTGTTTCTTTTGATAGAGGACTCAGAACCACATTGCTTGGAGGGTTTACTGGTGTATTTATATAGACCATTCTGATAAAGCTTACTTAATTTTAGTCTTTGCTTCTACTTTAAATGGCTGTCATTTTTGTATAATTTTAATGGACATTTCATGCAGGCCTCACATCCAGACAGAATAATGAGATAAGACATAAATCAATAGCATGTAATCTCAACCTACATATACAACCTATTGGGCAAAATAAGATACTAGTGAGATTATGAACGACTTTTTCAATCGATCGAATATTTTCTATTCGATCGTTTGACCAATCGAATTGCGGTCAAATCCTTTGATTCTATATTCGAATTCGAAGGATTTTCATTCCCCAACAATTCCCAAGGTCGAATTTGAGGGTTTTTCAAGAGATAATGGGAGTGTATAAATACTGATTACGTGACGTGCACTTTATCCTTGATTAAAATTAATCACTTTCAATGAAGAAGCTGGAGTGCTGGTCCCTTGTAATATTATTTCTACTGTGTGTATATATATATATATATATATATATATATATATATATATATATATATACTGTATATATACATATATATATTTAGTAAGTATATATGAAACCTCAATAGATGAAAATGTTCTAATCTCTACACTGCATTGAAATATAAAAGGACAAAGGTAGAAATAAATGTAAAAATTTTATATTTGCTAATATGTTAAACAACTGGCTAATTTTCCTTTCTCTATAATAAACTGTAGCTAACCTTGCAAATCTTACAGTAGCTGCTAGAACTAGGAGGCCAGGAGCCAGTCACTCGCCATTTGATACATGTACACTGGATAATTTTTCTTCCATCAGTGTCCCATAGCGATTTATGAGACAGAAACATAGAACAAGCTTGTAAAGAAAAAAAACAAAACATTTTTACTGTTTTCGCAAAAAAAAAAGGATATTTCATTTGATCTGTCACTTTGTCAATGACATAACCTGGAAAGTTATAATGTAAAGGAAGCTATTAAGTAGTACAGGATTGGATCTGTTATCCGGATTCCCATTAATTACGGAAAGGCAGTCTCCCATAGACTTCATTATAATCAAATAATCCAAATTTTTTAAAATTATTTCCTTTTTCTCTATAATAATAAAATGGTACTTTGTACTTAATCCAAACTAAGATTTAATTAATCATCATTGGAAGCAAAACCAGTTTATTGGGTTTATTTAATGTTTGCATGATTTTCTAGTAGTCTTAAGATATCCAGAACATTCTGGATAATAGGTCCCATACCTGTACAACACAGTTCACAAGAGGGACATCCAAGTGGTGGTCTGTGTGCTTTGCCATTGTGGCCATTAGCTCTAAATTGCTTTGTTCGTCTCTTATGCTTTCACTTGCTGCTCCTTTTGCTTTTATAGAATGGAAACATTGAAATATATTTATTTTTATCTATCTTATTACCCTTTGTTCTTATGGAGGAAAAAAGTCTTCATGGTGGGTCCAGATTGTGTTTTGGGCAGAGTTAAGTCTCAAAGTTCTTGTTCTTTCTTTGGAACAACATAGAATATTTGCTGCAACTTTAATACAACTATTAAACTGTATAACCATGATTTATACAAGAAAATTATGTAAAAAGCAGTAGAAAGTAGATGCCATATTTATGAAGCTGTGAATTTCACTTTACATGTGGTCCGATGCTGACTGACGCATTTTCAGAAATCGCTCATGGCTGATGTATTTGTAAAGGGCAGATTTGATAAGGGTCGAATAACAATTGCAAAAACTTTGAAATTCGAATGCCAACCGAAATTAAAGTTTTTTTTCATTCGAATAGGTCAGTTTTTGATCAAATAGGTCTGTATTCAATCTAATTTGGATTGTTTGAATCAAAGTAATAGCGCATTCGATCGAATTTGATTCAAAGTTTCCCCCCCAAAAACTGAATTTTCACCAATTGACTCCAAATAGGTTATAGGAGGTCCCCCTAGGCTAAAACAGCAATTTGGCAGGTTTTAGATCGAAAATGGTCTAAGTCAAATTTTTCAATTCAATTTTTTTGCAAATTTGAATCGAACTTGGACTATTCCCTAGTCGAAGTATACAAAAATAGCTCAAAATTTGAAATTTTTTTAACTTCGAATTTTCACTTCGGCCCTTGATAAATCTGCCCACAAATGTTTATATTGAGTATTCGTTGTAATCACAGAAATCAATTGTCTGTTGATCAGACAGCAGTGTTTTGTGTATTTGATAAAGGATTTTTTTACAATGCATGATAAATGTTGATATTTTTTAGCAAACTGTTTTTAATTCTCTCTAGTAAAAGGAAAGAGGTACACAGGACCCATATATTAAATTTAATTTTTATTCCTACTGCTGCATCGTGACAAAGTCAACATACATTGAAACTCGATTGGGGTCTGATTATTGTACTTTTCACCTAACACTGCTTTCATAAATGAGTCCTACCCCCAGGGTAGGCAGAAGAAGCACCTGCCTAGGGCACAACAACAGGGGGGCACCAGGCAGGTACCTGTAAAACCATCTTCTGCCTACCTCTAGTCCCTGTTTGCTGCCTTGTGTCACTTTCTCCTCCCCTCCCAATGCTCTCCCCACCTGTATGATGCTCTCCGGTACCCTTCTCTCCCATCCAATGCTCTCCCCTCAATCCTTGGACTTATCATATGCTACTGTGCATGCGCGCACAGGTTGTGTTCGGGTGCACTTGCATTCGGGGGGGGAGCTTGTGGAGGGCATAGCGGGCTGGCTGGCAGGGTTGCCTAGGGAGTCTGGTCAGCTTGGCTGCTTACCTCCAAATCTACTAAAGGCGCTATGTTTGCCTTTTTTATTACTTATCATTCTATTCAGTCCATCTCTTATTCATATTCCAGTCTCTTATTCAAATCAAATCTTATTCAAATTCAGATTTTGATTAATAATCCTCTGTGAGTTAAGTCATTTTCCAGTCTGTTATTCAAAACATTGCCTGGTTATGAGGGTAAACCAGACCTTAGCAGCCATAACTGCTGAAATTCCAAACTGGAGAGCTGTTAAACAAAAGCTAAATAATTCAAACACAAATATACAAAAAAAAAAAAATAACTATTGCACATGTTTCTAAATATCACTGTTTACTCTACATCATAACTAAATTTAATGTGAAGTACATGGGTGGGTCCCTTGTGAAAAGCTACAAACCAAATATGTTTAAGCATAAAACTTTGTCAAATAAAGTAATTCATCAAATTGAATGTGTGGCCCAGGTGCTCCTGCCCAGACCTTCAGCTCAAGGGAGCAGACAATCTTTATGTAGGTAAATAAATGTTGGAGCAAGGCACTCTAATGGGTCACGCATAGATAAGACTGATGAACATTTTTATTTGTATAAACATCTCATGCCTAACTTGTTTCGTGTCACTAGGAAACTTAGGGGCAAATTTACTAAGGGTTGAATTCGAGGGTTAAATTCGACCATCAAATTTTATGGGAATAAAAATCCTTTGAATTCGAATATCGATTTTAACCATTCAATTGAAATTTTTTATTTGATCAAAAATAATGAAAACCAATTAGGTAGGTTGAAACTGGCGAACTAGGCAGTCAAATAAAAATTCAAAGGGGAAGTTATTCGACTGGCGACTATTTGAATAGATTTTTATTTGAATTATTCGAATCATTCAATTCAATCGAATTTTCAAAATTCGATGGTCAAAGTGGTCTTCAAAAACATCGAATCTTTTTGAAAATTCGATCGAATTTCGAATCCTTGATGCAAATTTGATAAATTTGCCCCTAAGTAATAGGCTTGATATAAAAAGCTACATAAGTCTAGCAGACTTAAAAAACTGATGCAGATACTAAAATTGCATGAAATATGCACATTTCTTATTAAGCCATTTTTTTTTAACTTCACTTGCAGCTGACTTTTCAATGAAAATTTCTTTGGAAATTGCAATGCAGCTCTGGCATATTATTTTATACACATAATTACACCATTAATTTGAGGTTTATACAACACATTGATATAAATATGACCATACTGATTCATGCCATAAATCTATTCAACTGTATCTGAGACCTATTCAACGTTTTATTTCATCCATAAAAAGGAAGGGTTACAAAAAAAAACCAAAAAAAGAACCAAAAGAAAGTAAGATTTTCTTCCTGGCGACCATTGCATTAAAATGACTTTATTGTTTTTGCCACTGCTTGTGTCACACAAACAAAGACCCTGTTAATCATAAAATCACTGAAAATTCATGCCAATATGACTAAAAGAAAAGCAAAATCACACATATATATTCACATATTGTTTCTCAGATATTCAAAGACATGGCTAAAATAAATATAAAGCTGGGGTGGATAACAGGCAATGTGCAGGCAGGGTTGTTACTTTATGTACGATACAGGCAGAGGCGACTGGAAAATTATGATCAGTTTAATTTGCTATATCCAGCATGCCTGCTGTACTTGTCCAGTGCTTTTATCAAGCCCTGTGAGGTGCTATTGATTTTT
>CM044441.1:97433742-97451243 GCA_024363595.1 Xenopus borealis
TAGATGTGTTCTTTGTTATATCCTTCTCTAAATGACCATGACAGAAGTCAGTTTGTTGCTGTATCCTTTGAAGCGGTGGAGGCATTTCTGTCAGAGTGCTCGCAGGCACAACAGGATGCGGCTCAAACAAAAACATTGATACTGTTCAAATTTGCATTTTCCCTGCCGCAGAGCCGGGTAACCTCACAATCACACTCAATAGGCAACTTTTACCACATTTGTGTCATTGCTTATTGCTGCTATTAACGTCAGGGATAAAAAACCCTCCTGAAATACGGATTTATTTAGATGCTTTGTTTTTACACTGTATATCACTTTCATTTTAACACTCATGGTATAGAAGAGCCCTTCATAAATTATCTATCTATTCTCTGTCTATCATTTGTTGTGCTTTTTAATTCAGTTTTCACCATAAAAAAAACACCATACTAGCCATTTGGACAGAAATTTGTCTCCCTCATTCTCTGTCCGTTTCTCTCTTATCTACACATGTAAACTCTCAGCCTTATATGCTAATGGAAACTTTCCTAGTTGCCAAGTTGCAGGGCCCCACAGCAAAATAATTTTAAGGCCCCCAAAAATCCAGAGGTTGGAGAAGCAGGCCCTTGAGTAATCAGTCCCAGGACAAAGCATGCTTGTTCCCAGAACAAAAGACCCAGACTGCCCCCTGATCTCCCCCAAAGTGTTTTTGCTTAAAAACACATTTACTAATGCTATATCACTGTATATTATTCTATGCCAAAGCGCAGTCAATACAATCAATACTGCCTTAAAGTATGGGTAATATAATAAATGGTCTTAGGAATTTTTCAGTATAAAAATAAAAACTTGGTAAATAGTGGGCTGTGCAAAATAAAAAATGTTTTCAATATAGTTATTGTATAAGTCTGGAGTGACTGGATTTCTGACAAAATACACAGAACACTACTTCCTGCTTTTCAGCTCTCTTGGTTTCCACTGAAATGTTACCACTTAATAAACACGCACCTTACCACTTAATACCCCACTTGCATCTTGTCCTGTGTGCCGCTATTTTTTTTGCTTATTAGTACATTGGAGGGTGCCATTCCCTTCTACTGTGCACTGGACCATCCCAATATGAGAAGCCAGGGTATGCTGGTGGATTTTTTGTATTTTGCTTCTGAATCTGGCCTGCATGCTGAGGATCAGTTCTAAATTCACTGAACAGTTTTGTCCCATTGTGTTTTGATAGCCAAGGATGAGCAGAGTATAACAGTGCTTTATTAGCAGGTTCATGCAGCCATTACACAACAGTAACATAAATTCTAGCAGTTTAACCAGTATAGAAGGTACAGTGTATGCACAGTTTAACTCATGTGTGCAGTGACATATACAGGCCATTTGTATGAACACCACATATTCCCCCTATAGTAGGAAAGTATTTGGGAAAATGTAATAAACAACAACCATGCATCTTAAAGCAATAATATACATTCTTCACATGACATAGTCCTTAGTCCATGCAGGTAGTTATCTGATTCTCTCAGTACACCTTATAGATTCACTTTCTTTAGACCGACTGCAGCTGGCATCAGGAGCAGGAGTTCATCAAATGGAGCTTCTCCAAAGTCATATCTAGCAGGCGCAAGACATCTTGAATTCCATATGCATCCATCAGATCGTTCATATGTGTATGGTACTTGCTGGCGTCTCACTTCAAGTGGTGTAGTAAATTTAGATTGTCCTTGTTTTAGAAGTCCTGGTTTCTTAATTCTGACTAAAGATCCAGGCTGAAAGTGCACTTCTCTTGCTCCACATTTTCTGTCAGCAAAAGCCTTGCATTTGGCTTGCTGAAGTTTGACAATGTCTGCAGTAGATGATTTTGTAGGAACAGTTGTCTCTGTAAGTGTTCTGGATGCAAATGCAACAGTTTTTCTCTGAATGATCAGCATGGATCTGTGTGAGAACTGCACCAACGCCATAGTCTGAAGCATCAGTAACCATAGTAGTGCATTATCAAATAAAGCTAGTGCCGGACTTTTCACTATTTCAAAGCTATGTTGAGCAGTCTCTGACCAAACCAGACTTGAAGTTCCACTTAGTAGTGCTCTAAGTGGCTCCACAACTGAAGCATAGTTTGGAATAAACCTAGAATACCATGAAGTAAGACATGTAAGAAAGTCTGGAAATCAGATGGAGTAGGTGATTTTGTAACAGCGATGACATGGTCAGGGTCAGGCAGTAATCCCTTCTGTGAAATTTTATAACCCAGAAAAAACAGCTGAGTTTGTCTGAAGTGGCATTTGGAAAGGTTCAGTTTCAGTCCTGCAGAATCTATGCATTTAAGAACCTTTTCTAGGTACTTGTCATGAATATCCATAGTTGGAGCATAGACAATTATATCATTCAAGTAGCATTGTACACCAAGTATGTCATGAAGTATGGAAGACATCAGTCTTTGAAAACAACTCGGTGCTGAAGCCACTCCATAAGGTACATGCTTTAATTGAAACAAACCATCATGGGTGATAAATGCAGTAAGGTCTCTGCTTTCCTCAAGAAGTAATATTTGATGATAAGCACTCTGAAGATCCAGAGTAGAAAAGAATTTTGCTCCTCGAGTTCTGAAAATATTTCCTCTATGTGTGGCAAGGAATGATTATCCATAACACTACTTTATTAGGTTCACGGAGATCAACAAACAATCGTATACCTCCAGTTTTCTTCTTTGTTAAAACAACAGGTGAAACCCATTCGGAAGATTCTGATTTTTCAATCACATCTTGCTCTACCAGTTTCTTTAGTTCCTGTGAGACAGTCTCCCTTATAGCATAGGGCAATCACCTCAATTTCTGGTGTACTGGTTTTACATCTGGTCTCAACTTAACTTTGTGCTGAAATTTTAGACACAGGCTGTGTGGTAGGCATTGGTGCTGTAGTAATGAGACCATCAACTAACTGTAGGTTTAATGCAGCAAAGAGATCACTTCCAAGTATAGCAGTACCCTTATTCACAATGTAAAAGTCACATTTTGCAGTATTTGATTAAAATTGTACAGTCAATGACAAGCAACCAAGCACAAGGATTGGATCCTTTAAGTAACTGACCAGTCTCAGGGCAGGTTCAACAAGCATATCTTTTGCAAAGTATTTCAAGAAAAAATCCTTTGGTAGTATAGAAACAGCTGAACCTGTATCAAGCATCGGGTTGATGGAGTGTCCCTTGTCAGCAGAAACAGTATTGACATTGACAGTGCATATAAACTTGTCTGGAATAAATGTACCAACTTTATCCACACTTAAAACTGTAACATTTGTAGTAGTGATTTCATGAACATCTTTAGCAGAACTATGGCAGATCTTAGCAAAATGACCTACCTTTTTGCAATTGCTGCATTGTACAGCTTTTGCAGTGTGTTGTGTTGAACCACAGCGAAAGCAGTATTTTTATTTGTATTTGCTGCATGGTTTTGCAGTGAATCACTTTCCTTAGCACTTTATTTTGCCTGTGACTGTGCATTAATTTTTAAAAGGTTTTTATTTTGCATTTTACAACAATAAACAATCAATCAACATAACATTGTGCTTGTTTCTGTCTCATTATATATAGCGCCATACCTTATATGCATATGAAGTGCTTGATTCCTGTACCTTTATACATACTTTAGTTTAGTCACAATTTTGAACCTGTTATTTCTAGTCCACTGAATTAATTACTTAGGTGTATATATCATTTTACTTTGTCGATGTTGGCGTTAAGGTTCCTCTGTGGCTTCCAACCAATCCCGCCAAATTTGATCATATTTCTGGGGACACCCTCTTGCTATATAGGTGAGTTGTATTAGCGGAAGTGTTATTTTTATTAAGTTCATCCAACCATTTAATGTAGGGGGCTGGGGGGACATCCAATTCAGAAGGATACATTTCCTGGCATAGAATAATAATGTACGAAAAAGTATCCTCATGGCCGTCCTTGGGGTGAGCTCATCTATTAGACCAAGAATGCATACCTGAGGGGTTTTTAGATTGGGTAACATCGTTTTTTCTTGAATATAATTAAGAACCTGAGACCAGAAGGATTGAATTCGGGGGCACGACCATATGAGGTGTAGGTAAGATGCCTCTGGGGCTCTACACTTAGGACACTGTGGTGAGTCAAGTCTATTCATACGAACTAGTCTATTTGGGGTTAAGTGGAGTCTATGTAGTATCTTAAACTGAATCAGTTTGTCTCTGGTCGAGACAAGATAATCGTAAGCTCTATCAGTTGCCTCTTCCCAATCCTCATCCCCGAGTCCCGGGATGTCTCTGCTCCAGGCTGTTCCCGCTGCATTAAATGGAGGCTTAATAGTGGCTAGGAGAAGTGAGTACAGTTTGGTGACAAGTTTCTTGGTAGTAGGGGCTCTGAGGGCTAGTTCTATAGTGGAGGTTGTAGGACTTATATTGTTCCCTGGGAATTGAGTATTGGTGGCCTGTCTAAGCTGGAAGTAAGAAAACCAGTGGAGAGATTCCTGGGTTTGGAAGTGCTTAATCTCGATCCTGGGACGTATCGCTCCATCTTTAACCAGGTCCCCTAGTGTACGTAAGCCCCATTGTGGCCATATTTTATACTCTGCTATATGTTGCATGTGTGGGAGGAACGAATTTCCCCATAAGGGTAGGTGAGGCGACATGAGAGGTAGTGGTAAGTTGCATGTTTTAATTGCTGCCATCCATGCTTTATATGGGGTGGTTATAACTGGATGGGTTGTGTGAAAATCTGTAGTCTTGCGAAATGGGATATATGAGAGTGATTCTATCGAGCTTGCCAAAGTGGCCTGCAGTGGGAAGTTCGGATTGTATGGATCTGGATTGAACCACCAGTGTATATAATAGATCTGAGCTGCCAGTGAGTAAAAGTACCAGTGTGGGAGACCCAGTCCCCCTTCATTAACAGGAGCCCGCAGTTTGGCTCTAGCGAACCTGGGTGGCTTGTTTGCCCAGAGAAATGCTGTTTGGGCCATATCAATAGATTTGAAGAAGGAGCGAGGGATGGGGACCGGAGAGTTGTGAAATATGTATAGAAATTTAGGTAGAAATATCATTTTTAGCAGGGTGACTGTGCATTAATAGGCCACAGTACTGGATTCACAATATGTACATTCCCAGCAGTTTCCTGGCTGAGAGTTTTAGCCTCTGCCACTGCTGTTTCAATTTGGCTAGCAACTTTAATAGCCTTTGCAAGGGTTAAATCCTGCTCCAGGGGCAGTCTTTCTCTAATGTGTGATTAATTTGTTTTTTCCACTATTTGGTCTCTTAGCATTTCATCTGTTAGATTCCCAAACTCACAGGTAACAACCAGCTTTCTCAAAGCTGCTACAAATTGTTCTGTGGATTCGCCATTACATTGTCCATGTTGGCGGAATTTATATCTTTCAGCAACCACATTTACTATTGGCATGACAAGTTCTTTATAGAAGTAAATTTCATAAGTCTCATCAGGTAATGTACTATGTAATGTGAATCTGCTCCCAGGCAGTGAATAAGTAAAGCATACTTTCTAGCAGCAGAAATCTCCACTTGGTCAGCAGCAATAATGTAATTTTCAAACATACAGATCCAAGCCTAAAGGCTCATTAGGGTTTGGGAGAAAATCTACAGGCTGCTGCAGAGGTAGAAGAGACATCTCATCAACAGTTTTTTGTGTTTTGATATCCGAGGATGAGCAGAGTATAACAATTAGCAGGTTCATTCAGTCATTACACAACAGTAACATAAACTCTAGCACCTTAACCAGTATAGAAAGTACAGTGTATGCACAGTATAACTCATGTGCATAGTGATATCTACAGTATAATCACCACACCCAACTCAGAGTTAGAGAGGTGAAAAAAAGCTCTCACTCCAACCTTTGTATATTACATTACATTTTTGTCTAGCTAACTATATTGAAAACATTTTTTATTTGCACAGCCCATCTATTTGCCCAGTTTTTATTTTTACACTGAATTGTTCCTTTAATTTTGCTTGTCTAATGATATAAAGCAACCAATCAACAGACAGCAGTTACTGTCCATCTGCTTGAGAACACACACCTGGCTGTTTGCTTTAAGTTGCTAAATATAGGCAAAACGTTTTATTACATTAACCCTCCTAGCACAGGTATAGATACCATAGATATTTAAAGGGGAAGCTTACCTTTAAATTAACTTCTAGTATGATGTAGAGAGTGATATTCTGAGACTGTTAGCAACTGGTTTTGATTTTTTTTGTAGTTTTTGAGTGTTTAGCAATTTCAGCAATCTTGTTGCCACGATGCATTGATGTCATTAAAGATTATAATACGAATTGTAGAAGGCTTGACTAGAAAGATTAGTAATAAGCAATAGCAATACATTTTTTGCCTCACAGAGCTTTTGTTTTTTTAGATGGGGTCATACCCCCAATTGAAAGCTGGAAAGAGTCAGAAGAAAATGCAAATGATTAAAAATACAAAATTGAAAAGAATTAGCCAACCTATAAAATACTAAAAGTTAACGTAAAGGTGAACCGCTTATTTAATTCTCCAGGTATCAGATAAATAAAGCTTTTTTAATATAGATACTGTACGTCCATTTTATATATTGTCTGTTATCTATCTATTTATCTATCATCTATGTCCCAAATTATACACTCTAGGGTGCTGATTTAAAGGAAAACCATACCCCCCGAACAATGTAGGTCTATATAAAAAGATATTGCATAAAAAAACTCATATGTAAAACCCTGCTTCATGTCAATCTACCATTTTCATAATAATATACTTTTTTAGTAGTATGTGCCATTGGGTAATTCTAAATAGAAAATTGCCATTTTAAAAAATAAGGACAGCCTCCTGGGATCCTAGGATTCAACGGTGCATACAAACATACCAAACAAACCATAAAGTTAGGTCACATGAGACAATTAACAGACAGAGTTCTGTCTTTTGCTTCCAAACTTCTTCCTGTTACAGTTAGAGTTGAAATATTTCTGGTCAGGTGATCTCTGAGGCAGCACACAGACCATCACCAAATGGTGGTTCATGGCAAGAGATGTAAAAGGTCAATATTTACTTAAATATATATTCCAGTTTGGTAAGATTCTTTAACATGCCACTTAATTTGATATAAACTATCTGTTGCTCTAGTATTCAATTTGGGGGTATAGTTTTCCTTTAATGAAGGTGAAGGAAAACTCAAGCAAGCAGTTATTAATCAGTATTACTCCTGTGTTTTAGTAGCAGGGAATATTCAGGAGTTTACAACTTTTACTTCACCTTTATGGCTGGGGCAGACAGGGAGATTCGGGGAGATTCTGTCGCCTGGCGACAATCTCCCCAATCTCCCTGTCCGCCACCTGTTTAAATCAAAAAGCGCCAGCGCTAATGCACACGCGGTGCCGCGTGTGTATTGGCTCTGGCGCTTTTTGATTTAAACAGGTTGCGGACAGGGAGAAGGCAGTCCTGGGAGATTGTCGCCTCGATTAATCGCCAGACGACAGAATCTCCCCGAATCTCCTGTCTGCACCCACCCTAAAGCTTAACCAAAGAAGAAGGACAGAAATGTTGTACATTATTATCAAAGATTGTAGCAGAGATTAGCTTCCCTATGTTATAAGATTGCCTACAGTGAAGGTTCCATAGGGCATTAGGATTAGATTCTTCTCCCTGCCCACTCTGCGGGGTGAGATCCACCTTTATGAGGTATTTCTGCCTGGAGGTCTGTTTTACTACCTTGACTATATCCGCAGGGTGCCACATTCAGCTGTCTCATCAAACTGCCCTGCTGCTTTCTGTCCTGCATATGCCTCATTGTACTGTGAGTAACCCTTTTGGTTTTACTGCAAGAACCTCCTGGTGTCCATTCCTTTACTTTTTTATTGCACAGTAGCCTGTGGGAGTTGTAGTTGCACTACACCACTCCTTCAGTTCTTCCACTTAGCGAAGGCCCTGCCTTTAAGGGCAGATTTATCAAGGTTGAATTTTGAATTTCAAACACTTTGAAATTCGAATTCAAAAAGACCTACAAAAATTAATTTGAAGGTTTTTTTTATTGAATAGGTCTGTATTTGATCAAATTCGAATTGTATGAATTGAAGTAATAGCAAATTTGTTTTGTTTTCCCCCCCCCAAAATTTGAATTTTCACAGCCCACCAATTGACTCCAAATAGGTTCTATAAGTCTATAACAGCAAATCAACAGGTTTTAGATGGTGAATGGTTGAAGTTGAATTTTTAAAGAGACAGTACAATAAATTTCAAGTTTTTAATTTTTTTCAAATTTGAATCGAAAATATCTCGAAATTTGATTTTTTTTTTTCAATTTGATGTTTCACGTTAACCCTTGATAAACCTGCCCCTAAGGGGTTGATTTACTATGGTTGAATTTTGAATTGACAAAAATTTGAAATTCGACCATTAAATTACGGCCGCATTCGATCAAATGAAAAATCGTTAGAATTGTTTGAATTGTTTCAATCTTTAAGCTTTGAACTGTTCGAATTTTTAAGAATCAAAGCTGCTGAATAGTTAAAGTCGAAGGATTTTTAAAGTGTCAGTTCGAATATTCAAATTTTTTCAATTCAATTTTCGGCTATTCGATAGTCGAAGTAGCCCAAAATTACTTCTAAATATGAATTTTGAAAACTTGAATTTTATTCAAATTTTCACTTCAACCTTTAGTAAATCAGCCCCTAAGTGTTAGAGTCCAATGTAACCCATGCTTTAATCAATAGCTGGACATTAGCCCTGTTTGGTCTAAATAGCCCAAAATAGTGTTATACTGTATATTTGTATATATGGTATATATGTATATAGTGTGTAAATATATATAAAGTGTCTCTGCTCTGTTCAGCTTTTGTGGTGCCTAAGGCACAGGGAAAAGAAGCAGTTTGGTCAAGGTCAAGCTGTTGACTGTATGGACCTTGTATGGAAGCCCCTTGCTTTGTACAGTGACTGAACAACTAAGCTGCTCCTTCTTTTATAATTATGCGAACTGGAGTTTTTATTTAGAGGAAGCAGTACAAAGTATGCAGACTGTCTTCTTCATATTTTGCAAATGTTTGGGATCATGTTGCTGTTTGCCGATATAGATTTAAATTTGAATAAGAGATTTCTTTAGAGAAATGATGAGCAAATTACTTTTTTATATGTAACACATTTTAAAGATTTGCAAGCTAATTATTCCCATGTGTTTCCAAGCTGATTATTGATGTCTTCTAATGTCAGAAGTTGTCAATATTCACAATAATGGTGCATCTGTTCATGATCAATAGCTGTTGAGTAGATGCGTCATCTTAGAAAAAAAAAATACAATTATCTGTCAGTTCATCTATCCATGTACACAAATGCAAAGTTACACATGCACAAGTACTTCTTTAGGAAGAAATCTGAATGCAGTTTACATAGTTACATAGTGAAATTGTGGTGAAAAAAGTCCATCAAGTTGAACCCCTCCTAATGAAACCCAACATCCATACAAGTGTTGTTTTAGTCTGTGAACATATATATATATATATATATATATATATATATATAGTCTCTCCTAGTGGGGGGCTAGGTTACTACTGACAGGCTAGTGAGGGTCATTTGTGGTATACTACAAAGTCATATGCAAAGATTTGAATACTTGCCCCCTTGCACACTTAGGGGACAATGTAATTTAAGTTGCAAAGCGAAAAACAGTTTGCACCAATAAGAATTAAAATGCACATCTTGCAATGCAATATTGTTCCTTAAACTGTTATTGCATTGCACATTTTAATTGCGCACTGTGAATTTTAATTGTACACTATTAAGAAGTGCTTGCAGGTGTCATATAGGGAAATGTAATAAGGGCCCGTACACACGGGCGTTTTTACCTGCGCTCCCCTGCGTTGCGTTTTGCTGCGTTCAGCCGCAGGGGAGGGCAGGTATAGACGCACTCAATTATTTTCAGTGGGGCTGTACTCACACAAACGCATGTAGGCGCCGAACGCAGGAAAAATGCAGCATGTTGCGTCTGAATCTGCGTTCGGCGTGGGTACAATGCCATTGAAATTAATGAGGTGCGTCTAGACCTGCGCTCCCCTGCGGCTGAACGCAGCCGAACGCAACGCAGGGGAGCGCAGGTCCAAAACGCCCGTGTAAAGCCCTAAAAGTCGGTAACACAAAAAGTATTCACAATGGGAAAAGTTAAGCCTTTGCACGAACAAATTTTGCTTTGAGCGAATGTAATATACCTTTTGCGAACCCGGAAACTGTTTAGCGACCACTTCGGCCAGTGGAAGGTGGTTTGCTAATTTTATAGTTTGTGCTAATGCGATGTCAACGTAATAAAACTTCTTACTGAAAAAGCCGCTATATGTGCTTCAAAAGATTACCACACCTTCAAACACTTTACAATGTGCAATGTTTTGCTCATTGCGACTTTAATTACATTCCGCTAATAATCTTTTGGAGCTAAAATAACATTTTCAGTAAGACGTTTTATTACATTGACTGCGCAAACTTTCTTCCATTGTCGGAAGTGGTCGCTAAACAGTTTCTGGGTTCACAAAAGCTGTTGCTGACTTTAATTACATTCCCCCATTAGGGTCTTATTTAAGTCCAAATTTTACTTATTATTTTAATCTAAACAGTCTGACAAAATTAGAATCCATGATTAGACCTTATTTATTAATAAAAAATGGATTTTGGATTTTGACGTTTTGTGGTATTGGGCTTTAAAGGGGTTGTTCACCTTTGAGTTAACTTTTAGTATAATGTAGAGAGTGATATTCTGAGACAATTTGCAATTGGTTTTCATTTTTTATTGTTTGTGGTTTTATAGTTATTTAGCTTTTTATTCAGCAGCTCTCTATTTTGCAGTGTCAGCTATTTGGTTTCTAGGGTACAAATTACCCTAGCAACCCTGCATTGATTTGAATAAGAGACTGGAATATGAATAGGAGAGGGACTGAATAGAATGATAAGTAATAAAAAGTGGCAATAACAATACATTTGTAGCCTTACAGAGCATTTGTTTTTAAATGGTGTCAGTGACCCCCATTTGAAATCTGCAAAGAAAATTGCAAATCATTAAAAAACTATAAAAAAATAAATAATGAAGACCAATTGAAAAGTTTCTTAGAATTGGCCCTTCTACAATATACTAAAAGTTAACTTGAAGGTGAACCACCCCTTTAATGAATCATGAACTTAAAGTTTTTTTTATAGTCAAAAAAACTTGACTATTTAGAGGTTTTTGTATTTGGACTTACAATGAAGAGTTAATAAAAGTCAGGTGTAATCTGAGCAGGCAAGCATCAATACAAATATGGGATCCCTTTTCCAGAAGTCTGTTATCCAGAAAGCTCCAAATTATGGGAAGGACATTATCTGGAAAGCCCTAGCTCCCAAGGATTCTGGATAATAGACCCCATACCTGTATATCAATACTGTATATACTGCCAGTTCCACCTACACACTATCAAGCTAATTTTTGCATCCCAATTAAGACCTTGCTTACACAAGAGATTTTATTTAATTAAGTGTATAAAAAACACTACTAAGGGGCAGATTCATGAATGCTACTTCGATTCGAACTATTTGAATTCAAATGAAAACTCCCGAAAAAAACCCTGATTTTTAAAATAAATTAAAAAAATTTTTTTACTTCGAATTTCGAAGTAATGGGAGGTTAAACAAACTAGAAATTCTACCCTTAATAAATCTGCTCCGTAGGGGCAGATTTACTAAGGGTCGCATTTTAGAATTAAATTCAACCCTCAAAGTATTTTTAAAGGGCTTTTTCGATCAAAAATGGACCTATTTTGAGTGAATAGGTCCATTTTCAATTCAGTTGAACTATTTGAACAATTCTCCGCAAAATCCTTCAAATTCTTGGAACTACAGGGCACATTAACTAAAGGTCGAAGTGAAAATTCAAATAAAATTTTAATTTTAAAATTCAAATTTCAAAGTAATTTTGGGCTATTTCGACTATCGTATAGCCCAAAATTCGATTCGAATTGAAAAAATTAGAAAATTTGAATTTTCGGATTTCGAAGTATTTGACCTTTAAAAATCCTTCAAGGGTCGAATTTCTAAGTTTTTTTTAGTTCTGAAATTCGGCCCTTAGTAAATCTGCCCCTTAGAAAATGTTTCAGGACAGGTTCTATGAGGTCCCCCATAGGCTAAAATGGTGATTTGGCAGCTTTAAGCCAAGTACTTTGAAATTCGAAATTCCGAAGTGAAAATTCAAATAAAATTCGAATTTTGGGCTCATCAATAGTCGAACTAGCCCACAATTACTTAGAAATACGAATTTTAAAAATTCTAATTTTATTCGAATTTTCACTTTCGACCTTTAGTAAATGTGCCCCGCAGTGTGCAAAGAATTATATTACTTAACCACATTATACCAAACATACTTACTATAATTTTTTTAGTTTTTTTTTAGTTTTTTTTTTTCACACCAGCAAATTTTCGGTAGGTGAATTTTCGCTGGCGTTTCGCGGATTTATTTGTGAATTCGCCCATCACTATTTGCAATATGTTATTCTGAACAAAAAGTCTTATATAATTGCATATGTCTATAGTAAGTCAAATCAACAGACATGCTCCAGTTGATTTGACTTATTACTATAGTTATATCATGATCTGGATGAATGAGACTCTTCACAGACATAATTGCATAGTAGTGATGGGCGAATCTACCCAATTTCGCTTTGCCGAAAAATTTGCGAATTTCCAGCGAAATTCGCGAACTGGCAAAAAAATTTGCGAAACGAGTCGAGTCAAAAACGACGCGCGACTTGTTTTTTGGCGAATTTTCGTTGGCGTTTCGTGAATTTATTCGCCAGCGCCGAATCGCGGGAATTCGCTGCGAATTCGCCCATCACTATTGCATAGGTTAACTTAATTTTATAAGCAGGAGTTGCCATACTGGTTTCTTATCTTAATAACAAAAGCTAAACAAAGCATCTATTTCTAACTTTTCATGAGCACACTGTCTCTGTTTTTAGTCCATGCCAATGTTGTGAATCAGACACTAAACATATAAATATCAAAATACTTTTGTATATCGAAAACAGAGGAGGAAGGCACATAAATAAATTAGATTTTACTGATTTTAGGGCATACATTTCCTTTATTTGTCACACATGCACCATATGCTGTCCCAGGTGGGTTCCTGATATTAAAGGGCCCTAGGCATTTAAATGTTGAAGGGGCCTCCTTGCAGTAGATTTTATGCATGCCTGTTATAGAGAAAGGCTTATGACAAATTAAATGAATTAGTACGTTTTAATGCTGGTTTATAGGGAATCATTTGACATATGGCACCTGAGCAGTTCAATCAATACTTGTGGCTGAAATAAAACATATGAAGATGCGATCAAACAGAATTGAATTTCATACAAAAGTTAGCAAATCTATATCAGATTATCACAGCAAAACTTCATTGTCATTGATCTATCATGTATTATTATTGTTCCGACAAAATTGTCATGGACAGGCATTTAGCAGCTACCAAGAGCCTTCAGGGCAGATAAGGAAGATTACGCTGATGTTTGCGGGTTATGGAAAAGTAAATGGGCAACTTACTTGTTGTTATGTTTCTATGTATGGATAATCTTGTATATGATTAAACTTTGATGCAATATTCATGCCCTGTACTTCATGCTCATTTTCTTTTGGGATAAGTCCTTGTAGAGTACTGCAAACCTACACCTTTTCTGTTGTCCTTTGATTTTTGTTTTTTTTTTTTCTCAAAAATACAGCTTGGCCAGTTCCAAAATATTTTGTGAAAGGCTGAACTTGGACCTGCATTACTGATAAGGATGCTGACATAATGAAGCCTAATTTTATAATTAAAATTATTGACAATGATGCTTTTGAGCAACTATATAAATATCCCGTTTATATCATAAACCATGACATATATATGTCTGGTTTTGTGTATATGGCCCCTTATTATATACTGAACATATTGCACCCGCCTCAAGTTTCAGCTTGTAAATAGCAGCAATGATCCAGGACTTCAAACTTGTCACAGGGGGTCACCATCTTGGAAAGTGTCTGCTACACTGACATGCTCATTGGGCTCTGAACAGCTAAGCTTAGGGGTTGTTGCAAATTATCAAACAGAAAATGAGGCTGGCCTGTAATATAAGATGATGCTACAGGGATTATTGTTAAATTCTGATGCTAATTGCATTGGTTTCTGTGCTGCTATGTAGTAATTATCTGTATTAATGACTATTCAGCCTTATATTGTGACATTTCTAGTCTATGTGTATATTTTGATTCCATCCCTAAACTCAGTAACCGACATCAGCACAGAGCATGTGCAGTGACTCAGCAGAAAAGAAGATGGGGAGCTACTGGGGCATCTTTGGAGACACAGATCTTTACTGCTAAAGGGCTGTGGTTGCCTTGGGCTGGTACAGAAGCCAAAAACATAATGTACAACATTTCTAGCCTACTTCTTTAGTTTCACTTTCCTTGTCCTTTAAGGATCACTGATCATGTGGTTGAATCCAATTAATTGAACACCATGCAAAACAGTATATATGCAGGGGTAAAGCCTAGTAGCAATACCTTTTTGTATAAGGTTACTTGGGTTGAAACTAATTCTACCTCCCATTAATCTTGCAGACCCAACACCTACTCAATGTTTGAAAGGGGAATCACATGCTCTAACATGTTAGGTATTTGGTGACCATTTTCACAGGTACTCTATTCTCTTATGTCGCACCCTGGAAGAAGAAGAGCACAAGGGTTGCTTTAATGAAGTGTATGTGTGAATGTTGCATGAAATGTCATAAATCTGCCTCATTGCTTGCAAACAAACTAGTGACCATTGCTTATGAACCAGAGATAAGTTACATGAGATAATTAATTGTGTGTTTTTTACAATAAGCTTGGTCTATCTTTTGGTCCCCCTATACTAAAATAGTGCCTACCACTCCATAGGGCTCATTTGCAAACTCAAAGGGAGCATGCCAAGCAGAAGTGTAACTGCAGAGGAAGCAGACTCTGCTGTTACAGATGGGCTCAGAAGTGCGGGTTGGGGGGGGGGAGAAGTGAGGCCCTAATCAGTTACCAGTAACATCTAGTTACTACACTGATGCAAAAGGCAGAACAAGGATGCAATTAATTTTTTGCACTCTGTGGTTCACACTATCCAATTCGGAGCACAGAGAGCTACATCTCTCTTTAGTAATACAGTGCAGTTTTAGTGAGGAGCAGGAAGGGGGAGGCAAGCTGTCATCTTATTTTATTCAACTGAAGAACCATGTGGCTCCTCCTCCCCTGCATTCAGAGGGACCTTTCGGCCTACCCAACCTCCTCTTACCACTAGGGTTGCCACCTTTTCTTGAAAAAAATACCGGACTTCCTATATATTTTTTTTTTCCTATTAATAACATTGGGATCAACCATCAAAAATACCGGCCAGGCTGTTAAAATACCGGCCAGGTGGCAACCTTACTTACCACCCTACTCCACCCCTTTACCTCAAGCTTGTCTGCTGCAGATAGTTCACAGTGGGCACACAGATGTTAGGGACTAGATGTCATGATTAACACCCTTAATCCATAACAAGTGCTAGGCTCCCGGTCAGCCCTCAGCTATTCAGATGCCAACAGGTCTTAATATGAGAGGAGCCAAGCAAGAGTTCTGGACAAGCAAAGGGGCACGATTGTTACCAAGGATTTAGGATGGAAGGCAATGATTCACGGAGTAGAAAAAAATGTAGTCAGGCAGGCCAGAGTTGGTACAGGCAGAGTTCAAGCAGGGTTGGACAGGTGGAGTTCAAGCAGGGTTGGACAGGTGGAGTTCAAGCAAGGTCAATCAGGCCGAGGTCAGTACAGGCAGCATTCAAAGAATAGTCAAGCAGGCAGGGGTCACTTCACACTGTATACTGAAATTACACTTGAGAAAGGGCTATGCCCGAAACATGTCGTGTGATTTGTAGTCAATAAAAAAATTTCTAGCAGCAATTGCTATTTGAGTGCTCTCCTCTAAACTGCCGATTTATGAGTCTACATAGGATTTAGGTAATCCTTTCTGAGCATGGAAGCACTGAGGAATTAACCCCTGCACGGCTGAGCGTAAGAACAAATTGTTTTTTGTATATAAGGGTCAATATTAGTAGAGTTCAGAATAGTCAGGCAGGCAAGGGTCAGGATTGGCAGAGTTCAGAATAGTCAGACAGGCAAGGATCAAAACTGGAACCATAACAGATACTAAATGAGTTGAATTTCGCACCAAAGCGTGATGATGTAGTAACGCCAGCACATAAATAGTGGCTGTGTGTGCACCATAGGAATCCCGGCACCAGGAGAGAAGGCAGCACCATGCAGCAGCAGTCCATGCCAGAGAAACGGCGGGTCGTCCCTGACGACCCACTAGACCGCCAGGGTAAGTTACACTAGAAAGTTTATATTGAAGAAGCAGACCTCATGGTCTGGGCCCCCTGTTTACCCATGCATGTGGTCTATATCCCTATCTTTTAAACATGTTTTTTTTTAAATAAAGACTATTTTTTAGCATATTTTGAATTTTTGAGATCATTTATTTGGTGTTTGAGTGAACTAGGGGCATTGTCCCAAAATTTCTTTATAAGGCCTTTTTGATAGGCCTTATAGAGACAAGCATCCTACTTTATACATTTTTTCTATGAAAAGTTTGCCCATGACTACTAACCAATATTAAACAATGAGATGTTTGCTTTTAACTAATGCTGCCTATTGAATGGCATTACTAGACAAGTAGGAAATTGAAATTTTATTAAAAATTATCTTTGGCCAACAAGCAGCTGATATAATATATATAATAATATAGGTAGCTTGGACAGTAGCTTGTGATATATATATACAGTATATATATGTTCCACTCTGATACCGGCACACTGTGGTAAAGGTGCCTGGGTGCAGAGACAGCAAAAAAATCTATCCAGAAGAATCCTTACTCACAGGTCTTACTAATTAAAATTTAAGTTTTTATTTTTAAACACGGACTGACGTTTCGGCCGACACACGGCCTTTCTCAAAGTGTCACATAAACAATGAACAATGCCTTAAATCTGTATGTTGGGTGGGAAACAGCAGCATCATCAGTGACATAGTGTCATTATCATAATGGAGTGACCACCCATTCAGCCAGTCATTATAAATACAATAGGTCCCCATAAAATAAAAACATATCAGTTGATAATAACTTAATATGATTGATCCCTTAGTTACAAAAGTTTAAAAACAAGACAACATAGCAAACTCAGATATATCTATATTATAACCTTTCTAAACATTTATGCTAGTTAGTCATTCTCTGAGTAGTTGTTCCTTAATTTACAAAGCTCAGCCGTTCAGTGGAGTTTCTCTTAACTATGATTCAGGACATCCCAATCACTTTTCTTTACCAGGGTTTTGTATGCAATTAATTTAATTTTAAAGACTTTAACAAAGAGTACTTTTCTAGTTTATATTTATTCAAACATATCTAAACCCTCTATATTTGTGTCATGGGTAGGGATGGCGCGAACCGCCGAAAAAAAGTTCGCGAACATGTTCGCGAA
>CM044441.1:97451343-97474563 GCA_024363595.1 Xenopus borealis
TATATATATATATATATATTACTGTGACAGAAGGGAAGCTTATTTGTTGACATCCTATAACATGTGACACAAGTGACAGAGCAACGCAATTCTCCATTGGACAGTAGATGGCTTGGGTGCTAGAATTGTGTTCTGCATGTGTGGGTGCAACTGAGAGGCTTGCAGTTTTGGTGCGTGCTAATTATGAATAGAAATATAAATTTGAAGGTGTTTGTTATGTTTAGTTGCTACACTAACAAGGTGGGGGCTAAATCTTCACAATAGCTCAGGGCCAAAGTTGCTATTACTGAACTGCTGATACCTTTTTGCAGAACTGCAGCTGAGCTGTCAGAGTAGTGACTGGGGTTGTAGGTCTGTAACAGTCAAAGAACCAAAAATTCATTGTCTTTGTCAATTATGATGCAGTTCCAGCTGTGTAAGACTCGTCATTACTATTCAGTGCCTTGGTTATTTTGTTGCACTTAAAAAAACATCTCTGTATTTCTTAGACATTGTAAATTCCTTACAATTCCTTTATGTAAAATATACCAGCATATGTGTTACTTCTTATCAGCCATATAATAATTACCAACCAGTGTCCCACTTATGTGCTTAAACAGTTATTTCTATGCATTTGGTGGAATTACTTTAATTTTACATAATAATATACACAGTAAGCTCTTTAACTGAATACATACAGCATATTGACAAAGAGAGCTTAGAGGGTGTAATTAACTTTAAACCATGAAAAAAAAAACTCATAGATATTACCGAAACATATTGTATCTGAATAACTGCATATACTTGGGGTAATTTAAATTCTTACATGCAAAACCTTTATTCAGATTTGTTCCTGATATTTGTTACATTGAATTTTAGCATATGTTTAGAATTTTGTGCTGTGAAAATCTCTTTAACATGTGCATAAAAAAAGAAAGGAGGATAAAAAAAACCTTTAATCACTTGAGTATTAAACCACAGCTTTATCCAACAGTGACATTAATATTGGCAACCAGACATACAAAAGCCTCTCTTTATGGGCACTGAGCAAATATCTCATGCCAGCACTGCTTCTGTAAAGAATACTGCTCCGATATCAATCAACGGAAGAAATTCAGAAAACATAATAATACTCAAGGCCGTTTTCTTGCTGTGCATAAAAACAAACTGAAGCTTATCTACTATAATAATATCTCATATGACATCACTTCCTTTAAAGTAGAAAATAATCTCGGTCTATGTATATTCCATGGAAATGTAACAAGCAATTCTTTGTAACTGTTCCCAAAGATATCTTTTTAGCTGATGTAAAATAAACCAGAGCCACATTTTAAAGGAAAACGGCATGTTTACTGTCAGAGGAAGTGATGTCAGGTAGTGCCTGTCCTGTGAAGACAATTTTATGGATGGTTTGAGCTACATGTGGAGAATCCACATTAATACTTTATTTTAACAATGTTTGAACATATAGAATTTTGGGGAGCAGTACTTCCTTCATGAACCAAAACTCTTTAAAGGGAAACTGTCATGGGAAAACATGTTTTTTTTTAAAATGCATCAGTTAATAGTGCTGCTCCAATAGACTTCTACACTGAAATCCATTTCTCAAAAGAGCAAACAGATTTTTTTATATTCAGTTTTGAATTCTGACATGGGGCTAGCCATTTTGTCAATTTCCCAGCTGCCCCAGTCATGTGATTTGTGCCAGCACTTCAGGAGGGAACTGCTTTCTGGCAGGCTGTTGTTTTTTTTTCTCAATGTAACTGAATAGTACGCGGTAACCACTCAGGAGAGGTGGTGATAGACAGCACATACTTCAGAGATTAGAGATGCGCTGGATCAATACATTGGGCACTCTATCACCAGGGGGCCTTAATAGAGAATATACTCCTATGTTGTTCGTGTAAGTAAGTATCCATTAACAATTTAAACAAAATTTTTTTACTTAAGTGTTTTGTTTTTAACATGCACTTGTGTTTTTAAAAAAAGATTTTTCTTTTTCTTTATTTTGATTATTTTCTTTACTTGACTACTTTTAGGACAGTGAGATTTAAGGACATGGAAGTTCCAGATTCAAGGTAGTCTTGGGATATACATTTTCCCTTTATCCATTATTGGAGCTGACAAGAAAATTCCTTTCTAAATAACAGATATAAAGAAATAGCAAATAGTAAAGTAACACCTAGATGTTACTGCTCAAGATTGATAGTAACTTTTAAATGACACTTATTTATAACTTTTTGATGTTTGGTAACACTTAGAAGATGGTTACAATATATTCATTGTAATTGACATGATATGTATCGGTTTTTAATGCAACATTTTATCACTAGAAAGTCACTGCTGTAATAATCACACAAAAAAAGCTTTTTTACATATTTTATTGCTGTCACTATTGATAATTTGTTTATTTGTATTACTAATGATTGTTTCACTGTGCATTATGGGTGGTAATGGAGGTGGTCGAATGTGACTCCTCCTCTTCCTGAGGGTATTTAAACACATGGTGCTATTGTTATAGAAATGGCTTGATAAAGGGCCAGAAGGGCCCGAAACGTTGCCTTGTAAACACTTGAAGTAAAAATCAATTTTTTCACAAATTCCGGAGTGCTGCTGTTTTTTGGATACTGTGAATAGTACGCGGTGGGACATGGGTTTTACTATTGAGTGCTGTTCTTAGATCTACCAGGCAGCTGTTATCTTGTGTTAGGGAGCTGTTATCTATTTACCTTCCCATTGTTCTTTTGTTAGGCTGCTGGGTGGGTGAAAGGGAGGGGGTGATTTCACTCCAACTTGCAGTACAGCAGTAAAGACTGATTGAAGTTTATCAGAGCACAAGTCACATGACTTGGGGCAGCTGGGAAATTGACAATATGTCTAGCCCCATGTCAGATTTCAAAATGAAATATAAAAAAATCTGTTTGCTCTTTTGAGAAATGGATTTCAATGCAGAATTCTTCTGGAACAGCACTATTAACTGATACATTTTGAAAAAATTTTTTTTCCCATGACAGGATCCCTTTAAAGATTTCTGTATTTTATGAGCTAGGTGTGTACATTTGTGTTAGTAGACACAGTGACATTGCTGTTAGTATTTAAAGAAAAGCTTTGTTAATTCAGTGCCCTTATTTGTACCATCTGGCACCATCCTCAAGAACTAAGTTAGTGTAGATCTTGTCCTTCTTATGTTACATACCATTATATGTTTGCCTTGGCTGGAGAAACGCATTAGGGAAATGGACAACAAACTATATGCTTGTTCAGGATGATTGTAATTGCATTGAGTCTGGAATTATTACATTTGTCGATGGCAAAATTGCACTGATCTGACCAACAGCCAAGTGATGACATAATTTTTCTGAAATGCAGGGAATAACATTCCACTACATTTGGGATCCTACAGTTATTATGCTGTGTAAATTAAATTCACCTGAAAAAGGTGTATAAAGCCGTTAAAAAAATGGCAAAATTATCAAGGTGTGTGATAATTTTCCACCATTAGACCTTTGTGATTAAGTTCTGGTGGATATTACTCAAGGAAAAATCACATATAAAAAAAGGATGCAACTTTTGTGCTATTTTTTACACGGTAATACCTGGTGATATGTGATAAATTATTCTGCTGTTTTTACTCTACATAATAAATCTCCTCCTTACTTTCTCCATTTCAGCTTATCAATTGGCTGATTTTCCATTTTTTCCTATCAACTTTCACAAGCCACTTCCAGCATTTTGTTTCCCAGAAAAAAAGCCATGAGGTGTGTGTCAGAAAACATGCGTTGATGCCAATGCATTTTGGTACAAGCAAAAAGCGCTCAATGACTCTGGTTCGTTTGGTGAAAGAGAGCGCTCCCACTGACTCCAATTCATTTATGCGCAAGAGAAAACACCCAATGCATTTTAGAGTGAGAAAATTGCCAATTGATCTCAATGCATTTGATTTGACATTCCTATATCTTACTATATTTTACACAACTCACTTTCAGGAGGATCAAAATGTGTCCTGCAGGTAACATGACCTGAGTTGGTATTTTCACCAGTAAAAAGCTTCACTACGATTTGCGCCACTTTGCAAGAAGTTAATTTACTACAACTACGCTCATTCACTAAAATGCAAAGTTGCGTCATGGGTGCTGAAGTCTGGCAACTTTTCACTTCTTTCACTTTTTATTTCAAATGTCCAAGGAGCTTGATTAAAGACAAAAGAGATCCTATAATGCTCTACACATGAGCCCACCCTAAAATGAATATTCCATGGCCCTCAAATGTCTGGGGAAAAATGTTCACACAAAAATCTTTACTAGTTAGGAATTTTGCAGGCAATCCTGTTTAAAAAATGTCACCAGTGTTTTTACAACTTTAATTTCTGGCAGACAGGATATGATGTTACTGACATAAGATTGAGGAAGATCTAGCTTCATTTTAGCAGTTCGCTCCGTCTTAGGTGGTGAAGGAAACTATTACAAAAGAGTTAATGTTTAGTAAAATTTGCATCTTTGTGAATTCACCTGGTAATAGAATAGAAACAAACACTAGCGACTGTCCCTTTTGCACGTGAATTGTCACCTACAGCTGTTAGCTAATTGCGATGTCCCTGCAGATGGGATTTCTAGCAAAATGTCGCTAGCATTAGCCACTTTGCCCTTTAGTGACTCTTCCCCCATTACCCTTCAAATACAGGACAACATTTTCCTAGCAACAGTTATAAAGAAAGCTTAGAAATACTTAGGGGCAGATATACGAAATTCACGTGAATGGATCCAAATTCGATCGAATTTGATTGAATGCCGATCATACAATTTAATCGGATGTTCAAATATGCAAATTTGGCCACTTCGATCATCAAGTACCGAAAATTTGATAGATCGAATAGATCGAATGATCGGATATTCGATCATTCGACCATTCGATGATCGATTTTAACTTTCAAATTTTATTCTACTGCCTACTTCGCCAGATTGAACCTACCGAATTGCAATAGAAGCCTATGGGAAGCCCCCCATAGGCTTTTTTTTCTATCACCTGCTCGAATACCATTTGTACAATCGAACTCCTCGATCGTTTGAATCATACGATTTTTTTGTGAAATTGAAAGATCAGTATTTGATTGTACGATTTTATCACTGGATCGAATATCGAGGTAAAAATAGCCTAAAACTATTCGATAAGCATTCGATAGTCAAGCGAATTTTATCATTAAATTTGCCCCTTAATGATATCTAATGGTGCATAAATCCATACTGGCAGTAGCGCAATCCACTTTTTTGTGCATGTTTTTGAGCAGCCTTAAAAAGCTAAACCCTAGGTACCACGCATGGCAGATAACAAATGATATGTATTCTTTCATGTGTATGGTCAACACAGAAGATGCTAAATCTTAGATATTAGATAGGAATGAACCTCAGCATGTGTAAGACAATATCCAAAGATCCAGATCTCTGGAGCTCTATAATGAGTATTACTACTTCACAATACTTTCTCTGCCTTCTATATTCTGAAGGCACCAACATGGCATGTAGCTGACCATGGTGTTTTCATTTCCACTTTTTCTGAAGAAATTGCTGTCAGCAAATATGCTTGGTGTTGCAATGCCCTAAGAAGGTACATCCTAACATTAACTTCATGATTACAGCAGAAATAATTATAGATACTTTATTGTTTATCAATTAAATGGCTGTTTTTTCTTGCGGTGGATCGAAATGTTCGAGGATTCAACGCATTTCATAAGTATAATGCTTTACCAAGGTAAATTGTGAGACATGGTATAGTTGAGTGTGTTGAAGAACCCAAAAACAATCATATAAAAATAAATATAGTAAAAATAAAATATAGTTCAGAAAGCAGGGTTGAAATGGGGAATATTGGGCTCACCAGGGCTATGACTTTGAGAACCATCCTTGCAAGCTCAATGGCCCACTGGGAAAAGGATTATTTTTTTTTTTTATTTATTTAAGTTTTTTAAATATTTGTATTATTCTGATGCATTCCAGCTTTCAATTTGAGGTAACTTACCCTTTTTAAAAAAAATATGCTCTGTAAGGCTACACATTTATTGTTAGTGCTACTTTTTATTATATGTCTTTCTATTCAGGCTCCTCCTATTTATATTCCAGTCTCATATCAATGTATGGTTTCTAGGGTAATTAGGACCCTAGCTACCAGATTGCTACCAGTTTCACAGCCCGCAGAAATTTTTTTTTCAAAAATTCGACAATTTTGAAGCCTGCAACAATTCTGACACCAGTGACAATTCACCATGCACCCATTGACTTCAATGCAATAGGACAAAATAGATGTGTGTCGATTTGTCGGCGGCGTCAAAATTGTCAAAAGTCGCCCATCACTAGTGCTGAGTAAACAGCTTAATGATTCACATCAAAAATAATAAAAAATGAAAACCAATTACAAATTGTCTCAGAATATAGCTTTCTACATCATACTAAAAGTTATTCAAAGATGAACAAGCCCTTTAAGGGCTAGATTCAGGGAGATTTGTCACCTGGCTACTAATTGTTGTTTATTTGGGGTGACTAAGCTCCCTGAATTGCTTACCCATTTCTCACGCCCACTAAAATGAAAAGTCGCCTGTGCCTATTCACACGTGGAGCTGCATTTTCCTAAGTCGTTGTAAATTGTCTGATTCTGGCAAGAGGCAACAATTTGCCATGTGTTACTTACAAACAGTATGGCTGAGAAAGAATACTTATCACAATATGCATCATGCTCTCATCACTGTTATGGCATAATGGTGTATACCCATGTATACTCTGCAAAGAAAATTGTTTTTTTGTACTATATAGAAGCTTTTTTTAATCAATGTATATCAAAAACATATAATTATAAATTAAAGGTGTGTTGTCATGCAGCTGTTCAAACTTCTGCCATCTGTTTTGTAACAAAGGATCCATCACACACTGTCTAACTTGCCTCCACCCCTTCTATTCTGTGGATAAGTGAAGGCATGTCATGTATTACAAACATACAAAATTGTATGTGTCTAAAGGAAATACAGTTTGCTGTCTTATAGAGTTACATTTTTTTGTGTGAAAACAACACCACAAACAATAATAGTCAAATATAGTCTGCTCCTGTTTACCTTTTATTAATATTTATTAGAATCAATTTTTTTAAGGAATCACCGTTTAAAAAATGCCACAATTATTTTACTGTGGGAATCTGTCAATGTTTATCCCATGTATTAAAACACAGAATTTGATATATGAATTTATTAGAAACAGTGAAGAATGTTTTATTTCCTATTAATAATGATTATAAATATTAAAAAATATATATATTAAAAGAAACAGCCCTATTGTAAGCAAAATTTCATTTTTTGTACTGTCCGTAAGACTTTTTTTTAATATATGCTTATTAGGTATCATGAAAGTGCCGCAAGTAATAGTAAGACTGGCAGCTTATCAAAGTCCAAATTTTTCCATGTAGTAAGCCAGTTATCTGGCATAGCACGTGTGTGGTACAGATTATATCAAGATAATGATGTCATTCATAACAGTATGTGGAGCCAATAAGCAGTCTGAGGGCCATAAAAACACTGGAGGGCCACATCTGGCTGCCGGACCTGCATTGGATAGTCATAGCTTAGACAATGTTTCTGTAACATACCCAGATTTGTATGTTTAGGGAAGCAGTCCGTGAACTTTAATTTGTTCACTACCTTTTGGTTGTAATTTTTGTTCTTTAAGTCTACTATATTCTGATTATTTAAAGTGTAAATTATAAACCACTTTAGAAAGCTATTCGAAATGTTGTCCACGGTATAAGCCAGGTATGTTCTGTAGCTACTTTAAGAGCAAACATAAAAAAATCAATTTTTACTTTTTTATCTGGGGAAAATTGCATTGACTGTTTTATGTACAATGTATTAGAATAAAAATACCTGTGTTAGATAAAAACTCTTTTTGTATGCCATACTTTTAATATACTGTAAATTGCATGGATACCGTTGATGACTTTACTAATACCCTGTACCAGCAAAAACATCTGTGAATGCTGCAAGCTCTAGGGTTGACAGGCCTGTAAGTGCTGCATCCATATGGAAAAGCATTGTAAACTAAGAAAGACAGTTGCTTTACCTAAATTATGCCAATTAAAATGGAAAAGTGTTCTGATTTACAAAGAAGGTAAACAAGCTAACTCCCAAGGCACTAGTTGGTCTGTTCATTGAAACCTGAACCTCCAAGGCTTTACTAGAGCTTTTGTTTTTAAACAGCTCATGCAGAATAAATCCAGATCTGGTTGATGATTGCCGCATTGCTTTTATCATGCCTGTTATTATTTTGCTGTCAGGGAATGCAATAGCCTTTTTACTCATTGTACTGCTACAGGAGTATTTAGGAGAAAACAAGAAAGGATTCATAAGCCATGTTATGTATTATAATAGTTGTGCAAGGACTTTTCAGTATTAAAAAAAAAAAAACACACTGCACACATTTAACAGCTTATCACCAAAGCTACTCCAGTAAAACATAAGTTACAGCTAGCGGACATATTTTTAAATAGACTGATTTTAGTAATTCCAAGGGTTTAAGTATAATGTCTTTGAATAATCTTTATGTTGCCAGCAATTGTTTAATTCCAAAAAACGATATTAATTTATAAATAATTTAGTAAATGTAACCGCTTTGAAAACTTACATTACTTATCAGTACACAATACATGGGAACCTCAGCCCAGTATCAAGTCATCAGGAGAATGATGGATGACATATGCCTGGAGAACACTACTTGCCTGAATGGCCTGATGGCTGGTTTTCATGTTTTGGCTAAAGACTAACTTTCATGAAAGTAAACCTAAAACCTAATATATATAATGTCACTTTGACAATACCATGCCAGCTAAATACATAAAGGAAGGTCTACACAGAATAGGTGTGGATGGCAGGGGGACTACAAAAGCCTGACTAGCCTGCACTGAGCCTTAACCTACCCCATGGAACGCCTGTGGGATGAATTGAAACATCAATGAAGGCCTGATCACCTAATATCAGTGTCCACCATCACTAATGCTTTTGTGGCTGAATGGAAGCAAATTCCTCCAACAATGTTCCAACATCTTGTGTATAGCCTTTACAGACGACTAGAGGCTGTTAAAGCAGATCTTATATTAATAGTCTTGGTTTTGGAATCAGATAGTAGACTACCTGATGTCATTGTTCGATTCCAAACTACTGTCCATAGTCCTTGCTTGAATTTCAGGCTTGATTATTGCCCAAGGGCCAGGCATGGATGTTCTGATGGCAATGACAAATGATTTAATATTTTATGCACATGAAAAACTGTGACATTAAATATAATTCACCAAGAAAGATATAACATTGTTTTTAACCCAACCCTTGATTTTTATATTCTTGTAACCACCATCCACCATTCACATTCAATTAACTTTGATGCAGAGTCCTGTGGTTGATTACAAAAAACTATAAAGCCCAGAGACATTTAGGTAGATTTATTGACCCGCGAAAATTCGCCAGTTTCCACTTCGCACCCAGAGCAACACAGGAGAAAATTTGCTCAGACTAATTCACCAAAATGCTGAATTTTGTTTGGGCACTGAACGCTGTCGAATTTTCGCTAAAGAAAAAGTTCTATGGATGTCTTTATGTTAAATGTTGGTGCATATACTTACAAATTACACTTTTAAAAACACATGCACAGGGAATCTTAATAAAGACAGAAGAGTTATTCTAATGCCCTACACATGTGCCCACTGTAAAATTCATGTTCCATATGTTTGCAAATGTATGGGGAAAATGATTACCCAAAAAAAGTTTGTTAGGTCTGAAAAAAGGAAAAGATGCCAGTGTTTTTTGGACATTGCTGCATTTTTTTCTCACAGAATATAATGTAAGTGACAGAATATTGAAGGCGATCTAGCTACTTTCATGTGCTTTGCCTGGTCTGAGTTGGCATAGGCAATTCTGTCGAAAGATGTAACAGTTAATAAAATCCACACTTTAGGGAATTTTCGGAGTAGCGTCCATTCACCAGAGAGAATTGTCACCTGCCGATAGAGTGCAATTACCACTAGCACCTGTCTCTTTCGGAAGCAAAGTGGCGCCTGCACCTTTTAGTAAATTGTTGATGCCCCTACAGGCTGTAACCCTAGTGAATTGGCGCTAGTGTTAGCCACTTTACCCTTTGGTTAATCTGCTCCTAACCCTTGCTTCTAACAAATTAGGAATATCATATACTGTAAAATCAATAAATACTAATGTAATTGTCCAGTGACTAACTGAAAATGTTTTATAAAAACAGGCAAGAGAATATTGTAGCTGATGACTGTTACATGTACAAATTGTATTTAGTTAAAAGGTTTTTATTTGGGGGTTTAATATAACCTTGTGCCATTTAAAAATAAATTTGCAAAAAAACAAAAAAAGGTTAGGAATCAAGAAAGCTGAATCAAGAATAAAGAACTTGGAATTAATTTACTGACAGTGGAAAAAACTGACTATAAAACACCCGAGGCTACTTTATTTTGTTCATTTGGCACTTTCAACAGCATATAACCCAAGCTTAGCGTTGTAAATGGTGACCCTGAGAACATTAAAAGGTAGAATGTCCTCCATAAGCTGAAGTGCATTATTCCTATTTACTTGAGTCATGTAAGCATGATGCCATTTTTTAAGTCATGCTGTGATTTTAATGTCAAGGTATAGCACATAAATTAGGCTTCAAAATGTGTTTTAATGTTTCTTTGGTTCTGAAATCAGTTTCACATACTCACATAAATGAACAACATTTTCTAATTGTTTTACTATTAGTAGGGGGAACTCTAGGAGAAAAAAAATAAGGATGCACCGAGCCCACTATTTTAGGATTCGACTGAACCCCGTATCCTTTGCAAAAGATTTGGCTGGATTTTTAACCGAATCTGAACCCTAATTTGCATATTTAAATTAAGGAAATGAGGGGAAAGAGAACTGTGCACGCAGAACGTGGCCAAATCCAAATCCTGCTGAAAAAAGCTTAATCTTGGGCAAATCCCAAACTGGATCCTGGATTTGGTGCATTCCTAGCAAGAATACATATGTAATGCATGTGCTAATATGCAATTAATAAAATACTTGCCCCTTTTGTTAATGAGCATTTATAATATTACAGTAACTGAGGTGCAATGGAATCCTATATTGTATATCTGCCATTGACCATGCCATAAGTACAAGATTCTCTTTGAGCTTTGCTTCTGTGCAAAGTTATTTTTGGTGTCTCTCATGTAAGGGAAAACCCCAGGTTTAGTACCCTATAAAAATAAATAATGGCCAAGATAATGTATTGCCACTGAATAATTGTAATTTTGACATTATTGAATGTGACAACATAGCCTGACACATCATGTTAAAAACACACCAGAAGTATTTCACAGTGGTATCTCTACTGACAAAAATGTCAGTAAAGGAAAATGTCACATAACATTGTTATATGTACGTTGATTTATTTCCTTCATCTTCTACCTCTACCAAAAACTTTCAAAAATTTTGTGAAAAAGTAGGTGTGGTTATTTTTGTGCTGTCTGTATGACCTTTTTGAGGATTAGCTATACCCACAACCAACTTAGACATTTTTTCCACTGGGGAAAAACGTTCATAAGTTAATTTAGTTGAAGTCTGTATAAAGAATTTTTTTTGGCGAACAAACAACATTGTCACAGTGCAATAACATTTTTGTTTACTGTGTATTGTATTTTCCGTAATAATTGTTTACCTCATGTCCATTAAAGAGTATTATCTGGGATAATTTTGACATAATTCTGCCTAATACTCTTTATACATCTTGCACCCAGAGTTTTGGAGTTGTAACAAATGTCACAGATTTGCCTTGTGTTGTGTGTGGAATGAAATGCACACTTTATAAATACAATACTGAATGTATGATCCTGACATCAGAATATCCAAATCTTTGACAAAATCTCTCCAAACCATGAGGCTAATGTCAAGGAATTAAATTATAGAAAATGCTGAATTTAAAAGAAATTGAGAGAATAACACAGACTGATATTGGAAAGAAATTAGGTAGACTGAAGCTGGTTAGAAACCAACTCATTCCATTTGCAGGCCACTGTCCATTGATGGCTTATAAATTATTATTATTAACATGTATTTCTATAGCGCCAACTTGTTGCGTAGCGCTGTATATATACAAACAAGTAAACTTCTATCCTATAACAACAGTCCTGGGATGCTGGTTGAGAAAAGCTTTCAGTTTACGTATTACTAATGTTGAGGTTTTATATGTTTTATATTTTGTAAAACTGAACTGAATTCCTAAGTACCTTTGTCTTTATATGTATAATATGAGTGAAAGTGGTACAGCAAAAACACCTTTTTGTGCATTGCAACTGCAGTCTCCTCACAGAAAACTGAGCCTGAAACACAATAAACAAAATTATGTTTCATAATGACTGAAAATATTTTTGTACCAGTTTTCAGAAGTACAGAAAATAAAAAGCAGCAAGATGAATATTAACTGCAAGTTCTAAAATTGGTTTTACAGGTATGGGACCTATTATCTATAATGCGCGGGACCTGGGGTTTGCCAGATAATGGATCTTTCTGTAATTTGGATCTTCTTACTTTAAATCTGCTAGAAAATAATGTAAACATTAAAAAACCCCAACAGGCTGATTTTGCTTCCAATAAGGATTCATTATATCTTAGCTTGGATCAAGTACAAGCTACTGTTTTATTATTACAGAGAAAAAGGGAATCATTTTTAAAAATTTGGATTATTTCTTTATAATGGAGTCTATGGGGCGAATTCACTAAAATGCGCAAATTTACTAGCGTTGGCTTCACTAGCGTTCGCCGCACTTCGCCAGACGAATTTTCGCCAGCACTACGCAAATTCGCGAATTTACGCTCAGGTCGGCAAACGGTAGCGTAGTTGCGCTAGTGTTAGTTCGCTAGGCAGAGTGCTGTTACGCTAGCAAAGCCTAATTTGCATACGATGGGAACTTTAACTTAGAATAGAAGTATATGTTACAGCCACTACATTCCACTACACAAGCCCAGGAAACCTTTAATAAATGATATAAAGTTGTCCTATTGCCCTACATGTGCCCCCTGTATAGTTGTGTTGCCATATGTTAGGAAATGTAGGGGGGAAGGAGGGTAACCCCCCCAAAAAATGATCAATCTTTTTCAGACTATCACCCTCCTATGCTAAAATCAGCCAGCGTTTTTTTGGGACTTAGAAAAAAATTTACTTTTTTTTTTTCAACCTCCTATCTATTGTATTAAACTTTGCCTGGTCTGACCAGGCAAGTAACGTCTAGTGAAAGTGCTAACATAGAGGAAAATGCTCATCTTAGTGAATTTGCGAATTTACGATCCTTCGTCAGTGTGCAACTTCGCCTGGTGTAAGGGTGCGAAGTTGCGCAAGTCTATCTACTTCGCTAGCGAAAATTCCCAGAGTTCGTGTTAGTGAATTTGCGTTAGACGTTTCGCGCTTTTGTGAATTTGCCCCTATGTAAGATGGCCATTCCGTAATTCTGAGCTTTCTGGATAACAGGTTTCCGGATAAGAGATAACCTGTACTTTTAAATAAAACACTTATAAAGTTCTTCTGCCACTCATTTTATGATGTGGGTTTGTTTATGCTCTGATTTGACTATAGCATTATTAGAGTTGCTTGGATAATTGGATATTGAATTAATTTTGCTGGTTTTTGTTTTGTTTGCACAAAACAAAAGAAGAACAGGCATGGGACCTGTTATCCAGAATGCTTGGGACCTGTGGTTTTCCAGATAACAGATCTTTCCATAATTTGGATCTTCATACCTTGGAAAATCATTTAAGCATTAAATAAACCCAATAGACTGGCTTTGCTTCCAATAAGAATTCATTGTAACTTGATTCTGATAACGAACAAGGTACTGTTTTATTATTAAACCCAATAGGCTGGTTTTGCTTCCAATAAGGATTCATTATAACTTGGTTCTGATCTTGTACAAGGTACTGTTTTATTACTACAGAGAAAAAGGAAATAATTTTTAAACATGTGGATTATTTGATTAAAATGGAGTCTATAAGAAATGGAGCTTTCATAGATATAGCTGTAATGCATTGTTTTACGACTGTACAGGTTATTCAGAAACCCATTATCCAGAAAACTCCAAATTATAGGAATGCCATCTCTTCATAGATTCCATTTAAAGTTCTATTTAAAAAAAATAATTCTCTGTATCTTATACTTGATCCCAACTAAGATATAATTAGCCATTTTTGGGTAAAACATTCCCACTGGGTATATATACTGTTTAAATGATTTTAGCAGACTTACAGTATGGAGCGCTAAACTACAAAAATGCCCCTTTTCTGTAAAACCCCAGGTACCGACCATTCTGGAGAACAGGTGCCATATCTGTACATCATTATGTGTATCTTAGAAATGAATGTTCTGCCTTTGTTTTGCATGTTACAACTGTTTCAAAGTATGTAAAATCTGCCTGGTTTTATAATAGAGTTACATAAATAAGGAATGCAGGATAAAAGCCGTCTATTTTGTATTATACAGGAAAACGATACATTTTTTTTGGCAGGTCAGTGTTTTTGCATTAGCATCAGACAATATTTGTACTCACAATAATTAGTGCGGATTATACTTATACCCACTACTTCCCACAAAGACTTCTTGTGTTCACACACAGTCCATTACCTGCTTCAATGAACCGTCTTGTTGTTAATTTGCAGGTCTTTCACCCCTAGGTGATGGAAATACCTGCCCTGTTTCCATTCATCCAGTCTTGGTATCATTTTCATTATTATGTATAATTCATGGGAATTGTAGTTCGCTGCGCATTCCAGACGAGCTTCATACATTAAAAGTCAATTAAATGTATTGACCTCAGTTTGACTGAAAATGGATGACCATTTCTTGGAAAAAAAAATGAGTTGCTTGAATACATTTATTACTGAATTATGTCATGAGTGAGGATAGTATTCATTAAATAATTGTTAGCACAAAAAGGCTGTTTAGTTGGAGTAATAATATTTGCAATAATTCAGTCCATGGGAAGGCTGTACATTTGCAACTGGGTAATGATGCTGTGATAGCTGGACAAATTATATTGTTTCTTAAATCAAAGCAATTCTTTATGAGGCACAGAGTGCTGTGCAGCTTGATCTACATCTCAATGAGACCAGTCTAAATGGCTTCCAATAAAATGGCAGTCAAAGGTTTATGATTGGGTGAGAAATCTGCTAGGAACTTTACCCTTAGCTAAGCAAGTGGAACTCATATAAAACATTGTTGTTGGGAGAAAAATATATTTGTCTCCTACCACCTCAGAGGCATCTGTGGTGTGTCTGGTTCCAAGCTCACTGATCTGCAGGTGTCTGCCCCACTGATTGACTTCAAATGGTAGCAATTAAAACATGCCACCTGTATTGGGAAGCGTCTTTTTTCATGCGCTGCTATTCAGATTAATTGTGTTAATGTTATATTTCTCACTCACACATTCAGTTGTTATTTCTTGTGGTCATTTTAAACCAGCACATAAGACAAAACTATCTGAGGTGAACTTACATAATTAAAATAAAACTATTAAAACATGATAATATTCAAATGCAGTTTTTATATATAAGGCAGAGATTTGGATTTTTTTATATTCAGATGGGCACATGTATGTCTACAAGTGCAGTCCACAAAGTTCAATCTTGAGTACAGTCACCATGTTTTTTTTCCCCACAATGCAGATTTCCAAGATCATTGCCATCACAAGGGTGTGATGTGCTTTGACTGGTGTAATTGCCTCTGATTTGCCAAAATTAATGAAGCTGTATGCACATTTCATTGAAAATTGTACACAATTGTTTGTCTGTCTTGCCATTTCTGGTGTCAAACACACAAATGAAATGCACAGTACCTTAGGAACTAGTGTGTGTCACCCATTGACTGGGCACAAAGTGGAAGTGGTTCCGAGGTGGCAGTAGTTCCAGGGTTCCCCTGCACTCAATTCATAACGGAAGGCAGGACAGAAGGACTGAACTAAACCTAGAGAATCTATATGGAATTGCAAGTTTTCTGAGACACAATTAATGAAAATGAAAAGCTGGCGAGGATTTGCCCTGAGGGCGTCCTCCATTGCCCCCTCCCTCTCATAAGATGTAGAGCATGCGCATCCTGTCAGCTTGATTCTGGAGCACCAGCTGTTTGGCGCTAGTGTTCAAGCAAGAAAATTGCCCCTCAATTCATGCCACCCTAGGCCCAGCCTAAGCGGCCTCACTGCAAATCTGGGCCTGATTGAAGTCGTATTTTCAAAATTCAAGCTCTTTTCTTTCAGTTCAAGCTATTTTTATCAATTCAAACTTTCTAAATGAATTTTAAATTTGGCAGACTCACTGGTGTTTTTTTTATGTTTCAAGAAATCAAATTTTGGAGTTTTTTTAACACACGTTCAAGATTTTCATATTTTTTAAAAAAGCTTGAAAATTTTAATTTTGATCCACCTCCCCCTGTCTCATTGCAGATCTTTGATAAACAAAGGGCAGGACTCACTTAGGCAGTTTTATAAGTGCAACAAGTATTCTGTTATATTTTTATAATTTCTCAGCAGTTTTTTTAGATTTAATCTTCAAATAACTAGTTGTCAGTAGTTTTATCTGCCAGAACCTTATTTTATATAATAGGACTTATTGATAAGATTCTAAAGCAAAGCAGATTCTTTATTTGTACGCAAAAGAAGTCTTGGGAAGCTTTTCACCAATACAGACCCATGACTGCACTATAGAGGTCTTCAAGATTCTTACTTGTAAGAATCCTATAGGTTGAGACTACTTCACCTACAAATGTTGTGTGTGGACAGCATTCACTTCATGGTATGATAACTGCTAAACTGCTTGGTAGAAATAAGATGATTAAGTTGGTCATTTCTGTGTTATATGTTACATTTCTGTATTCTTTAATATACTTACAAAACTCCTGGCTTACCTGCCTTGGATTGTGTTTATAGGGGCACACAATTTTAGGACAGTCCCTTCATACAGATCTTAGAGAAGGTAATAACAAGGGTGAGCCAAGTTGGAAACATCTGCTGGTCGAGTGAAGCAGAGAGACAGAAAGCAGGAAGGGAGCGGGTTAATGTTGCTGGAGGTTTTGAAGAACTTGGCTAATCTGAAACTCACAAGACTGAAACAGAGGCTTAGTATTGCTGGGAACTTAGTGGGATAGATAAGAGAGGATAACAGAGGAAAGAGTGAGTTTTTTTACACTTTACACAATGCCCTGTGCTTCAATCAAAGGCATGCTCCTCACTATTGAATAGAATGCTGTCCTGAAGTTTCAAATGCTTTGGACTATAAAGAGGTGAATACATTACTACAGAGCTAATTGATGCAAATTGTCCTTTTTAATTGTATCTATAAAAATATAATTTTATCTATAAAGTGCCACTGGCACTGGCATATACAGGGCTTTACAGTTTAACAATATAGAAAAGTACGCACAGTGTGGACAGACATTATTGTACAGCGCTGTGGTTTATGTTGGCGCTTTAAAATATGTGATAATAACAATATATAATACATAAATAAGTATACATACAATACAGAGATTAAGCGCCAGATGGTAAGAGAAACAGGGGCAGATTCACTTAGATCCGAAAATTCGCCAGTGTAGGCTTCACCAGGCAAATTTTCACCAGTGCTACGCAAATCCACTAAAATGCAAATTTACACTCAGGTCGGCGAACGGTAGCATAGTTGCGCTAGTGTTACTTCGCTAGGCAGAGCACTGTTACGCTAGCGAAGCCTAATTTGCATAAGGCGGGAACTTTAAGTTATATATAAGTATATGTTACAGCCACTACATTGCACTAAACAAGCCCAGGAAACCTTTAATAAATTAATAAAGTTGTCCTATTGCCCTACATGTGCCCCCTGTATAGTTGAGTTGCCATATGTTAGGAAATGTAGGGGGGAAGGAGGGTAACCCCCCCCCCAAAAAAATATCAATCTTTTTCAGACTATCACCCTCCTATGCTAAAATACGCCAGCGTTTTTTTTGGGACATTTTTGAAATTTTTTTTCAACCTCCTATCTATTGTATTGAACTTCCCCTGGTCTGACCAGGAGAAGTAACCTCTAGGGTAAGTGCTAACATTTAGGGAAATGTTCATCTTAGTGAATTTGCGAAGTTACGATCCTTCATCAGTGCGCAACTTCGCTTGGCGTAAGGGTGCGAAGTTGCACAAGTCTATCTACTTCGCTAGTAAAAAATTCGCCAGAGACTGTGTTAGTGAATTTGCGAAGTTGCAAAATGACGTCACACTGGCGAATTAGCGCTAGCATTAGACGCTTCACGCTTTAGTGAATCTGCCCCACAGTATGAAGGAGGTCCCTCCCTTGTAGAATTCCTAAGTGGGTGGATAATATATACAGACACAAATAGGAGGGGAAAAGTGCCGCCCCCTTTTCAGCATTGGCCCTTCCATTTCAAAACTGGGCTAGATAATGTTCAAGTCCTTGAAGAAGTAGTATCTGGGTTTTGTTTTTAAGGGACTGAGAAAATGTTTCCTCTGGAGGCATTCAGGGATAGAATACAAAAGGAAAGGGACAGCAAGACAGGGTTTGGAAGAAAGTTGGAAGTACTTGTGAATGGTGTGAAAAAACTGCAGCTCTGAGAGTAGTGGAGGAGACAGTAGTCAGTAACGTACAGGGAGCTTTGTGTAGAAATGTATTGAGGAGCAGAGGAGTGAAGTCTTAAATGTTAGCAGCAGATTTTGTATGATATCCTTTGCTTAACCAGCAGCCATGAGAGAGATTTTACCAGGGCATAAACAGGTTTCCTCTAAGAAGAGAGAAAGATAATCTTAGCAGTGGGATTTCAAATTGATCGCAGGGGAGAGAGGTGAGAGTCTAGCACAATGGTTAGTAGGAGATGGCAAAAGTTGCAAGTGGGATTGGATAAGGACAGTGTATTAACAGTTGCTTCAAAAATAAAGGGGCATATGCAATATAATTTGGCAATGGCATTAAAATGATTCAAAAATAAGATCTGATCACAGATAACTCCGCCCCAGGCAGCATGCTGAATCAACAGAGTTAATGGTCATGCTATTAATAGTAATGGTAAAAGGAAGAGAAGGGCAAGTTTTAGTGGAATGATGATATGTGTTAATTTAGCTAGGTTCAGCTTGAGGCGGCATTGGTTCATCCAGGAAGAGAAATCTGGGGTTCAGTTAGAAATCATGGTATGAATGTCAGTGGTTAATAAAGGGGGCGTCTAAGTATATCTGGGTGTCATTTGCATGTGAGTTATATTTAAGGCGAAATTAAGAAATAAGGTCTTCTAAATAAACCTTGTACAGAGAGAACAACAGAAGGGAGAACAAAGAGGCCTAAGACACCTCCAAAATAAGCTGGACTGGGGGAAGAAGAAGGGTGCAGCTTGTTTCCAGATACCAGGTGAAGGCAGAATTTGCAATAGAATGGAATGGTCAGCTGTATCATAAACAGGATAACAATGAGGAATTAGTATAGAGTGCCATCCTTTGGCCTTGGCAATCTGGAGATCATTTGCAACTTTACATTAGGCCAGTTCAGTGGCGTGTGCAGGTGGAAAACCAGACTGCATAGGGTCCAATAAATTATGGGTGCAGAGAAAGTTAATAATGCAAGAAAAGACAAGACATTTGGGGGGGATAGAGGCAGTTCTACACAACTAATTTTTTTTTACACTAATGCAGTTTCTTGTCACCACAACGTTTTTAATGGCAAACTGCTTACTGTAATGATTATTGTCATTATTATCTTTTTTTTGAAGTCCATTTTTCCATTGATATTCACAGTTTATAAGAAAACCATGCAACCTGGTTTCCAAAATAATAACTCTGCTCAGAAATGTCAGGTAATACATTTGCATTTCATTTTAAAATAAAGTAGCACTACTTCATTGTTTTGCTGCATGTGTGCAATTTAATTATGCTACATGCTTCCAAAATGTGGGAATGGCTGAAAACTAGATTTCAAATAAATGGACAATAATTTTTTGGCCAACCCTAACTCTATAAAGAAAGTTGCTGATTAACCAGACTTGTGACTGTGTGCTAATTTGAATCTTTTTGTTCAGAGGTTTTAGTAGCCAGAAGGCATTTTCATTTCTCTGTATTAATAAACATGATGTTTTAATTTACCCCTGGTCATGTGCTACTTGAAGGATCAATAATTCACTGGGCACCAAAGTGCTAAAAAAAGTGGCTTCACAAAAAAGATATAAAGGAAGAGAAGAATGGTTCAGAATGTGGTTGCTTGTCATACAGCTACATGAAATGAATGTCAATCATCTCAACAGAATTGTAACAGCAAATCTAAAACCCAGTAGGGCTAAATTGCACCAGTTGCAACCAATCAGCATTTTTTATATTACATTTTTTTATTGTTTTTCATATTAAACAAGCAGGATTACAAACCAAAGATCAAAGCTATACAATGAGGCTCACCTAACCAATCAGCATTAGATTTTATTCATCTACTACCGGTTAAAAAATAAAAGTGTAGCTCTGATGGGTTGCTTTGGACAATAGCTATGGTGCAGTATATCACCTTGTAAATCCTTGTAAATATGTAATTTGTGAACATGGTGACATATTCCAAATAGCTTTAGAATGATTATACATAATTTACTATAACCCGTGCTTTAGTGGAGCTAACAATCAAGTTTCACATGCTTCCAGGGATGTACTTAGGTGCAGGGCTGCTCTAGGCACCGAGCTCAGCCCGACTCCTCCCTTTACTGTTTGATGCATGCCCAGACTTTCCTGTACATGCGCTGATTGAGGAAGAGAGGGGTACCCCCTTCTCTGCACTGATGCCACAACTTTTATCCAAGAGCTCCTTTTGGCTATATAGAAATACTGCCCTGTATACTTCCCAGTAAGTTTTATCAGGAGCCAATTAACTTGTATCTTTTTGGAGTTTCAGAGGAAACCTACACATATACAATGAGAGCTACACACACTGCTTGAGAAAGTGTACTGGTTCTAACTGGACCCCTGTGCTGCAAGTACTAACAACTGCTTAAGTTGGCTATACCAATCCAAAGGTTAGTGCTACACTATGTGGATCTCAGACTGCTGAGAAATCATACTTCCCAACTGTCCCACAGGACAGTCCTGATTTTGACAGCACAGCCTGCAGTCCCGGTTTGATCATGAAGATTAAGATAAGCAGGCCTTTTGGGAGAAATAAGAAATGCAGCTTAAAGGGTAATTCACCTTCATTAGCAAAACTGTAGTAACACAAAAAATATGGCCCTAAAACTTCCAAACCTTCTAAATTTTGTAAAATGGACATGGTATTTAGGGGATGTGGTCAAAATATAAATTATTTTGTCCCTTTTTCTGATTTTAAAATCTTGGGAGGTATGGAAACACAGGCCAAAAATCTACTCTTTTACTGCTACTCCGCCTGCACACAGAAACATTGCCTCTGTTTGGGTGCAGGCATATGCAGCAGATTTCTCCACAGGTCGGGATGTGGCGAACAATTTGCCTGCATGTACCTGGAAACAATGGGGTAGATTCACTAAAGGACAAAGTGGCTAACGGTAGCGAGAGTTCATCAGCGTTACCATCCGCATCGACTTCGTCTATTCACTAACAGGCACAGGCGTCAATTCGCTAGCAAAAGAGACCGTCAATAGCGTTTGCTTGCACTCTATCGGCAGGCGGCTATTCACTTGAACGAATGATCGGTTCTCTGCAAATTCACTAAAGTGCCAATTTTACTGAACGTTACCTGAATGTTACTTCTTTCTCCAGAATTGACTTTGCCACCTCAGACCAGGCGAAGTGCTAAAAATAAACTAGATCTTCCTTATCTTCCTTAATCTTCTGTCACTTACATCATATCCTGTCTGACATTTAATTTTCTTAAGTAGGATTGCCTGCAAATGTCCTACTTTACTTTTCTCCAGACATTTCATCATATATGTAACATTAATTTTACAGTGGGCTCATGTGTAAATCATTATATTAACTCTCTTGTCTTTATTAAGGTTCCCTGGACATTTGTGATAAAAAGTGGTAACTTCAAGTATTTGCACCAACATTTATAATAAAGACCTCCATATGTGGTGTTTATACAAATGGCCTGCAGGTGGCACTGTGCATACATAGGACTTTCTGTACAACTTGAAAGTGAAAGTAAGACTTACTGCTGTTATGTAATGGCTGCATGAACCTGCTAATAAAGCATTGTTATACTCTCCTCATCCTCGGCTACCAAATACAACAAATGGCGACTAGGATGTCTCTTCTACCTCTGCAGCAGCCTGCACCTTTTCTACCAAACCCTGGTGAGCCTACCATACCTTTTACTGCTTGGATCCGTATGTTTGATAATTACATTATTGCTGCTGACCAGGGGGAGATTTCTGCAGCTAGAAAGCGTGCGTTACTTATTCATTGCCTGGGAGCAGAGGGACAGCGTATATTCCATACATTACCATTACCTGATGATACTTATGAAACCATACCTCCCAACTGTCCCTTTTTGGGAGGGACACAGTCCCTCTTTTGAGAGCTCAACCTGCAGTCCCTCATTTCTACTGGAAAGTCCCTCTTTTCTCTGCACTGAACAGCCAGAAAAAGAAACAAAGTTTCTAACTTAATTGGCTTTTGGCAGAGAGCCCAGAACAGCTAACAGGTGCAAATAAGATACTTTGTAACAATTTTGAGATAAGAAAATAAGTAATTGTAACAGTTTAAATATAGAGAAATATTTTCAAACTGCCAAATTTTGTAAAATGAACATGGTAATTAGGGGGTGTGGCCACAAAAATGGGCGTGATCAAAAAATTCAGCCACGCTAGGTGTGAAAATAATTTGTGTCCCTCTTTTTACTTCCAAAATATTGGGCGGTATGATGAAACTGCTTTTTTGTGCCAAAAGTAAATGTGGTTGCTGAAAGATATAAATTCCGCCAACGTGGACAGTGTAATGGGGAATCCACTGAACATTTTGTAGCAGCTTTAAGAGAGCTGGTTGTTACCTGTGAGTTTGGGAAAATAACAGATGAAATGCTAAGAGACCAAATAGTGGAAAAAACAAACTCACCACGCATTAGAGAGAGACTGCTCCTAGAGCAAGATTTAACCCTTGCAAAGGCTATTACAGTTGCTAGCCAAATTGAAACAGCTGTGGCGGAGGCTACAACTCTCATTTAGGGAACGGCTGGGAATGTACAGATTGTGAATTCAAAACTGTGGCCTAATAATACGCAGT
>CM044441.1:97479520-97566650 GCA_024363595.1 Xenopus borealis
ATATATATATATATATATATATATATATATAAATTGAAAGAAAGCTGTTGCACAAAACAGGGTCTTACAAAAAATGCAAAAAACACTTTATATATCGAATCGACGTTTCAGCCCTCACAGGGGCCTTTATCTAGATCTTGATAAAGGCCCCAGTGAGGGCCGGTGAGGGCCAGTGAGGGCTGAAACATTAATTAAATTATGATTAACATTTTGATTAAATTATGAATAAAATGTCAGCATTTTATCTTTTTTTATGACTTTTCGGCACACAGGATATGATGTCACTGACATAATAATGTTGATGATATAGCTTCATCTTATTAGTTCGCCAGGTATGACCTGGCGAAACAGACTCTGGCAAAAAGGGTAACGTAGTAGAAAAATTGCACTTTAATGAATTTGCAGTGTAATGATCATTCACCTGAGAGAAAATTCACCTGGTGTCAGGTCACAAAATTTGGTTAGCTAATTGTCCTCTATAGGGTGAATTTACTAAAGAGGAAGTGACTTCCCTGATTTACTAAGGGGCGCAGGCTTCACTAGTGAATGAGATGGACCATAGCATTGTTTGCACTCTAAAGCCAGATGGATTTTTTGGTTGAATGGACATAACTCCTCAGATTTGGATTTTAATAAACGTTACCTATATCGCCAGACTTGCCTTCACCAGCTCTGACCTGGCGAAGTGCATTGGAGTGCATAGAACATCCTCAATCTTCAGTTACTTACATCATAATTTTTTAGTGGAAAATCTTCCAAGTCCAAAAAACGCTGACGTCTTTGCATTTTTTCAGGGTGTTAGGCTGCAAAAGGCATTCATTTTGCACCCGGTTTCCCCCATACATTTTCTACCATATGGCACATTATTTTACAGTGGGCTTATGTGTAGGGTGTCAAAACAACTCTATTGACTTTATTAAGGTTCCCTTGGCATGTCTAGTTATCAGTGTCAATGTAATGTATTAGATGCAACATAAATAGCTCCATTACACTTTAAATTTCCCGCCATATGCAAATTAGCCTGAATGCAAGAACTCTAGTAAAGTTGCGCTAAGCAGAATTGAATGCTAGTGCATCTTTGCTTTGATTTGCTCTCTCTGCCGAAGTAACCCTAGCACCCGGAACGAAACTTGGCTACTTAGTAAATTAGCATTGTCTGAGCGAACTTTGCCTGGTGGAGTGTTGCGATGGCTGCGAAGCCATTGCTGGTGAATTTGCACTCTTTAGTAAATTTGCCTCTATGCCTTTGGCTATGACGGAGTGTCGTTTTGGCAAATTTTCCCTAGCGATGGCCACTTGGCCCTTTTGTAAATTTCCCCCTTAATTTGAATAAGACACACAGACAAGCACAGTCTGCATTTGTTGTCCAAGCTGGGGCTTATTTGCAGTAGTCCTGTTTGCATGTGGGCAGTAAACCATGGCAACCTATTACATTTTGCATTATTATTCATACAGTAAAGTGGTTGTCATGGATTTTCGCCCAGATGCATATTAGCTTAGTGCTAGTAAACGAATCTAAGGCAAACTACTGCATTACAGACTCTCCCCCACAACCAAATAAGTTTCATGCACTTATTAAATTGTAACACTACTACGTCAATCTACATACTGTTCTAGGTTCTAAAATTCTGGAACTGCAGGTGTGTGATCTATTATCCAGAAACCCCTTATCCAGAAAGTTTCAAATTATGGAAAGGGCATCTCCCATTATAATCAAATAATCCAAATTTTTTAAAATTATTTATTTTTCTCTATAATAATAAACCAGTACAATGTACTTTATCCAAACTAAGATATAATGAATCCTTACTGGAAGCAAAACCAGCCTATTGGGTTACTTAATATTTACATGATTTTCTAGTAGTCTTAATGTGTGAAGATCCAAATTATGGATAAATACATTATCAGGAATGCCCCAGGTCTGGATAAAGGGTCCCATACCTGTACTACTAAGAACAACAAATGAATTGTGCCCAAGTGTTAGGCTGCTTTGAGCACTACTGGGGCTTGTTTATTAACATACATTATTATTATTATCATTTTTCCTTTATTGCACCACTTCCCTCTTCTAAAAAATTATTGGACCTTAGGTGCCATTCCAGTTTTTTTTCTGTTAGTAAAAGCAAATCATTTATTTTAGCAAGTACCTATGCTACATTGTTTTTTATTTTAATGTACTTCTTTTTGAAAATGACATTAATTTGCTAAATTTGGCACACTTGCTTAGTAAGGTAAAGCGATCTGTGACAACATCTGTTGCCAGGGAAAAGTCTGTGTTACATGCAACATCTGGGGTGACATCTTTGAAGAGGCACTTAATCTGTAGTGCTAAGGTATGCTAAGCTTCTTTTCTTTCCCAGATCTTAAGTTAATACAGCTCCCGGAGTGTGATGTGGAGCCTAAGTCACTGAGCAAGATGAAAGAACAAGAAAGGAAGTAATAAAAACATACTATGTGAAAACTAACAAGAAGCATGACAATAATATCATTCCTTTGTGCTGTGATATTTCTCAACTGACACTAACATAGTTAATTATGGCGCCTTGGAATATTGCAGGAAGCTTAAGAAACCAATAACTTCCTACTTGTTTGTAATATAGCATGTCATGACTTTTCTTCTTATTTATACTAATACATGTGCATTGGAGATGTTCTGAAGCTTACCTCAATGGAAACATTCCAACACCAATGAAAATGTCTCTCTATAAATAGGTTAACAGATGGATTTTAAAAAATCGATTGGGAAAACGATTGGGTCAGAATCCTTAGTGACAGGAAAAAGCCATAAATGCAAATGATGGGGACAGAGGTTTTTCTGCAGGTGGAAAATACTCCTTTTATACCAAAAATGTAATTCTGTGGAGCAAGTCAACCTAGATTAGTGGTGCCATATCATTAGGTGAGTTAGAATGAAATGTAGGGAGAATGCTTTTTAATTTATGAAATAGTCCAGATAAGTCTATAGGGCAAATTCACTAAAGAGTGCAACTTTTGCCAGCGACGGCTTCACAGCCATTGCAACAATCACCAGGCGAAAATTCGCTCAGAAAACGCTAATTAACTAAAGTGCGAAGTTTTGTCCAGGGCGCCGAACACTGGTGAATTTTCTCTAGCGTTACTTCGGCAGAGCAAGCTAATCAAAGCAAAGCTGCGCTAGTGTTCAATTCTGCCTAGCGCAACTTCTCTAGTGTTCTTGAGCCCAGGTTAATTTGCATACGTCTGGCAATTTAAAGTGTAATGGAGCTATTTATGTTACATGGTGCATCGAATACATTACATTTACACTCATAACTAGACATGCCCCAGCTGTACATACAGTATAGCAGTTCAAAAAGGATTAGGCCACACTCTCTTACTTATTTATAGTGTGCCGCCTAATCTTTTTTGAACTTGATTCAATATAGACTGTAAAGTTTCAGCCAATAAGTGTTTGTCAGACCCTAGCAGCTCTTGTAAGGTTGGAGTTTGGACCATGGAGGAAGCTGTATACTGAAAGTCCAATTCGCAGTATCCGATGGATTAAAAAAACCTTCTAGTTTTATCCAGGCAAAAGATCAGGGCAGGTGGCAAATAGTGAAATCAGGAGTCAAAGCAAGAAGATCAGGATCCAGTCTACTTGGAATTATAGCAGACACAGGTACACTCAAGGGTAGAACCTATATTCTGTCATTGAAACTGGTCTTTTATTTAAAATTTGGAGTCAAAGTGCTGCGCAATTACATCATGTGCTGGTGTCACTATGTTGCATGTGAACCATGGGCATCAAAGAGGAGAACCATCAGGTGCTTCTCACAGGTTGGACTGCCACATGGACATCATTACTTGGATTGAAGGCACCAGAGTGCATCAGTGGGCAGTTTGGTCCACCCATTCAGTTGACATTCATTTCTTGCTCTTAGAACAACGATTTCCCTTCACCTAGGTCAGTATAATTAAACACTTCAGGTCTTCATGTACTTTTTGCCAAATCACAGGTTATGGGTGCTAAATTGCACCAGTGCAGTTTGAACAATAAGAAAACAAAATCAAATGTCTGATTGGTTACTTTGCGTAAATGCAGTGGTAGGGATTAGCTCTATGTTAGTAAACAAACCCCAGTGACTGTAATGAGTGAGAGAGTGAGAGAAGTAACCTGTGTTCTTATAGAAAACCCACATCCTTGCAATTACTTCTCTGGAATTAAAACCAGTAGCCTAGCACTGCAAATGGTTGTAGCCATTAAGCCACCATGCTGTTTTACATTTTCACTTGTCTGAGTGGACCTTTTAATCTGTTGTTTTATTTTAGCCTGCAACCTATCATTAAAACTAGCAAGTAAACCATCAATAGAAATTTAGAAAGCTTATTATATAACTACTGTATATCTGGTGCCCAGAGCTGGTTAGGTCAAGCTATTGTGCCCAATCACAAAGAAATAATCATAGTGAATAAATAACTTATTTGAAGCCATGTATTCCCTTTGTACTCTAAGATCATGCAATCAATTGCATAACTTGCCTGCCTCAGAGAAAAAAGGCTCTATATTAAATGTGTGTAATTAGTGAAATTTCAAATTATTTAAGCGGAAACCTAGAAGTGCTGGATTACTGCTGCATAAAACATCATTGTCAATTTCCCACACTTCAGTACATGCTTGAGTTGAATGTTGGAAAAAAAGTGCTTGCCTTATACAAATGATTTAACAAACAGTTCAGCATTCAGCTAATTACAGTACTTTTAGTCAATGATTCATTATGCCATGGAAGGATTTTTTTCTGCTATACATTTTGCCATCAGTTCATGCTGAGGTTTAAGCAAACAACATTAGCAAATAGTTATGTCGTTTTTAGCATCAACCTGTCAAGGCATTTTTGCTTTTTTGTATATTTTGTTAAGAGATGACTTTTACTTTTGAAATAGACCCTGTGCAAGGCTACAGTACAATAGGATAAGTCAGTAGGTAAGAAATCACTGGTAAGTGTGCCTACAGCATATAAGCTTCCTTTTATATTGATATCATATGCATACATTAGAGGGAGTGCCACTTTATTGTCTGTGTTCCTGCTTCTAGGTGGAAAATCCTTGTTTCATGATTATGATGGTACTGTAACTATTTTTACAAATAGTTGGCTGACATTTCAGGTTGTAAAAGGATATTTGAAACGGGTACTCTATCTTCCCAGTATCTTGCTTGCCAAAAGTCATCTTTGATATTTTTTCCTCTATAGTGAGAAATAACTAGCAAATTTGATAAGCCTTGTGACTATCGAATGCTTATCGAATAGTTTTAGGCTATCATTTTGCTCGATATTTGAATTCTCGATGAATTCGTACGATCGGATACCGATCGTTCGATTTCACGAAAAAATCGTACTTTTGCATTCGAGCTTCCAAAAATTTCGTACGATTCGTACGATCGAGGCGTTCGATTATACGAATGGTATTCAAGCAGGACTTAGCAAAAGAAGCATATGGGGCGAAGTAGGCATTTGAATGATTTTAAAATTTAAATCCTTCAATCTTCGAATGATCGAACTATCGAATATCTGATCATTCGATCTATTCGATAATTCGAAAATTCGGTATTCGATGATCGAAGAGGCCAAATTTTGCATATTCGAATATCCGAAAAAATTGTACGATCGGAATTCAATCATATTTGATTTTTTTTCTTGGAAATAAAACTTCATATTCAATTTCTACTGTTTTATGACTAGAGTGAAAACATTGTAGTTTAGATAAATGGATCTCAAAATAGAGCAGTAAAAATGGCTCAGCCTGATGTGACTTATGGGGATATTTTGGGATAATACCTATTTGCTCTCCTAGATACTGAAAGTCCAGGTTGGAGGTTACTTAGGCTGCATGAATCCTTATTTGCTGCCATATGAATTCTGGAAACTATGGCTTAATTCATAATTCACCAATGTTTTCCTATCGATGTGGCTTTGTTATTTTAAAGCTCTGCTAGGAATCAAGATGGAAGCTTCTAGATTTCTGGTTGCTCTCCTAGACCACTGGGCAAGGAGAACAGCTTATGAGTTCCCATATCTTTCCTGTTCTCGCTCATCCTCTCATTACCTTCCACCTGCTCTTTCCAATTCCACCTCTGCAACATTATTGATCAGACAGGATCGGCCAGTCAGAGTTCAGTTCATGCTTGGTTACTGTGGCCTATTCTGTAGCTCTCATTCCTGTGCTCTTGCCCATCTTATTTCCTGCTCCAGCTCTATCTAGAAGGATGGAGGTCTTTGCCCATGTATTCATTAAAGGGGCCTAAATAAAATTACCATCAAAAAAAGCTATCCTCTTCTGCTGATTTCTGAGTTATTTGATCAGGTCAAGAATGCTACCATCTATTCCAAACTTGACCTTAGGGGTGCATATAACCTTATTCTTATCAGGGAAGGGTGCCTTTAACACCAGGGATGACCACTAGGAATATTTGGTTATGCTATTTGGTCTTTGCAACGCACCTGCAGTGTTCCAGGAATTTGTCAATTACATCTTCCGGGACTTGCTGGGGTTATTCATAGTGGTATATCTTGAAGATATTTTCATTTTCTCTTCTAACTTAAATACCCATCAGAAACATGTCCGGGAGGTTTTGCTCAGGCGAAGGGAAAATAATTTATTTGCAAAACCTGAGAAATGCACCTTTGAGGTTTCTTCTATTCAATTTTTGGGTTCAATATCTCCAGTAAGGGTCTAGAAAAGGATCCCGGGAAGCTGTATTGGATTGGGCTCAGCCTCTTTCTTTGCGTCTCCAATCACAGATCTGACCAAAAAGGGTGTGGATCCAAGTATGTGGCCGCACAAGGCTATTCAAACCTTAAAAAGGAATTTGTATCTGTTCCCATCCTCCGTCACCCTGATACTACTCTTCCTTTTATTGTAGATGTTGACGCCTCAGAAGTCGGGGCAGGGGCAGTCCTTTCTCAAAGGCATCCGATAACAAACAAGGTGCATCCATGTGCATTCTTCTCTAGGAAATTTTCACCGGCCAAAGCCAATTATGACATTGGTAATAGAGAACTGTTGCCTATCAAATGGGCCTTTGAGGAATGGCGACATTTATTAGAAGGGGCTAATCATGTCATAACCGTTTTTACTGACCACAAAAACCTGTTATACATTGTTTGCTAAATGATTGATTCCTAGGCAGGCTAGATGGGCTTTATTTTTCACCCAGTTTAATTTCTCTCTCACTTACAGGCCTGGTTCCAAAAACAGTAAAGCAGACACTAAGGCAGACGCAATCTCTAGGAGTTTTAAGTCTAACACATCTGAACCTAATGAATGTGTTCCCATCATTTCTAGGGAGTTGATTGTGGCAGCTCTGGGATCAGATCTTGCCACACTGCTGTCTCCAGTATAATCTTCTGCCCCTGTAGATACTGCTCCTGGGAGGTTATTCATAATTCTAAAATGGTGGGACATCCTGGTATTTCAAAAACCTTATCTTTATTGTCTCCAAATGTGTGGTGGCCTTTATTTAGACAACATGTAAAACATTTTTTGATTTTGTGCCCTGTCTGTCAAAGGTCAAAATCTTCTAGAAACCTGTCACAGGGATTGCTAAGGCCGTTGCCTATTCCTGACAGACCCTGGTCCCATCTGTCTATGGATTTTATGGTTGACCTCCCTCCATTTCAAGGGAAAACTGTGATTTGGGTGGTGGTGGATAGGTTCAGCAAAAATTAGTCATTTAATTTCTCTCCCACACCTCCCATCTGCTAAGACTTTTACTGAGTTATTTATTTCTAATATTTTCAAATTACATGGTTTTCCAGTCAATATTGTTTCTGATAGAGGGGTACAGTTCTGCTCTTTGAAGGGGATTGGTTTGTCATTCTGTACTGCATACCACCCTCAAACCAATGGTCAAACTGAAAGGGTCAATCAGTCCGTTGAACAATTCTTAAGGTGTTATGTTTCTGACAACCAATCCTCTTGGGCTGAACTATTACCCTGGGCAGAATTTGCTTATAATAATGCAACTCATGCTTCTACTGGTCAGTCTCCATTTTTTTATTGGTTTACATCCCAAAGCATTTTCTTTTTCTGGTTCATTATCCTCTGTACCATCTGTTAATTATTCTGTCAAACAATTTGCCAAGATCTGGTCAGGGGGACACAATTCCCTTTCTGCAGCTATGGCCAGTCCCTATTTGTAGGGAAGCACCCAAATATCAGGTAGGAAACTCTGTATGGTTATCCACAAAAAACAACAAACTTAAGGTTCTTTCACTCAAGTTGGGGCCTAGGTTTATTGGTCCAGATCTCATTACTGAAATAATCAATCCTTCTTCTGTTCATCTCAAATTACCTGACAATTTCAAAATATCTAACTCATTTCATGTATCTCTTTTAAAACCAGCATCACAGGTCCATCCACAATCCTTTCCTCCCCCTGTGTTGGTAGAGGGTCAGCTTAAATTTGTAGTCCAAGAGCTCCTTGACTCTCGCCTTGTATGGCGTAAGTTACAATATCTTGTATAATGTACAATATCTTGTATTACTGCCCTGAGTAGAATTCTTGGGTTCCTGTTTGTGATGTGAGGGCTGATCGTCTCAGGAAACCGTTCCACCTTAAGTCTCCTGAGAGACCTGGGGGTTCAGTGGCCCCTTCTCGAGGGGGAGGTATTGAAACAACTCACCCTGGTGGTCTAGTGGTGCGGCAGGGACAACTTAGGGTGCGCCCGGCGCGCATCTTCCTTATCTATAGGCGCATTTGCGCTGACGTGATGACATCAGCACTAAATGGCACGAAATTTAAAGATATTGCCCGTTATAGGTCCTGGTGACCAGCCTGGTAGTCGACTCTTCTTCCCTCTGATTGATCTCCTGGTTTGACCCTTGCCTGCCTTACTCCGTTTGTACTCTTGTACCGTGAACCTCTGCCCAAAAGAATTTGGTTTACGTTTGTGCCCCTTTGCTTGTTCATAACCTTTTGCCTGGTGGCATCCAATTAGCCGAGGGCTCCTCCCCGAGGTGAAAGGCGGCTGTAATAGGCAGAAACAAGAGCCTAGAACAGGGTGCTTAGCATTGGTTCTGGATTTAGGGTGCTGACCGTGACAATGTTAATAACTTTGATGATGTTTGAGTATTTTTTGTGGGTTTTGCTTGAAAACTCGATTCGAGTGATTCGAGTTTTTTGCCTCAAAAAACTCAGTTCGAGATTTTGGGTTGTTCACCCCGAATTCACTTATTTGAGTTTTTTCAATTTGAGTTTTTTTTTAAATCAAAAAATATTCAAGTTGAGAGTTCATTTGAGGTTTAATAAAACAACTTCACAAACCTCTAAAACTAGACTTTTGATAAATTATGATAGCTAAATATCAGTTGCATACTGTGTAAAGTGTTTTATAACATAGGATAATAAAAAATTAGGAATGAGGTTAACCATCAAGTCTTATGTGTATTGTATTATAGGAATGAAGATGTACAAATGAGCTTTCTTGGCACATATACCTTGTAGAAATGCCCAGAATATATTTCATTTATTGAGCCTGCATAGCTACCCATCAGAAGACCACTTGCCTTCTCTGAGACATGGTTTTTTACTTTCAAAACCACTTATCAGCATGAGCAAGAAGGCAATGATTCAATGGAAATGTTTTGTGCCAACAAATTCCTGTCTTCAGCAGGGATGCAAGTTTCCTGGACACTGCTGCGTGTTTATTCAAGTGGACAAAGCAAGGGTCCTTTGAGATATCCACATAAGATATTTGTTTAATGAATGGAAGACATCAAAAACATCTTCCTAAACAAGATGGCTAGGGGGCAATGAACACAGTTATTCCAGGATGAATTTTAGTGACACGGATTTGGTTTAAAAAAGAAACAAACAAATGTTTTTAAAATATATTCTGCAACAAGGGATTGGGTTTCCCTTTTATACTATAATCATCAGCTCTTGAAAACAAGCTGCCTTGATATTGTCATCATAATCACCTATGGCATTTAAGCTTATAAAAGAAAGTGCTAACTCAAGGGTTGAAATACAATTTTTCTTCTGTGTTGGCATTTTATAAGCACAGTTGCTGACTGTATGCAAGATCACTCTGTAAATCTGCTAACAAAATATTGACATTTTTTGTGCAGCTCAGCTTTCTGCCGAAAGTGACATAAAATACTAAAGTCAAGATAATAAAGTAAAACATAAAGAAATACAAATACGTGGAACAAAAGCATGATCGATAAAAGACTTCTTGAAATTTTGCTAGTCTGCGAAAATTGACCATCGCTTTTAAAACGCAGTTAACCTCTTGGTCTGCTTTGCAAAAATGTTTACCGTTGTTCTGTTTATTGCTTTTAATTACGGTACAGGTATAAGATCTGTTATCTGAAAACCCATTATGCAAGTGAGAAAAGGCTGTTCTTTTATGACTTTAAATATGTCTATAGTGGGCAAAGAAAGTGCATTACTATGGGGGCTACATTTTAAAGTGATGTTTTTACTGAGCACCAAAGGAAAAGTGGCATTAAATGCTGTATCTAAGCAGCTGGTTTTATATACACACATGACTTAATGCATTATACCATGGCATTAAAGTTCTGAGGGCTGATGCATCATGCTGGCAGTATGTACAAAGTGCTAAATATTATGCTTAATGTTTATTTTTTACTTATAATTTCTGCCAAATTGTTTTTATGCAATAAAACTGCACATGACACAACTTTTGCTGAATTTGTCACTATGAACACAAAAGTTGTGCCCTTTTGCTTAATATTCTGCTAGCTGCAGACTTGGTTAAATAGGCAGTGTGATGTTAAAAACAGCATTAAACAAGATGCATGTAAGAGCACCTGTTGCCATGTCAGGGATCCCTGTTATTACTGTTTTTAGTGACCTAAAAACAGAATGCCACTATGGAAGAAACTGTGATTTGCGACTGAAACCGGCAAAAGGGCTGAAGATCTGATGTGAAAAAAAAAAAAAAAAAAAAAAAAAAAAAAAAATATATATATATATATATATATATATATATATATATATACGGTATATACAGGTCGGGACCTGGGGTTTTCCAGATAACAGATCTTTCCATAATTTGGATCTTCAAACCTTGGGGGTCATTTATCAACACTGGGCAAATTTGCCCCTGGGCAGTAACCAGTATCAACCAATCAAATTGCTAATCACTGATTGGTTGCTATAGGTAACTGCCTATGGGCAAATTTGTCCAGTTTTGATAAATGAGCCCCCTTATGTCTACTAGAAACTGCAACAGGAAGAAGTGTGGAAGCAAAAGACAGAACTCTGTCTGTTAATTGGCTCATGTGACCTAACTTTATAGTTTGTTTGGTATGTTTGTGTGCACCGTTGAATCCTAGGATCCCAGGAGGCTGGCCTTGTTTCTTAAAATGGTAATTTTCTATTTATGATTACCCAATGGCACATGCTATTAAAAAAAGTATATTATTATGAAAATGGTTTATTTACATGAAGCAGGGTTTTACATATGAGTTGTTTTATGCAATATCTTTTTATAGAGACATACATTGTCTGGGGGGTATAGTTTTCCTTTAACTGAATTATTGAAAATGAATAGAGCATTGATTGAAGTGTGAGTTTTTTTTTTTTTTTAACACGAATGCAACTATTTTTTCTTAACTATCATGCTTAGGAATAAAACAAAATTGTAGTAAAAAAAAATCCGATGTGTAGCATTTTTTATCATTCTGAAACTGGTGTACAATGGAATACATTTCCTCTTATAAACCCCTAAGAGTTCCGTTCCAATATTTCTCAGGTTTAGGAAATATTCTTGCGGAATTTAAAACAAATACACTATAATGCATTTTATAAATTGTAAAAGGGTTAAAACAAGGAAATATAGAATAAACCTTTCTCACACTAATATGATACAACACTTCTTTCAGGAGATTAACAACTGTATCATTTCCCAAACCCACAACAAACTCAATAATTTTAGTCAATGACCTCTTAGACAGGGTAACTTTATATGCTTGTGGCAGTGCATGAGAAACCAAGAGGAACTGATGGCATTAGGTTGTGCTTATGTCAGGGAAAGTTCACACTTCTCCCAAGCTGGATTTTGACTGCCAGAAGCATCTCATCGGTACTAAACCTATTTGTTAATTACAATGTATTTCTTCTCTCTCTCTCTCTCTCTCTCTCCCAGGACTTTGCTCTTGAGTAACCTAAATACTAGGGGGAATGCCATTTTAGTACATCTATAATGTTATAACAAAAGAAGAAAATCTGTAATTAAAGTGTTCAAAGACACCTGTACTAACACAATTATCATTTTAGTACATCTATAATGTTATAACAAAAGAAGAAAATCTGTAATTAAAGTGTTTAAAGACACCTGTACTAACACAATTATCTGTTATTAAATAAGAAGATTTCCTGTTTATTGTTGTCATGGATGTACAGTAAATGCAAAATTTCATCCCTCGTTGCCAGTGAACAGAGCACTTGCTTTTAGGTCAGTGGCTTTGCAGTACACCTCAGAGCTCAGAGCTGCAAGTAACTCCTGCCAAATGCTGGGGGGTAATTACACATCTGTCCTGTGCCTTGCAGCCTTTGTTACTCTAAATGAAAAACAAGCTTGGGGGCATTTCAGAGTGTCCACATGCTGCCAACCACCCATACCCTCTGAATGCCCTCATGCTGGTAGTCCAAACTTAGGCAGCAGTACATATATATATATATATATATATCCTTGAAAAAGGCCCCAATGGGGGCCGAAACGTCGGATTTATGCACAAAATAAATATTTGAATTGACACAAGCAAGAATGGTGTGCGGATCTTCTCTACATTAATATATATATATATGTCAGAACAAGCAGTGTTGGACTGGAGGGTCCGAGGCCCACCAGGGCTTCAAACAAAGGTCCCCCATTCACAACCAACCCACCCCAACGTCCCCCCATGCTGCCGCAAACCCCCTCCAGGCCCCCACAACCCCCCTCTGGCCCACCGTCTGGGAGGGGGAAGATCAAGAAGCAGCAAGGGCATCGGTGCAGGCAGTGAATAGGTGCAGGTCTTGGTCGGAGGGGTCCACAAGGTTGAGGCCTATCGGGTTTTTATGCTGTGTCCCACTGACCCAGTCCTACCCTGAGAACAAGGCCAGCTCTAGAAAGTTACTGCTCTAGCTGCACCTTAGGGTGCAAACCTTGGAACTATGCACCTATGTTTTGCACATTGCCGCTATGTATGTGAGGCCTAAGTTGTGAATTATTTTATTATAGTAAGGGCCAGATTTATTACTCAAAGTGGGAATTCGAATTAAAAAAAATCAGATTTGGGGCTATTTTTGTGTACTTTGACTAGGGAATAGTCCAAATTCGATTCGATTCAAAGATATTTGAAAATTAAAATTTTTAAATTTATCATGTACGGTCTCTTCAAATTCAACTTTGACCATTCACCATCTAAAACCGCTGAATTGCTGTTTTAGCCTATGTGGGACCTCCTAGAACCTACTTGGAGTCAATTGGTGGACTTTGAAAATTCAAGGTTTTTTATGGAAAAACGTTTAATAAAAATTAATCGAATACACTATCACTTTGATTCAAACTATTCGAATTTGATTGAATATGGACCTATATTTTAATACTTTAGAAAGTAACGGTAAGTTATAAGCTTATAACCCCAAAAGTTTAAGCAAATATTGCTTAAATTTCAATGCCAATATATGTTAAAGGGGTTGTTCACCTTCCAACGCTAGTTCACCAGAAGTATACATTTTCATTTTTTACCTTCTTATGTCTTTCTAAAGCAGCTCTTGAGGGGGGGGGGGTTTACCAACTCCCGGAAACTATTCTAAATTGATACATTAGTTGATGCGTTTCTTATCTTTGTCCCTGCTGAGCAGAATCCATGAGTTGCATTAAAGACAGCTGATAGAATTGATAGAATAGTTGATAATATTCCACAGATGCTATTGAAAAATGTATCAACTAATGTAGCAAATTGTAACAGTTCAGAGGCTGCGCCTGGATTACTAAACTACCAAACTGAAACACCAGAGACGGGAACATTACACTTTAATTTTGGAAAAAATGGTAATAAATAAAAGATGTAAAGTATTTGTTTCCCTTTATTTCTGGTGAACGATCAGAAAGCAAATGAACTAAAAAAGTGTTTGCAAGGCAACCCCATTAAGAATGCTGACTACTCGGCTAATGTTTGGTATGGGTTTTCGCTCGCTTTTTTTTTTTTCCACTTACCGATTTTTTTAGTTTTTTAATGATAAATACGGTAAAATCGTGGATGGGAGTTTTGTCGAGCTTTCTTTGCATTTCAGTAAATAACCAACTTAGATTTTAGTAGACTAAGGGGGGGGGGGAATGTAATTAAAGTAGCACCAATATGAATAAAAATGCATATCTCGCAATGTAATATTGTTACTATTATTGCATTTCAAATTCTAATTGTGCACACTTAAGAAGTGCTTCAAGGTGTCGTAATCTTTTGGAGCACCATAACTTTTTCAGTAAGAAGTTTTATAAAATTTACTGTGCATTGGCTCGAACTTTGTTTGTGCAAAGGCATAACTTTTCGCATTGCGAATAGTTTTTCCATTACCCACTTTTATTACATTCCCCTAAAAAAGGCGTTATCTTGCTTTATTTCCCAGTACTTTAGGCTATCTATTTTTTATGTTTTAAAATATATGTTCAGTACACTTAAGGGATCTGTTATGAACAATTCCTGGGACCAAGGACTTCCGGATATGGTATTTTTAAATAATTAGGGCCACCTTACCTTAAGTTTACTAAATAACAGCTAAACCTTAAATACACCCAATAGAATTATTTTGCAGCACAATTACCAAGATACTACAAGATACTGTTTTATTATTACAGAGAAAATGTAAATATTTTTTTAAAAATTGGAATTATTTTCCCTCTATTTGGGATAACCTTCTTATATCTTTAAAAATGATTTCCTTTTCCTCTGTAATAATAAAACAGTAGCTTGGATATAATTAATCTTTATTGGAAGCAATGATTTTCTAGTAGACTTAAGGCATGAAGATCCAAATTATGGAAAGATCCATTATCTGGAAAACCCCAGGTGCCAAGCATTCTGAATAACAGGTCCCATACCTGTATTTACTAAAACTCAAATGTATCTCATTTTTTAATAAAAATAAAGTTGACTTATCTCTCATCCACAAATGTAACTAATTTATCAAACAATCAGTTTGAAAAAGTTGGTGTGGAAAAAGTCTTGAAAAAAAGGAACATCTGCCATTGACTTCTACATGACCTTTATAGGTTTTAGCGGGAGTGCTTTCGGGTTCAGATTTTTTAGCAGATTTGGGGTATACGAAATCTTTAAAATCTTAAATCTTTAAAAATGTCATTTTTTTCCCTCTAAAAATTCCCCTTTAAAAACTTGACCAAATGAGGTTTATTAAAGGGTCCCCTTTTGTGTACTACATTGACCAGAAACATTTGTATTACTCTTATTTGACTCTGTAGCACCTTTAACGTGATTGTAGGTGTTTCACTGTGGCTCACATAGCTTACACTTACTGATAATTGAACCTGCAGTGTCCACTGGGACATCCAAGCACCAATTGTCTTGTAACTTTCCCTAATTCATCTATTTGTATTTCTTTATCTATAACTTCTATGGAATGGTCTTTAATCTTCATTTTCACAGCTGTCCTTTAGATCCACAACCTGAATAATGATCCCTTAACTGAGGGGTTTTTATCCAGACAATGTGGCAGGTATTTTAATAATTCACTGGTAGAGACCATTTGTAAGACAATTTTGCCTTGCAAGGCCAATTGTTTTTTTTAGATTTGTAAGCTATTATCTTCTACGATACATATTTAATAATCATTAAAGCATCATATTTCAGATATTTTATATTTAACTCTTTTATATTTAACATTTATTTTGCCTTATAAAACACATTAAAACAAATTTGTGTCAGTCTTCGAAAAAAGAAATGTGCAAAATGACTGCTTTGTGAGAACATCTTTTTTTGCATTAATTAATAATTAATAATACTATTATATATATATATTATAATATTAATAATTAATAGCTTTTGAAAACTCAGAAAATATTTAGCGTTCCTACGGGGAAGTGGAAGAAAGATTGTGAATTCTGCAATTTGCACCACTGTGCAAAGTGTTTAAAACATTAAAAACTTTATTTTGTCTTCCACAAAACGACCCCACCTATAAGCAAAAAATGTACTAAAAGGGCAATAGAAATGAACAATGTAATAACTTTGTTATGGACTCTTCTGCACTTCCCACTGGCAATGCTGGAAGTGTAGACAGGGGTGGAGACAGAAATGCGCTAGAAGAGGAGTGGCAAAAATTGCAGGGAATCACCAGTTAGAAAAAGTTAATAGGAATTCTGGAACCAGGAACATAGTAGAAACATTAGGCAGAGATAAGGTCAGGTACATGCTGAGGTCAGGACAGGTAGCAAGGGATCTTACTAAAAGTACCAAAGCCGAGGTTAATGTAGGAGAAGGAAAATATACTGGAGATAACTCAATGAACAATAAAGGAATCACACAGGACCATCAATTGCAGTTGGCGAATGGGCGTGGTATCTGTTTACAGGTAATATACTACAATATGATTATTATACCAAGATCCCTTACTGGCCCCCTAAATGGGGCTCAATGTAGAGGAAAACATGGATGCATTTGGACTAAGAATAAAAACATTTAGGGGGTTATTTACTAAAATAAAAATTGTTTTTATATTTTATTAAAAAAAAACCTCCCATGCTTGATTTGAGCTTTTTTATTAATAAAATAACCCAAAAGTAATCGGATTGTAGAAAAACTATCTGAATTGCTCGAATATTTCAGGATTTTTCCTGAATTGTTTGATTTTTTCTATTTTTTTCCCAAAAACTCTGAAACATTTAGATTTTCGGGCTAAACGTGAAAAACCACAATAACTTCAGCTGATCAGTGGTTTTTTTTAAATTCAGGATTTTTGCAGCATTTGGGTATAATACATCTCAAAAAATTCAAGTTGTTTTTTCCTCTGCCCCAAAAAGCCAGACCAGAAAAGTTTGATGCTTAATAAATACCCTTATTGTTATTTTAACACATTTTTTATTGTTATTTTTCTTTCCTTTTCAAGAATAGAGCACATGAACAAATTAAAAAATGAAAACAAACTGTTGATGAATTAGGAATATTTCCATATATGAAATTTCTCAAATGTTTTTCTACCTCTGTTCTTTTATTGTAGCAAATGAAGTTGAAGGCTGACGATGAATCCTTCTATCTTCATGACAACAGTGATATTGTGTGATGAACTTTCATGGGGTGTGTTCCACCTTGTGTGCTTTTAACATGTAATGACAATGATACCCAGGCCTGGATTTGTAGCATGGCCGTAAAGGTGCAAGCCTAGGGCTGCAGAATTTGGAAGCACTGGAAACTTGTGTGCGGGAGATTTCAAAAAATCTCCTGTGTGCATCCAGTGCAGTTCTACATAGGAATGTGCTCATGCACAGAAAGTGGACATATTGGTGAAGGGGAAGAAAAGGAGACAGGGAAGGGGTGGGGACGTGGAGGAGAAGGAGACAGGGAAGGGGAGGGGACAGAGAGGAGACAGAGATGGGGAAGGGGAGGGGGAAGAAGGAGACAGGGGAAGGGGAGGGGATGAGGAAGAGGAGGAAGTTAGGGAAGGGGAGGGGCATCGGGATAGTAAATCCAGCCCTGATGATACCTCAAAATTTGGTGCATTTTAAGGGATAGTTTCATGTAAAAGAAATGCATCTGGTGCTTTAAGGTGTTTCCTATTCCAAGTAATAAAAGGCTGATTATGAGCATTTTGTCCTCCTTCCAACAAGCTACAAACCCGTGGGGAAACAAAACACTCAAAGATTCCCAATGTGACATTGTGGTACCATGTGCATGAAAAGTAAATCACATGCTATTCTTACCTTGTAGGTAATGTAGGATATGTTGTTTAGTAAAATTGGAGTGTTGGTCAAGGGTCTAAAGGCTGAAGACATGAAACTCCGAGGTGACTTCTAATATGCTCATATTTTGCAACAGGGGATACTGTATTTATTATAATACACAAGTTTCAATGAGTCGTGTGACAGAAATTACATTACTCAGCTCTGATAATAACTGGTGACACCATTAAGCACAGTTTATAGGGATATAATTTACAGGGTATTCATCACTCTTGTGTATTATAAGTATAAATAAATATAGAAATATATATACTGTATATATAATATACCCACCTCTGCTTTGAGTGTCTTTTAGGGGTTCAGCAACAGATCTTGGGATAACATAGTCATACTGTAGTTTCCATCTAATTTACAGCTCCTAGAGCCTCTTTAAAGTTACCATTCTTTCTAGCTGCCATTCTTTCTAGAGCTGTCCAAGGATTATATCCTTTGATTGTTCAGTAACATTAAAACATATTGCTTTTCATTACAGTATTAAATTGGCTAGATAGGGCAGAATTGATGAGCAAGACGTTCAAACACATAGTGCTGTTTCACATTATGTCAATGTCATACCCTATTCAAAGAGTTAATAGTTTTAAGATTTCAGAGTCAGTTCCCTTGGAAAGTTCTGCTTACATTTCTGGATTTATCTGATCTGAGTCATTTTGACCCTCACTGTCGGTTATATAAGTTTCATGCTAGCAGAGTTTTTGATTAAATCTTGCTTACAGTATGCAGACTTTGTAATATTTTTAGCACATATCCATCTAGGTGCTGCTACTGTATCTGTCTAAACCTTCTGAACTCTGAGCACAGAAGTGAAACTATGTGTAATATATATGTAGACTGATGACTAAAAGCATGAACACATATTATGTCTGCTTTAATTCTGTCTGTAACTACTGTTTTTTGAGCTAAAGTTACATTAAAAAAGATGAAGTCTGTGAAACCACAGTTCACAGTTCAGAAGGAAGCACTGATTTATCTTTGCATGACTATAATAATAGAATTACATTTAGGGGGTTATTTACTAAACCACAAATTTTCTGGTCAGAGTTTCTTGGGCAATGGGCAATGAGATGTATTATACCCAGAAGCTCCAAATCCAAAAATCCACCATCTCAATCCTGTTGAGATCATGTACAAGTCAACATGAGATTCCCTTTTACAATTTGAAGATATCGTGATCTGTGCTGGGTTTTGTCCAATAATCCCCAAATTTGGGGTTTTGGAGCAATAACAGGAAAAATTGAGCCATTCCCTGCTCAAAATTTGTAAGATTTTTTTCCTGACTGGACTTTTTCGAGGTATTTTATTGATAAATAAGATATAATTGTGGATGGGAGTTTGGTCGAGTTTGATTGAATTTGGTTTAATAAAAAGATGAGATCAATTTGAGTTTTAGTAAATAACCCCCATAATCAGTGACATAACTAGATTTAACTGGGCCCCACAGCAAATAATTTTTCAGCCCCCCCCCAATTTTTGACCTTCAATATTTATTGAAACTTTATCTGAATTAGGGCCCCTTTATCTACTGGGCCTCCCTGCAGCCACAGGGTCTGCTTCCTCTATAGTTAAGTCTCTGCACATAATCTATCCCTACCAATGACTTGGAGTTACTTTTTATTTTTTGTATTTATTTTATGTTGTATGACATGCTTTACAATATATATACAACAATGTAAATGATTATTTCCTATTAATGCATCTAATTTTTTTTTTAAAGAAACATTATGAATCTTCAAATAGCAGCTGTTTTCAGGCAAATATCATTGAGGTATGCCATAACTAAGGCCACAGTTTGTGCTTTTCTGTTTCTTAAAGGAAATCTATTCCCCCCGAACAATGTAGGTCTTCATAAAAAGATATTGCATAAAACAACTCCTATGTAAAACCCTGCTTCATGTAAATAAACCATAAAAATCATAATAATATATTTTTTTAGTTGTGTGTGCCATTGGGTCATCCTAAATAGAAAATTGCCATTTTAAAAATGCCTCTTGGGATTCAACGGTGCACACAAACATACCAAACAAACTATAAAGTTAGGTCACACCAGCCAATTAACAGACAGAGTTGTGTCTTTTGCTTCCACACTTCTTCCTGTTACAGTTAGAGTTGAAATATTTCTGGTCAGGTGATCTCTGAGGCAGCACACAGACCATCACAAAATGGTGGTTCAAGGCAAGAGATTTAAAAGGGCAATATTTACTTAAATATATATTCCAGTTTGGTAAGATTCTTTAATATGCCACTTCATTTGATACAAACTATCTGTTGCTCAAGTATTCATTTTCAGGGTATAGTTAATCCCAATTCCTTTCAAATTGATCTTTTCATACAAATATGCATTTGGCTCACACATACACAACCATGCAGCGCAAAAAGCTAAAATGTTTGGAACAAGACAACTAACCATTTATTTTTCATTTTAAAAATAAGAAATAAATTTTGAATAATGAAATCAAAATGATTACTGTCCCAGGGGATACTGGTTAATTAGCAATGTATATATTTCTGCTTGCAATACTAAAAATAACCCACTGTTTGTAGTAAATGGCTAAGGATGTCTGACAGAACTTGATCTCTGTACAATGTTGGCTTCAACTGTTTTTTTTTTTAATAATTTTGTGAACTAAAAATGTATATTCATTGTTCTCCCCTTTACACAACCATTAAAAAAAATACAAATATAAACTGTTGCCACTATTTGGGTTGATTGGCTTCATTACATCCCTTATTTCTGATTATTTTCCCAAATACAGTATGTCTTTGGCACTACTACAGCTGCCACTGTGCCTGTTCTACCTCAAAACATATGCACCAGTCTATAATTTATGTGAAATCATCTAAAAAAAAGATTCTTTTTCACATTCTTTTGTTTTGTCCCAAATACCACGGGGAGCAGCAGGTGCGGCTTGTAACACACTTGAGAAAACAAATTTCAAGCAAATTAATAGATGCATTGAACTGAAGAGTTCAAGAGGAAAAAATGGATGCACTGGGACTAACAATACAAACATAGTTATTTATCACATTTGCTTTTATTTATAAACCTTAGAGTTTTCTTTGCTTTTCAAGAATAGGGCCCACAATGTATACATGTTGAAAATATAACACATATTTTAGATTAGGAATATTTAGATTTAGGAATATTTTTATATATGAAATCTCTCAAAAATAAGAGGTTACTAACAAAGTCCCATCTATTTCCACATCTGCTTTTACTGTTTATTGTAGACACGTGTCCTGTGCTGAAAATGAATCCTTCTTTCTTCATGGTTACAGTGATATTGATTTGATTATTGCTCAAACTTTGGTGCATTTCGAGGTATAATCTCCTGTCATGGAAGTGCATCTGGTGCTTTCAGGTGATTCCTATTCCAAGTAATGGAATGCTAATTTTGAACATTTTGTCCAAAACACTGGAATAACAATTGCTTAAAGAAGTAAGTCACATACCCTCATATGTAATAAAAGGCACTAAGTTTGCACAGGAGCAGTAACCCCCAGCAGCCAAGAAATGTTTGCTTTTAAACAGGTGACCAGTAAATGCTACCTGCTGATTGGTTGCTATGGGTAACTGCTCCTGGGCAAATTTAGTGTTTTTTATTACATAACCCCATAGTGTATATATCTTTAAGAAATATTGCAACAGCTATTAACATGAACTCAGATTGTAGATGGTGTTTAGTTCCATAAATTGGCTCTATTAAAATATTTTTTCTTATAGATTTTGACACTTAACACTTTATAAGTGCTCTCCTGCAACCTTTTTTCTTGTTGCCTGGCAGTTTGGCATTCCCAAACCAACTGTATGTAGCACTGTACAGTCTTACAATGTATAAAAGTACATACTGTGAGGACAAGTAACATTAATACAATACATATGTATTAATACACAGAGATGATCAGGGCCGGATTTACCTAGCAGGTGCCCCAAGGCCCGCTGACATTTCTTGCCCCTGTCCCCTCCCTTTTATTTGCTAAAATTTTCATCATCAGGACAGAGCAATGGCAAATGGCACAGAGGAAATTTAAATTTCTGAACCAATGTGGGTGTGGTTGGGCAACATGCCGCCCCCCTAAAATCCTGCCACTCTAGGCCGAGGCTAGGTGGCCTCTCCACAAATCCAGGCCTGGAGATTATGTACCATATGGTAATGGAGCCTTGTAAAGGGAAGAAGCACACCAAATCACATGGGCTTAATCTGTTTTATTGTAGACATTGTGGCTCAAGCTTTCGTGGATCAACCCCTTCCTCGGGTACAAAGATACAACAGTGAATACAGATCAAGTTTAAATACTTTACACCCCTGTGATGCAAACACGTGAGTCATTAACCCCATCTTAGCCGCTTAATTAGTCACAGTAAACAGCTTAGGGGCAGATTTACTAAATTCCTGTGAATTATTCGAAATTCGATCGAATGTTAAAAAAAAAAAAAAAAAAATCAAATTTGAATTTTCAAATAGTTTTTGGGGCCACTTCAACATCGAATTTTAAAAATTCGATCGAATCGAATGATTCAAATGGATCGAATAAAAATCTATTCGATCATGCGATGGTCGAATTACTTGCCCTTTAAATTTTTATTCGAATGCCTAGTTCGCCAGATTAAACCTACCGAACTGCTGTAAAACCCTATGGGAAACTCCCATAGGGCTTTTCCATCTTTTTTAGATTGAATAAAATAATCTGATCGAATGGTTAAAATCATTCGAATCGTTCAATTCGAACGATTTTATTAATCAATCAAATTTTTCTTATTCGATCGTTCGATAAATTGAATTGCGTTAAAATCGAATTGGGTTAAAATCGAATTCAAATGATTTCAATTCTATCTAAATTCGATGGTCGAAATCGAGGGTTTTTTAATAGTGATGGGCGAATCTCCCGCGATTCGCTTCGCCTAAAGAATCGGCGAAAAATTCGCGAAACGAGTCGCAGGGCGCTTTTGGCGCGCGTCGCGTCGTTTCCGACGCGTCGCATCAAAAACAACGCGCGACTCATTTTTTAGGCTTCGCGGATTTATTCGCCAGCGGCGAATCGCGGGAATTCGCTGCGAATTCGGCCCTGGCGAATAAATTCGCCCATCACTATTTTTTAACCCTCAAATTCGACCCTTGATAAATCTGCCCCTTAGTGTTGCTGAATTTATGGACAATCCAAAGCATACTGCTCCTTGTGTATCTTTATCTGTAAAATGTAACAATAAATAAATCACATTGTTTAAACCAATCTAAACAAAGTATCCATCAGAAAATATATGATAATAGCAGTAAAAACTTTACAAGTTATAAGAAGCATTTTAAACTGAGACTTTCATTTAATCCTTGAGGGGAAAGAGAATCCATTAATTTAATTCAAACTCAAGTAATTTCTGACTAAGGTTTCCACCTCTCTCAGGGTTAACTTGTTGCCACCGATAACTCCGGTACATATTTTTTGTTTTCTATTTCTTTTCTCTCCTTTTCTTTCTCTGGGGTATAGTTGAGAATATTACTTTTATGTTCATTTAATTGAACTTGATGCACCTTGAGGTCTGTCCTGTATATGGTAAACCACATGGGCATTTTATGAAATAAATAACGCCAGTGCTATTACATGTAACATGCCACCTTATTGTTACTTTGTTGGGATGGGCAATACTGTCATCACGAATGATCCCTGTACAATGCGCACACTCCCTACATCCAAAGTTACCCATTTTTAATGGTGCCAGCAGGCCACTTTTTTACCCTTCCTTATCTGTGGTGTTAATGAGCCAAAAATAGAAACAAATACTGTATTCTCCAGCTTTGGTTTAGTGGTCTTTTCTTTTCTTATTAACAGCGTTTCATCTTTTTTTACATCATTCTTTATGAATGTTATGATGTTGTGAGTTGTATTAAGCTTCTGTACCATCAATTCAAACTCTTCTCCTGTTCCATCCCAAATTAGAAAAATATCATCCACATAGTGCCAATATTGCAGAATGCGTTCATTCCAGGCTTTATTATTTAGAAAATACTTATTTTCAAATTCAAACATGAATGTATTTGCATATTTGGGCGCCATGTTAGCTCCCATTGCACAGCCCATTGAATGAAAAAAAAAAAAAAATAGTTTTTGCTTAGTACCCCAGTTTTGTGAGATAAATTTGGATGCAATCAATGCCCTCGGAATGTGGAATTGTTGAATATAAATCACATATGTCCAGGGAACACAATAAAACCTTTCTATCTGGTAATTTTACCTCAAGAAGCTTATTCAAAAAATCAGTTGTATCCTGTAAACAGGTGGCGAAAAGGCTAAAAATCAGTTGGCATACCACATCTACATGCAAGTGGCTGTATAATTCACTAAAATGCAAAGTTTAATCCCGGGCATCAATTTCTGGCGACTTTTCATTAGCATTACTTCAGCTGTGCAAGCATTTCACAGTGAAGATGCGGTAGTATTCATTTGTGCCTAGCGAAACTTTGCTAGTGATCTTACACTTAGGTCGAATTGCATAGGGTGGGAAATTTAATGTTGTATGGATGTCTTTATTATTTACCGGTTTTTATAACACATGTCCAGGGAACTTTAATAAAGACAAGAGAGTTACTATAATGCTCTACACATGAGCCCACTGTAAAATGAATGTTCCTATGCTATAAAATGTGTTGAGAAAAACAGTTACCCAAAAACGTCTAAGTTAGGTCTTTTTCAGGCATTCCTGCTTCAAAAAAGGAAAAGTTGCCAGCATTTTTTGAACTTTAATGCATTTTTGGCAGACAGGATATGATGTAAGTGGCAGAAGATTGAGGAAAATCTAGCTTCTTTTTAGCCCTTTGCCTGGTCTGAGGTGGTAAGGTCAATTCTGGAGAAAGGTAACGTTCAGTAAAATCCGCACTTCAGTGAATTTGCGGAGTAAGAATTGTTTGCCAGAGCGAAAATCGCCTGGCAACAGAGTGCGAATGAATGATATCGATAATCCTTTTCGCTAGCGAATTGGCACCTGTGCCTGTTAGTGAATTGGCGATGTCCCTGTGGGTGACAATGCTGGCAAAAAGTCACTAGTGTTGGCCACTTTGCCCTTTAGTGAATCTGTCCCATTGACTTTAATGCATTTGGAGTGAGAAAAAAAATGCTGAGAGTGCAAAAATTTCTCACACGTTGCCTATTGACTTCAATGGGTTTTGCTTATTTTCAATAAAATGGCACAGATTCAATCATGACTACTTATGGTAACGTGGTATTCTCAGATAAAGGTTCCAGGAGGGAAGTATTATGGATGCCCACTTTTGCTCACCCACCTGATGCTTCTCAGAAAGTGGTTGGCATGGTGGGTAAGTGTGATGACAGATCGGTCTACAAAGCACACAAAAATCCTTTCCTTCCTTTACCTGCAGAACACAGCATCATTTTATGAAAATAATATCTTCTCCTTTGTCTCTCACATAATGGTAATTTTCTGTGAGCTAAACAGCACGCCATTTGCCATCACCCTAACTGTGTTGGCTGTTTGGTCTTAACAAGTATTTCTAAGGTGGGATATGATTGCTATTACTTATTTACTGTTTTTTAAGAAAGTGGTCACCTGTATGCCACCTTGTCTACCTATTGTCTTCTAAAAGGAGGTAAGATGAAGGGGATATATTGGGGTCAATTGAAAAATGGAAGGGGAGAATGAACATCTTGCTAATTTAAAGCTGGGACTCTCATCTATAATTAAATACTGTAGCTATACTTGATTTTAAGCTATTTGCCCCATCTAAATGTTCTTGTGTCTTTAAAAAAAGCATGTTAATGAATATTTACTTTCCTTGGCCCAATGTTTGCTGTTTTTTTTAACTAGCCAGGAATAGAAATGCACAGATGAATTTTGAGGAAATAATATTTTATCTAAACCTCATAGTGGAAGTATGTCTGTACTTTAAAGTGCTGATACAACATTTTTAAAAATATGTAGTTCACTATAGAGATACAGTACATGGATTTCTTTCTTAAAAAGGCAATCAGCTGTAAAAAAATAAATAAATCACCAACTGAAATTCTTTGTTTTTGAACTGCAGTAAGGCCAGTAAAATACTGCTTGTATGAAGATAACAAATATTATATAAATATAAAATGAACTTATTATATCAACCGAGAGGTTCAGTAGCTCTATGACAGTAATGTTGCAGGTTTTCTAAGTTGTCAACAGGAACTCCCCATATGGGATTTTGTTAAGCCATCTTTTGAGTGGCAGTGACACTTGACCTGCTAAATATGCTCCAGGCAGCCGCTTAAAAGCTAATACTTAATAAATAATATTGTTAGATAGTGCTTAAGCCCAGGCATCTGAAAGGTGAAAGCATGTGCTGTGTATTAGCACTTAAGAGGTGGTTATTTACTGGGGCAAATTTAGAGGCTGTTCTTAGATGTGCAAGAACACTAAGCTGTAGAAGAGAGTGCCTCCCCTTGCCCACTCCTAATGAATATAATACTGCCAAATGCATGCATCATTGTTCTCAATGGGGCACCTGAGGTCTGTGCTCAATAAAATAGAAGACGAAACCTGCAGCAAGTTTGCAACAGGAAGGTCTTACAGGACATAAATACTTACAATATATGGCATTCCCAGCCTACCTCTTTGTCATAGAGGCCTACTTATCAACAGTCTCATTTTAGTGGTTTTAGAGGTTTTTGAAACCATGACTAAACTCACTTTTTAAAAAACCACTAATGTCATAAAGGATTCCGAACTGAAAAAGCACAAACAGAAAAAGTCGCAAAAAACTGTGACTTTTTCAACTTGTCACACAAAAGTCTGTGTCAAAAACACACAAAATCCTCTAAAACCAGAAATCAAAGAAAGATCTTCCAGTTGTAAAAGGGACGTCTGCCATAGATTTTTACATGATTTTGACAGGTTTTAGCTGCAGTATTTTTGGATTCTGAATTGTCAATTTTATCACATAATACATCCTGGAAAAGTCACCCTTTTTTCACAACATGTTTGGATAGCGTTAAAAAGTCACTGTTTAATAAATTGGCCCCTTAGTTTTTCTTAATTTTGTTATCTTGGTATATCTTTTCAAACACAGAATGCTCAGTTTCAGCTCATAAATTACAAATTTCATAAGAGGACCACAAGCAGACTAATGATTTCCATGTTGTTCCATGGGTAACAGCAACACATGATTCCAAGTCCCTGAAACCACTGCATTAGTCAAAAAGCCTTGAATACCAAAGTCTTAAATAATGGGTCTATTCTATTCTCTATAGTGCTCTGTGGTGCATATTAAATATTCCCTGTGATGCCTTCTCTGATCAGTACCAAAAACTGTTAGTGAATGCAGAGCCTATTATACAGGAATTGGCTTTTACATTGGGTTTACAGCAATATTATATGCTCTGTTGGGGACTGCACATTTGTACATTTGAGTTGCATGGCCAAAGCAGTTACAAAGGTACATTGATTCTATGTGGTTGTGTAACACTACTAACATTGCAATCCCCCCACCAAAGTCTTTATCACTAAGTACAAAAGGGAAATTTTGTGAAGGATAAATTAATCTATCAGGGCAAATGTCAAAATCCACATTTTTTAGATTTTTTTTATTAAAAAATAAGAACCAAAATATATTTAGCCTTATTTATCAATAAAAAAAAACTGAATTGGGAAAACCTGTGACTTTTTTTGGATTGCAGCACAAAACTCCCACATTTTTTGCATTTCACACACGAAAACCATGAAAAATTTGAGTTTTCGTGGAAAACCCAGTGTCAAACCCAGTGCCAAACCCAGCGTCAAACCCCGAATACTCCAAACATTTTGGGAGGGTTAAAACATCTTCAAATGATTAAGGGGACATCTGCCATTGACTTTTACATGAATTCAGCAGGTTTTAGATGTATGGATCAGCTTCGGAGCATTATTGTTTACCACAACATTTTTGGCCTTTTGGCGTCAAAACAGATGCTGCGAAAAAAAATGTGTGTTAATAAATAACCCCCTTTCAGTTACAGTATACTGTAATAAGCAGTTCAAGTATGCAACCTGTACAATTGTACAATTAATAAATAGTTCAATATATCTGCTGCATATCACCATATAGTATATTTCTATTACCATCACAGTAGCACTTGTCAGTGATAAAGCAGTACCCTTGATAATCAGCATGGCTTTGGCTAAATAAAACTGTTCTGTAATCAGAAAGAGAACAAATTATTTCAACACATTACAAAATAATTATATATTCATTTTAAACACTCGTATAGCTTTGATGGCATGCAACATACTGTGATCATTGCTAAAGTGCCAAAGCTATTAATTAGCTGTGCTGTCTATTCAATCATTATACGACAATTCCGCAAGTATGACACTGTGCACCACTGGGACAAAAATAATTTCAACATTTGTGTGTTTCTTGGCCAGGATAATAGAGGAAAAACATAGGTCCCATATGTCATGTACTTCAATTCACGTTACTTTATGATCCATCTCTATGCACAGAAGTACATGCAATAGCATCCTGCTGTGTATTTAAAATAATTCAAACACACAAGAGAGGCATAAGTAAGCATTTATAATTCATCATTATTTTATCTTCAAGTTCATACATTTTAAACGCATACATTTAGTCCATGACTATATTCTTTTGAAACCTTCCCACACTTCACAGTACCCTATGGCCAGATAAACAGAACCTTCACAAATATTTCAATAAGCAATAGGTGTGCACCTACAGTTTCTTTCCACATGTGAAACTAGCTTTTGAAGGGGACTGTCGTTATGTTAAAATTAAATAACCTAACAGTTGTTTAGCTATTCAACAATGCTTTTATGGGTTTTTTCAACTCACACCTTCTGTGAGTCACAGGTCTAACAGGAGTTAGAGATTTGCAATGACCAAACTGCCAGACACTATGACTGATTTGTTTTAAAACCTAGAATAAAAGCTTTCATTTGAAAAATGTAAAAGAACTGTTTATGGAAATGAACAAACAGAGCAGCACTGATACCTCCAGTCATCCCTTAAGCTGGCCATAGACGTAAAGATTTTTGAAAGATCCAGTTGTTATCGTGAGACCACGATTGTCTCGTTTAAATGCCTGATGTGTCCATCAACTAAAAAGACCATTTCAGGCGATATTGCCAGCAAAACTGAAGGGTCGCAGCCTGCTTGCCCTGCAAACATAGGTAGATTGCCAGGGGGCCGATAAAGATTTTCTAACCTGGCCGATCAATCATCAGACCAATGTCGGACGAAAAATCATAAGATGAACGATCATTTGTATCCCACTAACCGCACGATAATTTGACAGATTGGTCGGACTTCCCTAAGATCGGTCGTTCAGCAGGGAAAGATCGTTGCGTCTATGGGGACCTTTAGGGTAGTGGCACAAGGGAAATTTTGTTGCCCAAGAGTCTTTATGAGCAGCTGTGGGCAACAAATCTCCTGAATATGCCTCTCCATTGCCAATAATTAAAATCCCTGGTGGTATGTCCAACATATCGCTAAATCTCCCAAAGTTTCCAGACTTTGTGCAATTTAGCCATAAATTGGGCATATGCCAGTGATTTCAATTAAAGGAGAGGCATTTTTCAGGAGATTTGTCACCCACAGGCGATCATAAAAAATTTTGAGTGACAGATTTTTCTGTGTGCCACTTCGCTTAGAGGTTATACTTCTTTACTCCCTTTTAATACCTTGTAAATTCTGAACAAGCTTCAGAATTGATGTGAAAGGCCACAGCTGTTATTTACACAACAATAATGAACAACATTAAGGTGTGTGTATATATATATATATATATATATATATATATATATATACCATACCAGCCGCCAGGAACTGCTGAACTCTGACAGGCAAGTAAGAGCAGGTAAGCCTCACTCCGCATTGATACTTTGTGGAACTACATAAGCTAGTACTGAAAAGCACTCCAAAAAATGGGTAAATACGAGTCCCTTCCTACAGTACCTGGCACATATTTCCTCCCAACTTTATACGTGTGCTGTGACTAATCAAGCAACCACCCAAAATATATAATGATTGGAGGGTGGGAAGTTTTTCCCTGTGCTGCTGCCACCATAGAAAAGGAGGAACAACTCCAGGTTACCCTTCATTATATTAACTCTTTGCACCACTCCACCTCCCCTTCTTGAAATGGGAAATGAGAAAATTAATGTCTGAGCTTTGAACCATTTTATATTTTACAGAAAATTGTCTTTTACAAATGCAAGTACCATTTTTAATCTATAATGCAGGTTTGTTTACCCACAATTTCCAACATATTTGTGGCAAAGCTGCCACGTTTGCATCTGATGCATCAAAACAGATGCAATAGCTGTAGTTTATGGGGCTCTGCAATAGGCTTCCCTGATTTCTGGCCTAAAGTCATACAGATGCCAATTGGCTGTGCTTAAAAATCCCGTTGACTCGAGGACTGCATTGGTTCATTGATGTGGTCCTCCATCTGACTGCCCATTATGATCCGATCATCAGCCTGATATCATCCACCTCAAGGTGTGCATTTTAGAGGATCTATTACTGTAGTTTAAAAACTGATCATATTTCCATAGATTTTTAGAAAGACATTTTTAAAGTTGACGTTTCAATCTTCTGAATTCCTTTAAAACATTGCATAATAAGGATTTGATCAGCAAAATTTTGCTGTTTGTTTGGATGGATCCAGGAGAACATTGCATAGTCTTGTTAGCCTTTTTTTAAATCAAAAAATAGTAGAATATGTTTAAACATCTTACTCTAGATATCAGCTATAACAGAAAGACTTTTGTACCTGGACCTTCCACTTGTGATTATATACCACTGAGATCTATTACATGTTCTAAAGTACAAGGAAAACAGACAAAACAGTAGCTGAATGTGAGGCAACATTAAACTAACAATTTATAGCAAATTTCAGGTAGGGGTCTGCCCCTCTATATGGTGGGTTCAGACTGTCTCAAGGGTAATCAGATCAATAGAATTAAGAACTTAACGGGCTTATATATACATTTTCCAGGCTTCAAAATTGGGAATAACACCATTCCATTAAATCACATAAATGTGTTGTTGATCATGTTAATTAGTTGTAAGAGTCTTGTGTATTACAGAATTGTAACATAAGAGATCATGGTGATAAATGAAGTCTGATAATGGGGCAGACAGGGATTGTAGTTCATTGTAAATCAGAAAATCTGGGCTAAAAATTAAAACTCACTATATTTAGAATAACATAAGCAGGGGGTCCAAAAACATACAGGCAAGTCTATTGGTTCCTGATAAAATAAACCATAGTATGTGAACCTTAGATTGTAAGCTCCACTGGGGCAGGGATTGATGTGGAGTCAGCATGACAGAATATGTCAGTGTTATATCAATACCAAATAACAATAAGCACAGCACTATTATATGTTTATCATTCTAATTCTGAAGTGCAGTTGTTCAGCAGGTTACCATACAATATACATTGAATACTGTAAATATTTTGTCCCTAAACACTATGTAATATTGCTTTCATCCAGCCAGTGACCTGTACAACCAGAAAGCAGTTACATGCTTAACATTCTACATGCTATTACTGTTTGTATATTCCTATCAGATTTTGTACTAAATGATTTTGTTATAATGTGTGATTAAGCATTATATTATGTGGTTAGAATAATTAACATCATGTTGTGTCTTGGTTTTGCTTTTGGAAAAAATATGTTTCATTCAAATGGGCATTTTTGTTACAGGAAATGATTCAGGGGAACAAGAGAAATTAGAAGCGAATTCTTTGTCAGGCTACTTCTAGCTGCCTTCAGTTTTTACACTGCTTACATACATTTAAAAAAAAAAAAAGCCTTGAAGAATTTTAATGAGAATGTTAACTGAGGGTGGTCACCATCTGTGCAAACTGTCTGAAACTGTGACTTCCTATTTGCTTTATTCTCAGCCAGAGAGGAAACCTAATTTTATAGATAGTCAAAGAAGTATCAATTAGTTTTTAAACAATTGGTAATTTGTGGTCTAAACAAGTCTGTAACCAGATAAGACCTTAAAAGAACATTTAAAGCAGATAAGGCTGAACCGACAAACTCATGGGCTAGTGATTTCTTTAGTGATTTGTGCAGAATTAAATATAGTTCATGCATATTTTGATGGTTCTGTAATGTGGTTGCTTAAGTATTCCTCTGTGTTTCGGTACTGTGAAATTAAGGAAGCCAGGGAAAGTACACATATGCCCACAGTAAGGTGATTTGTGAAATTAAAACCACAGAAAAGTTGAATTTCAGTTGGACTAACACTGCAATATTTTGCTTTAAAAGTAAGGAAGCCAGATTTGACACATTTGCGTCCATATGGGTTTCTATAGTAAAGAAATGTGTTCCTATAAAATTGTTTGCATGGAAGTGTCAGCATTTATAGGCTTTTTTTTTAAACCGTTTTGGTTATTCAATTAGCCCTGTCTAAATTGACAATTTTTATGACTAATCAAACCATGGAGTATAATATTTCATTAGGGACTAAACAGGAATTATAATACTGAGTGGCTTCACCTTTACCTTATATTTGCCACAGGAAAAAAAGGGCATGCTTGTGTAGTCTTCACTGTTCATAGGTTCAGGAGATATTTAATGGGAACTGATAGAAGCTAGTTAAACCTATTATTCTAGTTAAAAATAAATATGTTGCATATACTTTATATAAATCATATGTATATGTATAATATACATATATATATATATAAATGTCAAATTACATATTTAGTTCATTTTGTAAGAGAAAAATAGTAGTAGTAATCTCTGTAATAATAAAACAGGGCATGCACGGAAATGGAAGCTACGCCATTTGTTGTGCTTGTGAAGTTGGCTGACCCAGGAGTGGTGTTGCTCTGCTCCTTCTTGCAGTGTTGCTTGCACCAGCATGATGGAACAGTCATCCGTAGAAAGCCTTACCTGCGACTTCATCACAAAAGTCAACATCTGCAAAGCAGCATCTAGATAAGCCTGAGGCCTTTTGGAAACAATTGCTCTGGGCTGATGTGCACCCAGACCCCATGTTAAGTTTTACTCTATGAATACACACTATAAAAATTGTCCTTAGTCTTTGCAGAAAAAATACCTTCCCAACTTTTACACATGGGGTGGCTCCAATGGGATTTGTGGTTGTGTGGCAGCCAGTGTCACAGATTATATTGTATGTTTCAGATGTACCATCCTCCATACATTTCTGTATGTGTGTAATGTGGTTTAGTGCATTGGTCTGCCTGTCAGTGTGGTTGTACATGTTGCTCACAAATACATGCATGTTCTGACACATGTATCCAGCAGTGAAAGGGATGCCAGTGGTCTATGTTCTTGTGAGGGGATCATTTAATATTGAGCATCCTATATAATAAAGTTCAAGTGTCTCTGCGTCCAGTCCCTGTGTCCGTGGGATTGCGCTACTGCGCATGTGCCCCACGGACAGCCAGCGCGAATCGTCTAACGCTAGCGCAAATTCACCAGCGTGACGTCAAATCGTAACAGCAAATTCACAAACACAGACTCTGGCAAATTTACGCTAACGAAGTAGATAGACTTGCGCAACTTTGCACCCTTACGCCAGGCGAAGTTGCGCACTGGCGAAGGATCGTAATTACGCAAATTCACTAAGATCAACTTTTTGCTGTTCGTTAGCACTTACGCTAGAGCAATACAATAGATAGGAGGTTGAAAATTTTTTTTACATTTTTCTAAGTCCCAAAAAACGCAGTGGCGTGTTTTACCATTGTGGGTGATAGTCTGAAAAACATTGTTTTTTTGGGGGGGTGTTACCCTCCTTCCCCCCTACATTTCCTGATATATGGCAACACTACTATATAGGGGGCACATGTAGGGCAATGGGACAACTTTATTTTTTTTTTGATTAAAGGTGTCCTGGGCATGTGTAGTGGCTGTAACATACACTTCTATTATATTTTGTAATTTGCGCCGTATGCAAATTAGGCTTCGCTAGCGAAATTGCGCTATGCCTAGCAAAGTAACACTAGCGTAAATACGTTACCGTTCGCTGACCAGAGCGTAAATTCACACTTTAGTGAATTTGCGTAGCGCAAGCAAAAATTTGCCTGGCGAAGTGCGGTGAACACCCGCGAAGCCTGCGCTAGCGATTTTTCGGATCTTAGTGAATGTCACACTTGGAGCGCAGAGACTTCCTTTAGTGGTTTATAATCTGCTGCCTTCAATCTATAGAAAGACCGGCGCTACATAACGGTGTGCCGCTCCTCTGCTCACCGCTACACTGCCAGCTGTACACATGCCCAAGCACCATGTGACAGAGGAGCAGCTCGAGCTGTGGGATGTGTGACCCGGGGAGTCCGTGGCGCAGTCAGTAAAGGTAAATGGGGGGTTGGGGTAGAGAGATACTTCCACCAGCTCCTCACAGAGCATCTTGCCTCTTTATTTATTGCCTAAAAGCCCCGCCCTCACGGGAGAGCCACAGCCAATCCCAGTGCGCTGCCCCGCCCCTCTTTGTTGTGCTGCCCAATGGCAGAGGGATAGAGCGTTGCTGGCCGACGGGTGACAGAGGAGCAGCTACTGTCTGGCCTCCCATAGCTGTGAAAGTACCTCCCGCTCTCTCAGTCACTCAACTCCGCCTACAGGACGCCAAGGAAAAAATATGATTGGCGGAAAATGGGCATGCGCACGTGAATCACGAATGATCAAGAGGCGGGGGCGGTGCCAACTGTTCCTATCTTTAATCTCGCGTTGTTAGAAGCGAGACCCGCTCACTCAGCGCATGTCCCAGACGTTGCTACGGCAACAGGGATGCTGAGCTGACAAAGTCAGGCGGCTCTTTTTCTAAAAGTAACATTGAGGCAGAGTCGCCTCTGAAATTCTGTAGGACAAACATTTTTTTGTGGAAAAAAAACACTGGTGTGATCTATACCATAAACAAACATTGCCCAAACTCTTTAGGAAGCAGTAGTATTTTTAAAACTACTGAGAAGCACTCTAGGTGTCCACCATGGTTGTCCACTTTTTTTTGGACTGGAACAAGTTTTTATAAATGTTTGACTACATATGTTCTAGCGCCCGTTAATTTAATGGGCTTAATGTCTAGTATAATAATAATATAGTGAGCATTACTCTTTTATCTGATTGGTCTCTGGTTCTCAGCCTGTTTTACTTCTTTTCTGGACTACCCCTGGACTTCATTTATTCAGGATTCATTTTCTAATTGAACTTGCTTCTCTGGCACTTCTGATACTCTACAGCTGAGCTTGTCTGGTTTCTAACTTCAAGTCTTGAGTACTTAGTGGGATGTCCATACTTCTGCAGACTTAGACGGATCTGTGGGTTTTGTATGGAAAATGGAATCCATTGTTGTTGCATAAATGAATGTATACTGTGGCAGTGGAGATCATTTATAAACACTGGCCAATAACCCATGCCAACTATTTAAATGTTTGCTTTTATTACTCTACCAACTGATTGGTTGCTATGGATTACTGCCAAGGTGCAAATTTGCCTAAGTCTATAAATTAGCTATGGTGTGTTTAGAAAACACATCTCTCTGGCCTAAAAATGTACAGGGAAGTGTGCATTTAACACACATGATATGGTCAAAAGGGGGTATACTTAGTACAGATAGGCTTAATATTGCCTCCCAGTCAGGTAATTAGTTGAGAGTTGAGAGCAAAGCTGCTACTGCAGGTGAAAGGGGTTTGCTCCCACACCTAAAGGCTCTTCCTTGGATGTCTGGAGGAGAAAGGCCTCTCTTGCATGTCTGCAGGAGAGACATGGTTGTGGTTGTTCCTGGTGAGTGAGAGAAAGCCTGAGACACTGAGAGCTTAGCTAAAAGAAAGAAGTTATCAAGTTCCTGACACATATTCGATTTACTACTTATCAGCTTTTTCTCCTTAAAGGGATAGTCATGGGAAAACATGTTTTTTTCAGAATGCATCAGTTAAGAGTGCTGCTCCAGTAGACTTTCTGCAGTGAAATTAATTTCTCAAAAGTGCAAACTGATTTTTTCATATTCAGTTTTGAAATGGGGCTAGACATTTTGTCAATTTCCCAGCTTCCCCAATTCATGTGACTTGTGCCAGCACTTTAGGAGGGAACTGCGTTCTGGCAGGTTGTTTTACCTTCTCAGTGTGACTGATTGGAATGCGGTGGGACATGGGTTTTTATTATTGAGTGCTGTTCTTAGATCCCCCAGGCAGCTGTTATCTTGTGTTAGGGAGTTGTCATCTGGTTACATTCCCATTGTTCTGTTGTTAGGCTGCTGGGGGGGGGGGGAAGGAAGGGGGTGATATCACTCCAACTTGCAGTACAGCAGTAAAGGATGACTTGGGGCAGCTGGGAAATTGACAATATGTCTAGCCCCATGTCAGATTTCAAAATGAAATATAAAAAAAAATCTGTTTACTCTTTTGAGAAATGGATTCAATGCAGAATTGTGCTGGAGCAGAACTATTAACTGATGCATTTTGAAAATGACAGTATCCCTTTAAGCTTTATACCCATTTGAGGCCTACTAGTTATTACCTATGTTAATAACTGATTCCATTTATAAGCTGAACTTTAGTTTTGCAACATCTCAAAGATAGTTTCCTTTGTTAGTCAAATGATCCTAATACTATATGTTAGTGTAAACCATATAGAAATTTGATGAGAACAAATGATATACTGTACTTATTTTAAAACTTAAAAGTTTCAATTCTTGAAACATATACCTTAAAAGCAAAAGCTTGTTGAACCCTCTCTGATGAATTATCTAGAAATTGTAATAAAGGGCCTTTGAAGTAATCCTGCATTTGGAAAAAAAGACATTCTCTAGCTATTTTGTTCTTTATGTTGTTCTGGTGGGAGACAGCACCAAGTACACAAGTCCAGGCACCTGCACAGTTCTAAACCAATTATTAAAGGGGAACTAAAGTCTAAAATAGAATAATTGCTGTATTTTGTATATTAAACATAAACATGAACTTATTGCACCAGAAGTCTAATTAAACAAATTAATTATGTTTTCAAAGTTGGCTGCAGGGGGTCGCCATCTTGTTACTTTATGAAACATTTCCGCAACACCATGCAAATGCTCAGTGTGGTCTGGGCTTCAGTTGGGAGGTTAAACTTAGGGATTGTCATAAATCATCAAAACAGCACAAGTTAAATAATATCTGCCATAGAAGCTGATACAGCAAGATAATCAGAATAATCAGAATGCACTGGGCCTCGGATACAATAGAATAATTTTATATACTAAACATAAACATGAACTTACTGCACCACAAGCCTAATCAAACAAATGATTTATGCTTTCAAATTTGGCCACAGGGGACTGTCATCTTGTAACTTTGTTAAACATCTTTGCAAGACCAAGACTGCGCACATGCTCAGTGTGGTCTGGGCTGCTTAGGGATTATCATAAATGATCAAAACAGCACAAGTCAAATAATATCTGCTAGAAGCCGATACAGCAAGACTGATTAATAATCAGAATATTCAGACTGCACTGGGCCTGCGGATATGAATCTCTACACAGTCGCTGGCTGTTCTACAGGGAAACAAACAAAACTGCTTGAGATCTGGAAAGTAATATGAGGGGCTCCCCCCACCATTTTAAAATATGATTGTTTCCCTGCAAAGCAGTTAGGGACCTTCCGACGTTTCCTATCCTCAGCAGTCATAGAAAGCGAAGGGGGGTTCACTGTATACAGTCAGGTTTCTTAAAAAAAACAGTAGGCATTTTTTAATTATAGTATATTGGAGATAGATTTCTTTTTTTATTAAAGAAAGTAAAAATGGGATTTAATTTTTGTACCTTTACATGCCCTTTAATAAACAGATGCTGGAACATGACCATTGCTAAGCTGGTGCTGTCCAGTTATGTCTTCAACTGAATCAAAGCAGCAGAGAGATCAAGCAGGACAAGAACTTAAAGTGTTTAGCAACCTTGAGATGCTAGAAATATGCACTTTCATTTACAGTGAAACAATAAAACTGCTGTCTAGACTGTTTTTACTACTTTAAAACAGTGTCATGTATTCACCTCATGGACTGCAAGTGTTTCACAATGTCTGTATTTTGAAATTACTTTTTATTTTAGCTTGATGTTGCATTACTTAGCTTCCACTTTTTTGTAAACATAATACTAATTATTATACTGTGTACATTTCAGCATTTACCAAATTTTGTCTTTTTTTAATTATTTTGTTAGTTATTTTGTAAAGCAAAATCAGCAGGGTTCTGCTCTCTTCTTCCATTACTGGCAAATATTTAGATGACCCTTCTGTGTACAAGTGATTGTGTGCCAGTAGTGTCACTCACTATGCTTTTCTGACCAGTGAAGTTGGTGCACCAAACTCCTGTATTTTTTCAGTTGCGTATATGTCCATGAATTCCTGGGTTGCTTGTGAACAGAACTTTTGTAGAAATCTAGGACAATGATCATTATATATTTATTTTAAACAGATCTTATTGAATAGACAATCTAGGTAGCTTGCACATTATGTTTTTTTAGATTCTCCCTTGTGGCTATTGTCTCCAAAGAATGGGAGATAATAGGACAAATATTTTATTATAGCAGATGAAACCTTTATCCACAATTGCAAATTCACATGTGTATTGTTCTCTCTCTAAACAATGTGCACAGCAACAATCCCATAATTTGCCATCACACGGATCTCAGGTGGAGCTGTACAAGCGCTGACACATACCTTCATAAATACAGCTGTACCTATGTACACAAAGGAACTAATTTACATAACAAGACATCATTATAGCTTTCCACTACAGGTATATGACCTGTTATCCAGAATGCTTGGGACCTTGGTTTTTCCAGATAATGTTTTTTTTCCGTAACTGGGATCTTCATGCCTGAAGTCTTCTAGAAAATTCTGTAAACATTTAATAAACCTAATAGGCTGGTTTAGCTTCCAAGGATCAATTATATTTTAATTTGGATCAAGTACAAGGTACTGTTTTATTATTACAGAGAAAATGTAATCATTTTTAAAAATTTGGATTATTTGACAAAAATGGAGTCTGTGGGAGATGGGCATTCCATAATTCAGAGCTTTTTAGATAAGAGGTTTCAGGATTACAGATCCCAATACCTGTACTATGTACTTATATTTACATACATAAATGAGTCGAACAACATGCAGAAACATAAACATGTACAGCTCCTGCATAAATAAAATTATGCCACATGCCCCCCCTTTCATTTGAAAGATATCATTATAAAAATAGCCAAACATTTAAATTAATATTAACCAAAAGGTAAATGTATGAAAGTAAAGTATCCTTTTGAAAGGATGGTATTCTCAATTGTCTCAATTGGTCTCAGTTGTATGAATTTATTTTAGGTGTAACATAGCAGCATTATCTACTAACTTTTTTTTTTCTTTTTGAGAACTCTCACAGGGAGTTGTAACAATCAATTATAGTAGAAACCAGACAGTGGTTTGGTCAGATTAAAAGATAAAAAGGGTTTGAATAAAAAGCAAACTGAATTTTTATAATGAACTGTATCATAACAATCTGTTTATGTCGCAGCAACCTTAGCTGACTTATTTTAAGGGCTGGTAAATACATTTTCTTACAGAATTAGTGCAATACCTACTCTGTATACATAAAACAATTTGTTTACTGTTTTCAAGTATACTTTCCATAAACCATTAAGTCTGCATACTGATAATAATTTTATAACAAAATGGTATAATAAAAAAATTTTTTTTACTCATATAGTAAATCCATACAAATCAGTAGTAATAACACAGTGGATTAATAAATACAATATAGCAATAAGTACCCACCATCTAAGTATATTGGAACAATTTACTACCAGTAACTGGATGTCTTTACTGGGAATGGTAGGTCCTGCACTCACTGTCAAATAATTCATATATATAAAAATGATTTCCTTTTTCTCCGTAATAATAAAACTATAACTTGTACTTGATCCCAACTGAGATATAATTAATTCTTCTCAGACATCCCATTTGGGGTTAATTATTGTTTAAATGATTTTGGCAGATTTAAAGTATGACAATCCAAATTATGGAAAGCCCCATTATCCAGGAAAGCCCAGGTCCCAAGTATATTAGATAACAGACCTCATACCTGTATTGGCATAGAATTTGTATATTCTTCCTGTATTTTTGTTGACTTGCTCTAGTTACTCTGATTTTCCCACTGTCCAAAAACATACTGGTAACCTCTATGGCACTTAAAGATACTGTAGTAGTGTGTTATATGTTCTAATGTATATATGCATGCACATATTTATCTATACTCTATTATTTTTATATACAATATGCATATATATATATATATATATATATATATATATATAGCTATTTCTTTATCACCTATCCATCCTGCTGGCTAGTATTCTGTTATATGTGCTTCTGTCAATTGATCTAAAACAAATAAATAGAGTTATTATGAAGCCCTCAATATAAACATGCTAAAGACTTTTCTTAATCACAACCATTACACTATTTAGTTTACATTTGCATGTTATTTCCCTCTTTTTTTGGCGTATTAGCCTTTGTATAAATACTTTAATGTTCTGCAAATGAATGTTGCATTATTGGCTTATATGAATAGCTCTTGTTCTTTTCTTATAAAAGCCACACTACTTGCATTGCATGTCAATATATCAATCCCTCCTGCTGCCACAATTCATTTTCAGCAAGATGTTATTGAGAATGTAAATAAATGCCACAGCTTCAATGGGCAGACGAGACGGAGCCCTTCACATCTGAAAGTCGAAAGCAAAGTTATAATTACAGCAAAGTGGTGTTAGGTGAGTTGTTTCCAGCGATATATTTATCATTATCTAGCGTAATAATGGCTAGGCAATAAAGTCAGCCTTGGACTTTTGTAATTAAATGATTCTTATTTTATTGCACATATCTGAATTTGACTAAGTAAAAATTCTCAGGCCAAATTACTTGGTATTGCTTAATCCTGCAATGAAATAGAATGAAATAAGACTTCAAAGAGTTGATTTAGTCTTATTGATCTGCGATAGCAATACATTTCTTTATACCTTGTTAGATATATTATTTCACCCATAGACTGCTGGAAAATTGAAATTACAGATTTTCCAATGAAAAGCAATCCTACATTATTCATGTGGATTTATGCTTGGCAATTAATATGCAAGAAGGCATTACTCAGCTCCCTTTACTAGTCTTAGGACAGGTTCCAAATGTTAAGGGCAGGACATTATCATTAGGGTCACACCTATATATTACAAAGACTTGGAAACCATAGCAATGCTATATGGGAAAAGGTGAGGAAAATGATATCATAATACATACACATTACCCTGTACCCAGGATTGCTACCTTTAAAACATTATTCTGAACGCCATCCTTTACTTTAACTCACTTTTACTGATATCTGAGCTAACCATAAGGGTAGGGCCAACCAAGCTACCACAAGAAGACTTTGACTTTATAGTAGAATAATCCCTTAAAGGAATTGTTCAGTATAAAAACTGGGTAAATAGAAAGGATTTGCAAAACATATTTCTAATATAGTTAGTTAGCAAAACATTTAGGGGCTGATTTACTAAATTCGTGTGAAGGATTCGAAATTCGATCTTTTTTTGGTACTTTGAACATGGAATTTAAAAAAATTTGATCGATTCAAATAAAAATCTATTCGATCATTCGACCATTTGATGGTCGAAGTACTTGCCCTTTAAAAAAAAATTTGATTGCCTAGTTCGCCAGATTAAACCTACCATTGGGTTTTTCTAAGTTTTTTTATTTCATCGTTCAATTAGTAAAATTGCGCTAAAATCCATTGAATGCGAAGGATTGCAATTCGACCTAAATTTGATGGTCGAATTCGAGGGTTTTTAACCCTCGAATTCGACCCTTGAAAATCTGCCCCTTAATGTACAGTTTAAAGGCTGGTGTAACTGGATGGCTTACAAAATAGACATAACACTACTTTTTTGGCTTCCGCTGATTGGTTACCAGACAGTAAACATTCAGGGACTTGAGGGAGGGCCACATGGCTCATAACTGTTGCTTTTGAATCTGAGCTGCATGCTGAGGATCAATTGCAAACTCACAGAACCATTATGTCTCATGTGACCCCCCTTCAAGTAACTGACTGACTGATTTAGAGAGCTGAAAAGCAGGAAGTAGTGTTCTGTTATGTTATGTTAGACATCCAGTCACTCCAGCCTTTATACATTACATTTTTGGCTATGTATCCAGTTTTTATTTTTACACTGAACTGTTGCTATAAATTATTTTTCAAGAATATGAGATATTACTCTCTATAAAGTCCCATTTAGTACCCCAAGGACAATATTTCATGTTACCTATCAGGCACCTCAGAAAATAAAATGACTGGAAAGTAACTAGTAGATTTTTGTTTAGTTGCATATGATTGCTACTTAAATGTAGTAATCTCTATCACTCAATGGGTTAAAAATGGAGACATGTAAGTATGAAAATAATTGGAGCAACATGATTTGTATGGCTGATGTTATTAAACAATCTCTATACCCTGTTTCTATGAAAAAAACAGGAGATCTGCTTTTCACTCTACAGTGATGAGAGTAATCATAATAATAATGGATACTGTTATTATATATAATAATCATAGGAATACAAAGAATGTTAAGCATAATAACAGTAATGACAATAATTATATTGAAGGCGTATTTGAACTGTTACATTGTATGCACTGTTATCCTGGGCAACAATAGGACAATGAAATGGAAATGACAACAGCAGAATATCAGGTTTTTACAGATGGTCATTTGACTTATTATAATGGTTCTAGAACCATGATCATTTATCTCTGCTTTAAATCTTTGAAAGTACCTAGGAAATTTTACGAGACTTTAAGGCATTTTACCAAATTCTTGCTATGTATTTGAGTTAGAATATTCAAAGACACAGGTAAATCAGTACACCTAAAGGCTTTAGGATTAAATGCATAGCCAGTGGCAAAATATTTCTTTCCTTGAAAATTCTTCCCTGGAGTATATAGGTGTATATGCCAACATTTTGGCTTTCTGAAGTTTGTGCTGGATTAAAATATTTATGCTCACTTCATTTTTAGTAGGGCTTCACCAAAGCCAGGATTTTATCCAATTCCAGAACTTGGATTGAATAAATAGGGCAAGTCCAATTTATCACTGTTTGAATTCAAAATGGCAGGAGGTAAGGACATGACTTGGGGCAGCTGGGACATTGACAATATGTCTAGCCCCATGTCAGATTTCAAAATGAAATTTAAAAAATCTGTTTGCTCTTTTGAGAAAAGGATTACAGTGCAGAATTCTGCTGGAGCAACACTGCATTTTAAATGTTTTTTTCCCTTGACAGTATCCCTTTAATATATAACTGTGGTGTTTGTGCAAGGTGCCTGTAGGTGTTACTGTGCACAAGAGTATACTGTGCATACACTGTACTTTCTATACTGTTAAAAGCATTAGAACCTGCTAATAAAGCACTGTTATACTCTTCTCATCCTTGGCTAACAAAACATAACAGTAACATTGTCATAATGTAAGATATACAGTATATGCATTTGCAAAATATTCATAAAATATGTGATTGGCCTGTGCTGAATTACAATGTCTATAAGGTTGACCATTTTGTGTCAGTTACACCTAGCCATTTGACTTACTGCTAGCTACTCATTACCCCAAATTACTCTACTGAATAAGTCACTGGCATTAAATGCAGAATATATTCACATCTATAGGGTCCTACGGGAGAAAAGCGCTTTACAAATGTTGTTTGTTGTTGTTGTTGTTGTTATAGTTGTTGCTGAATGAGACCGTAAAGCTTGTTAAGAAATATATAAAAAAGAACAAACAAAAAAGAAAGAATTTGATTTACATTTCAACTGTTTTGAAACAGGAAACTAGACTACAGTATTTACAGCTGAATTGAAATAAAATTGTTAAAAATAATAAACAGTTCCTCTTTCATTATAGTGTTCAGATGGGTCCTTTTCCATTCCAGTAAATGCAACTCCAGTAAATGACCAGCACACCCAAGCAAATCTACATACAAATTTGCAGTAAATGCACATTTATTTGTAATGTCCTTCTTATGACCAAATCAATAGAAACCATAACTCAAGATACTAGATTGCATGTCTTTAAAAGGATTGTTTTTAAGAATGATTGCATCAGGCAGGAACAAAATCAGGTTATGGTTATGGGCCTTCTCTGACAGGTCTACATGGCCCCCTATGTGATCCATTTGAAGACTCAAGGGACAGACAATCAGACCAGCCATTGTGAAAAGAGGTTGTTCATCTTTAAATTATCTTTCAGTATGTAGAGAGTTTTTTCGTCAGCAGCTCTACAGTTCGTAATCTGGTTGCTAGGGATCAAATTACCAAGACAGGAATATGAATAGGAAAGGGCCCAACTAGGAATAACTAGTAATAAAAGCTAGTTATAACAACTCATGTGCAGCCTCATAGAGCATTTGTTTTTTTAGATTGAGTCAGTGACCCCATTTAAAAGCTGGAAAGAGTCAGAAGCAGATTATTCAAAAACTGTAAAAAAAAAAAGGAAAAATTAAGGCTAATTGAAAAGATTCTTCAAATTAGTCATTATATCACCTAAACCCTTTTAAGTCATCAGCTTGGACAAAGATCCCCCATATGGCAATGGCCCTAAACATAAGAATGTATGTCCCATTGTATCAATGTGCAAGCATTGTATATTAGTTTGTTTTTTTAATCTGTTGTTATTAATATGCAGGGGTAATTAATAATGTATAATGAATATATATCACTATAAAAAATGTGATTAGAAACATTAAGGTTTGATAGGGCTATCTCTAATAAAACCCAAGAACTTTATTTTACATTTTACTTTTGTAAAAAAAAGCTATCAAAAGTTTTATGGCTTTAAATACAAAGTGCTGCATTCTCTGAAAATAATTGACAGTGGTGGTTTGAAAACAGACAAGCTGAGATCAAAATAACATTCAGAGGAGCATACTATGGAACAGGTTTAACCAATCCTGACATCAAATGATTTACCTATCATAGAAATACTTCTGCTGGTAATGACATAAAATACCTAAAGGACAAGTTTTCATCAAGAGGGAAATATTGCAACACCACCATTAGCATTCATTTTGGTTGCTTTAATAAGGACAATAAGAACTCAAGATGAAGGGACTACAGTTATCAAACAGTGCTCTTTAAGTGAACCCATGCAATCTGAAGTTATGCAGAGGAAGGAAAAAGGAAATTGACTAACACTTACAACAAAAGTCTGGTATTTGTGGCCATTTTGCTTGTTGCTTAACAGAGAGAATGTGGAGGGAGATCCTTCCACCATTTGCAATATTAATGCAGTTAATATACCTATAACGTTCATTAAGGGGTAGCTCATTGAGAGCCATTTAAATTACTTGTATATTACTGGGATGTGTGAGGAAACCAAAGGAAAGACATATCCAGTATGGATAGAACATGCAATGAAGAACTTTGCAGTTTGTCTCTAGATCTTTGCAAATGCTGAACCCTAGTTACAGGAGCACTGCTCTCTGATCTCCATGTGTGTTTAGACTCATACTGGAAGGTCAAAAACTGGGTTAATTCTCCCATTCTATCTTCTTGTTTGTAAACCTCTGCAGGACAGTTTTGAGCATATATTGAAGAAAGGTACTTTAACTGTTCATTTCTCAAGCCATTTCTGTGATGCCCAAGGAATCATAATCCAATAACCATTTTTACATTGCTTTTAGCTGAACAGCTATTATACAATAATTGTTTTATAATAGAAAAATATATTTATGTCATCTAAAAGCAACTACGTGGGAACTTGGATTATTAATATAAGATTCATGATTTCTTAAAGTTCAAAAAAGACTTCCTTGAGCAATAAAAAAATTAACTTATACTATGCCCTTCCTCCATGCGCTAAATTAGCAATTTCATAAGATTTTTAATGTGCCACAATCGTCTTGTTTAATACTACTAATCTGAAAAAGAGAAAGAAAATGTATTTTTTTTATTGAACAGAAAAAGAAGGGGGTGAAGCATAGCTTGAACTCATTTCAGTAAGTTAATTTGAAGAGTAAGTAATGCTGCACTATGTGAAACCATTTTTAACTCACAAACAACTGACTTATTTCTGCACTTACAGATCTTTTGCATAACTGACCTTTACAAGGCTCTTTGTTTCTCACCCTAAGAGCCAAAAGGTGTAAAAGTCTGTGTTTATTCAATTTGTAATGGCATGCAGTGTAATTACAAGTGGTTTGTTCTTTCAGTTGTGAATATCTTTTAAAGAGGGATCAATGAAATGTAGAAAATGAAGACAGCAATGTACTGTATGGAGTGTTTATTTGTGAAAGTCAGGCATGGTGTGTTAGATGGAAATACATTGGTTAATTTATGTGTAATATTGAATTAATACATTGTACGCTTTAATGCATGCAATGTGAAGCTCTACTGAAATGATTATAGAATGGAAAGAATCCTGACAAGGACAGGAATAATTGCCTGCCTTCCCCTTTACACAATTAAGAAACTAAAAAGTAGCAATCACTTACACCACTTGCTTCCACTTGGAATCAAATACTGACTGAAGAACATTTTACATACAACGCCAAATTGTCATATGTTAAAATGCATTTATTAGATACATATGGAAGAACCTGGATAACAGCAACGTTTCAGGCCACAGTTACCCTTTTATCAAGCTTGAAATCTCGCTGTTATCCAGGCTCTGCTATGTGTGTCTAAAAAAGGCATTTTATTACAGGAATGGGGTCCCATATCCAGAAACTCGTTATCTAGAAGGCTCAAAATTACAGAAAGGCCATCTCCCATAAACTCCATTTTAAACAAATAATTAAGCATTTTCAAACCATTTACCTTTTACTCTGTAATAATAAAACAGTACCAAACTAGGATATAATTACTCCTTATTGGAAGCAAAACCAGAATACTGGGTTAATTAAATGTTTACATGATTTTCTAGTAGACTTAAGGTATGAAGATCCAAATTATGGAAGGATCAGGTATCCAGAAAACCCCCAGGTCCTGAGCATTCCGAATAACAAATCCCATACCTGTATATGATAATTCTCTCTATCTTGCCATCATGTCCTGCCCAGTTATAAGCCCTCACGCAGCAATTATTTCACTTCCTTTTCTCCAGTGTGATGAAGCTCTATGTTGTTTTCCATTGCAAATTATAGACCAGGGACTTAATTAATCTTAGCACCACATATAACATAGACCCAAGCTCTCTAATATAAAAAGTAAAAGTATAGTTTAATCTCTTCTATGAATAAGACATGTACTATAACAACTGTATGGCTTTTTCCACATTCAGATCATGTAAAACAAGCATACAGTTAGAAGCACTAACTTACTCAAGTAAACAAATAAATAAAGGCATAGTTTGTTGACACTCTGTAAACTTGAAACCTTAATACTAAATATATCAATGTTTACAGTCATATGACAAAGTTTGGGAACCCCTCTTAATTCTTTGGAGTTTTGTTTATCATTGGCTGCGCTTTCAAAGCAGCAACTTCCTTTTAATATGTAACATGACTTATGGAAACAGTAGTAACATAAAGTTGGATTAACAGAAAATATGCATCATCACAAAATTAGACATACATTTGGGCACCCCCAACAGAGATATTACATCAATACTTAGTTGAGCCTCCTTTTGAAAATGTAACAGCCTTTAGATGCCTCCTATAGCCTTTGATGAGTGTCTGGATTCTGGATGGAGGTATGTTTGACCATTCACCCATACAAAATCTCTCCAGTTCAGTTAAATTTGATGGCTGCTGAGCATGTACAGCTTGCTCATAGATTTTAGATGATATTCAAGTCGGGGGACTGTGACAGCCATTCCAGAATATTGTACTTCTCTCTCTGATTAGATGCCTTTGTAGATTTCGAAGTGTGTTTAGGGTCATTGTTTTCTTGGAATATCCAAACCCTGCATAACTTCAACTCTGTGACTGATGCTTGAACATTACCCTGATGAATTTGTTGATATTGGGCTGAATTCATCAACCCTCAAATTTAACAAGGGCATCAGTCACTGAACTAGCCACATAGCCCAACAGCATGATGGAACTTCCACCAAATTTGACAGTAGGTAGTAGGTGTTTCTCTTGAAATGCAGTGTTCTTCTTGCACCATGCAAAACACTTCTTATAACCAAATAGCTAAATTTTTGTCTTATCAGTCCAAAGCTCTTTGTTCCAAATGATTGTGGCTTGTCTAAATGAACTCTTGTATAAAACAAGTGACAAGTTTGTGGTGTGAGTGCAGAAAGGGCTTCTTTCTCATCTGACATACTGAATTGTAGAATGATGTACAGATACACCATCTGCAGCAAGATGGCCTTGCAGGTCTTTGGAGATGAACATTGGGTTGTCAGTAACCATTCTCACAATCCTCCACATTTGCCGCTCCTGCTTGACCTGCCAGACCTGGGTTTTACAGCAATTGTGCCTGTGGCCTTCCATTTCCTTATTGCATTCCTTACAGTTGAAACTGACAGTTTAAACCTCTTTTTGTAGCCTTCCCCTAAACCATGATACTGAACAATCTTTGTTTTCAGATGTTTTGAGAGTTGCTTTGAGGATCCCATACTGTTAACTAGAGTCAACCAGAAGCACAACTTGCAACCGGCCACCTTAAATACCTTTTTTTCATGATTGGACACACCTATCTATGAAGTCAAGATAGTCAAGGCTTAACAAGTTATTTCAACCAATTTGGTGTTGCCAGTATCGAGTAGTTACATTTATTCAAATTAGCAAAGTTAAAAGGGTACCCAGATTTTTTCACAGCCAGTTTTTTCACATTTGATTTAATTTCATACAACTGAAAACTGCTTCACTAAAATTCTTAGTGCAGAGAACACCCCAGTACTCTGGGAAATGAAAGACATACCACTGTTATCATTTTTGTTAAATTTGGAGTAAATTATTTTGCAGGCTGGGAGGGGTTTCCAAACTTTTTCATATGACTGTAACCTGTTAGTACCATTAACTTTGCTCACCTTTCTCTTCAAAGGATATAGTATTGGTAGTTTCCTAGTGGGAAGGCTGATAAGTACCCCCTGATTCTTAGCCTCAGCAAAACTGACTCCAGCAGGTATTTCCTTTCCACTTTCCATCACAATTACTGTATGATTATTATAAAAATGAATAAAACAAATAACACAATTAATCATAAAAAATAAATATCAATTCAATTTCTGTATTGCATATTAGCTGTCAGAATTTTCTTTATGCATTTGACTTGGTCAGTTAAACACATCATTGGTATGTTTTCCCATTGCCTAGTCAATGAATTACAGCAAGTAAAGTGTACATTTATTATTTCAGAAACAGTATATATGTATGTAAAACTTTATTTACAAAGAGCTTTAAGGACATGCAATACTGTGCAGTGCAATTTAGTATTATCAGAAAAATAGAAACAGTACTCTCAATGCCATCATCCAGGTTATTTATAAACAAGTTAAAAAGCAAAGGACCAAGGACAGAACCCTGTGGTACTCCACTAACAACACTAATCCAATTAATCTGTCTTTCAGCCAGTTCTCTATCTAAGTGCAGATATTATGTAACCATATTATGTAACCAAAAACCTTCGGTGTGGCACTGCATCAAATACTTTAGCAAAGTCTAAGTAGATCACATTCACTGCCATCCCTGAATCGAGGTTCCTGCTCATCTTCTCATAAAAACCAATTAAATTAGGCAAGTTCTGGTACACATAAAACCATACTGTCCCAAAATCACGATTTTCAATTAAGTCAAGTATTGAATCCCTTAATACCCCATTTGAAAGGCTTTCCTACCACTGATTCCAGACTAACTGGCCTATTGTTTTGAGGGTGAGCCCGGGATAATTTTTTTTAAATAGCGGCACCACATTAGCAATTCTCCAGTCTCTTGGTACTATGCTATACCTCAATGAATCCTGAAAAATTAAGTAAATGTGTTATGTCTTTGGATATCATTATCCAGCCAATTCATCTTAATTCAGCAGTTGTTTTTTTTACAATTTTTTTATTTTTGCCTTCATGTACTAAGCACAATCAGGTCATCTCATAAATCATTTGTATGTCCTTATAACCTTTGTTATAGGAATTGATCATCTTCTCAGTTCTGTAATGTTACTGAAAGTAAAAAAGTTTTGCCATTTTTCATAGTGAAGGTAGGCAGGTAACTACTGCTGACTGTACTAGTATTATAGGAGTTATGTTACATTCAGTTGACACTCTAATCAATCTATAAGGAATTGCACTATACTCTATATCATCTGACTAAATGCAACCCAGAACAAAATCTGGTTTTTGACAACAAAAAATGCTAAATCCACCTGAGTAGACAAGTAGGATTTTAAATGCAACTCAGAACAAAATCCGTTTAATTCACACTGTTAGGCAGAAGAAGGAAGCTATTATATTAACCTCGCTTGACAGGGCAGGCTCAGCAAATATTCTTAAAAATAACTCGTCTAGTAATTTATGACCTTTTGGGAGCATAATCAATAGTGTTAAGAGGAGAGGCAGCCAGACAGCTCTTCATGGTAGAAGAAAGTTTCTTGTCTTTGTGAATGTTTGCATTCTGTCTGCTTACATGCAATACGACTGCCTGCTAGTGATATCATACCCTTCTTCTCTCATCAGTTGAGGAGACATACATTTTTGTTGTCAATTTTACCGTCTCGTCTGGTATATAGAACTGTATCTGATTTCCACATGAACAGGGTTTCCTAGGTTGTCTGTCTTGATTTGCAGTCTCTCCCGTCTCATAATTGGCACATTTGAATGTGAATGTGTCTATGTAAAAATAAAAATGTTGCTTGCTTTACAAATGAAAATATTTTTCAATAATAAAAATGAATTCTTATATATTGAACAGCAATAAAATACAAACAATTTCTAGCAGGAAAAAAATGCATGTACACTAGGGAATTAAATCTTGTTCTTTTAAAGCTCCTTAATTTGACAACCAGTTATGATGAAGTTTCAGAAAAGTGAAAGGTTCTGTGGGCAGGCTTTCCTGCACTGCAAATTTTAGAGACACACATACACTTACACAAGTTTCTTGGAAATACTGTATGTTTCCTCGTTTGCTTTAAGAACTGTTGACAGATTTTTTCTGACAATACGTCTAGCCCCATGTCAGAGTTCAAAATGAAATATAAAAAAATCAGTTTGCTCTTTTGAAAAAAGGATTCAGTACAGAAGTATGCTGGCACAGCACTATTAACTGAGGTATTTTGAAAAAAATAATGTTTTCCCAAACTATTAAAAATTGTAGGACATGTTGCCTTTCTCTTTGTAATAATTAAACAGTAGTGATGGGCGAAACGGCCGCGTTTCGCTTCGCCGAAAATTTTTTCGCTGATTCGCGAAACGAGTCGCGCATAGTTTTTGACGCGCGTCGCGTCAAAAACGACGCGCGTCTCGTTTTTGCGCGGCGAATTTTTGGCGGCGAATTTTTTTGCCCGTTTCGCGAATTTATTCGCCAGCAGCGAATCCCGGGAATTCGCCGCGAATTCGTCCCTGGCGAATAAATTCGCCCATCACTATTAAACAGTTCATTATACTTGATCCCAACTAAGATATAATTAATCCTTATTGGAAGCAATACCAGTCTATTGATTTTCTAGTAGATTTAGGGGGTTATTTATGACACTCCGAACACAAAAATCACGAAAAATATTACCACATTTTTTACCAAAAAAACCTCATATATTTTTGTAATTTATTATACCCCGAGGCTGAAAAAAGTTACCACCCAAACATCTGCCATCTCCAACCTGTCAGCCCTGCAGAAGTCAATGTCAGCGATCCAATTCAATATCATGGTCTGTGCTGAGTTTCAGCAAAAAAAAAAAATCAAATTTTTTCGGATTTTGGCAGGAAAATCAGATTTTTGGGATTTTTTTGCCCAAACCAATATTAGCAAATTTTTTCTATGATAAATAAGGTCCAATTGGCAATTCGTTGGTCGGACTTTTTGAATAGAAATAATGAGATAAATTCGGACTATGATAAATAACTCCCTTAAAGTATGGGGATCCAAATGACAGAAAGATTTATCCAGAAAAGCAATTATGATAACATTTCCCATACCTGTGATTTTGAATTTTTACTTTTGGATTTGGATCTTCATATCTTTAGAGGGTTATTCATTAAATGTGGAGTTTGTGAGGTTTTTTTTAAGGTTTTCTCTACATTGAATAAATTAAAAAAACTTGAATGTCTGCTTATTTATGCAAAAATCAAAATGTAAAAAACTCTGAATACTCTTAAATACCTCGAATTGATTAGGTTTATAGGCTAAAAAACATAAAATGCCTCCAATTTATTGAGTAAAACACCCAGAAATAATGAAGGCAGAACACATCTTCAAATGGTTTAATGGACCTCTGCCCTCGACTTTTACATGAATTTGATAGGATTTAGCTGGAGTATTTCCTGATTTAGGCTTTTAGCAGTTTAAGGCATAATACATCTTGAAACATCAAGAAAACACAACTCAATCTTTAATGAATAACCCCTTAAAGTGGACCTGTCACCCCAAAAAAAAATTCAAAATCATATTTTATAACATTAGTCAAGCAAAATGAACATTAATTACACTATATAAATTATTTGAATCTTGTTTTCTTCAGTCTGGGAATTCATAATTCTAGCAAGCAGGCAGGAGCCATTTTGTGGACACTGTTATTAAGACAAGCCTTGCATCATCTCAGAATCTTGTTTGTGCACCAGAATGGGGGACCAATGTCCATCCCCATGTCCTGGCTACACAATTAAATGGTTAAGAGAACTGGGGGAATGTGTGGGGAGCAGTGGCATCTAGGAAGTGCTGAATGGAAAGTGAAAGTAATTATCTGCCCCGCCTCTATGCCTAAGGCATAGAGGAGTGGCAGACAATATTTGATTGACAGCTGAGATTTTTAAATGAGCTTAAAACAGTTATGAATGCTTTAATAAAAAAATTAAATTGGATTTCATGTTTCATTTGAAAAGGACTTTTATCATACAGATTTTTGTGTCTGGGTGACAGGTCCACTTTAAGTCTCCTCGAAAATCATGTAAACATTAAATAAACTCAGTTGTTTTTACTTCCAATAAGGATTCATTATATGTTAGTCTGGATCAAGTACAAGGTACTGTTTTATTATAGAGAAAAGGGAAATCATTTATAAACACATAAACAATAAAATAGAGTCTATGGGAGATTAACTTTCCGTAAAGTTCCATCCCTATCATTAATTAGATACAATTGGGCTAATTTACAACTACTAGTAATTTCATGGAAAAAAGGTAATCCATTAAAGGGCACCTATGGGCTAAAACAATTCCTCAAACCGAAGGTGCGGGCTGATAGAGCCCGCATTCCGGTTTGGGGTTCTAATAGTTAACAAAAAAAATTCCCCCTGCCTGCGCTGGCTTGCTTGCGCCGGGAGGGAGCTCCCGGTGTGAGCCGCCATGACACCCCATGCGCATGCACAGTATGCGCATGTGACTTCATGCGCATAAGCTTAATGAAAAGCTGACGCAAAGGGAGGTAAGTGGAATCAGACGAGGAGAAGCGCAGTGCTTTGCTGCAAGTGTTCCTTTATTAGACACTACATGTTTCGAGCAGATTGCCCTTTATCAAGTGTAAAATAGCACCATTAAACGCATTCTCTTTAAAGGTAACAAAGTGGGTGGGGAATTAGTGATCCACCCCTCGAAGGAGGTTCCTAGTTCACCAATGTGCAATTGATGGTCATACATTACATGTGCAAATACATTAATCCAATCATTTGTTGCCACCTGAAGGCACCTCAATACTTTGTGTCAAATCCCAGGATACAAAAAAGTCATATTGTGTAGAATACTGTTCCAGACTATGTAAAAACCACTGTTGATTGCCTTATATCTTCAACCTGGTTAAATAAAACATTAACGATTAAAAACTGTTTAAAAGCTATTAGGCTAACAGTACTGCAATTACCTTGCCTACTGGAAAAACACTGACACATCGGGTACCTACTTATATTCTCAATTTTTGATTATACATAGATCATTCTATATTGTTTGCATCAAATAAGCTTAATTTCTTACCCTTAGTAGCATAGGGCAGCATTCATTTGTATCTGTGGAACAGAGTAAAACATATGTTAGATTTGACCACTAGAGGAAACATCTAACACTCCATTGATCATTTAATCCGTTAGGTTGCATACTATCTAATTTTTTGATCCATACTGCTTCTTTTTGTAATAGGCAGCTTTTCATTCTGTGCATGCGCATGGGGTGTCATGGCGGCTCGCACCAGGAGCTCCCTTCTGGCGCGAGCAAGCCAGCACAGGCAGGGGGAATTTTTTTTTCTGTTAACTACTAGAACCCCAAACCGGAATGTGGGCTCTATCAGCCCGCACCTTCAGTTTGGGGAATTTTTTTAGCCCCATAGGTGCCCTTTAAAGGTACTTATGTCAAAAGGGACTTCTTGCACATACATATCATTGTGCTTGGTCCATTCTGCCCCCTACTGCACTGTGCCCCTTTTAAATTGATTCTTGGAAACCTGTTTAAAGGACAACTATACCCCCCGAACAATGTAGATCTCTATAAACCGATATTGCATAAAACAACTCATATGTAAAACCCTGCTTCATGGAAAATAAACCATTTTCATAATAATACACTTTTTTAGTAGCATGTGCCATTGGGTAATCATAAATAGAAAATAGCCATTTTAAAAAATAAGGACAGCCTTCTGGGATCCTAGGATCCAACGGTGCACACAAACATACCAAACAAACTATAAAGTTAGGTCACATGAGCCAATTAACAGACAGAGTTCTGTCTTTTGCTTCAACACTTCTTCCCTTTACAGTTAGAGTTGAAATATTTCTGGTCAGGTGATCTCTGAGGCAACACACAGACCATCATGAAATGGTGGTTCAAGGCAAGAGATGTAAAAGGGCAATATTTACTTAAATATATATATACCAGGTAGGTAAGATTATTTAATATGTCACTTGATTTGATATAAACTATCTGTTGCTCAAAAATTCATTTTTGGGGTATAGTTTTCCTTTAAAGGAATTGTACACTTTTGTCCCATGTAGCTCTTATAGTAGCTGACTAACTAAGAGAGAGCTGAAAAGCAGGAAGAGTTGTCCTGTTCTGTCATGTTAGACATCAGCTCACTCCAGCTTTTATAGATCACATTTTTAGCTAACTAACTATACTTGATTCTTTTTTTTTATTTTGCAGATGTTATTTACCCAGTTTTTATTTTTACAATGAATTGTTCCTTTATTAGATGCAGTGCAGTTGTGCTTAAAGAATATGATGCAGATATTATTATGACACCAAGGTAACTACATCGAACATATTTTAGCGCAACTCTGTCTGATTTACACAATGGTACCCTTTTCAACACTTCAACCACAATTTTGTTGCATGAATTGCAAACTCACAACTGCTATTATGATGAACTATGGTAAAAATGCTGCATTGTGGGCAAAGAAAACCAAGTGAAATTGCACACTCCACAATGTGCTTGTTTTGGATCACAAATGAGCCTTACTACCAACTAAATAATATAATGAACCTGGTAAAGACAAAGATGAAACAGAAAGCAACATTAAGCAGCAACATTAGCGAAAAGGAAAGACTTCAATCCACCATCACAATGTTTTGAAATTGGCATGAACAGTATTTTTAGGAATATCAAGAAAACAGGGTTTGTATGGGTTAACCTAATTCACTCTGTAGAAAGTATGAGAAATTCCCTGCTGTGTATAGTTAGGATATTGCAAGCCACAGAGGAGATCCATTGATACAGAAACACAAGGACACAGGGTGAATGAGTTTACAACCAAAGAAGGTGGCTTGTAATATCCTCATTATGGTACTTTATATACAACACAGGAAACAAACAAGAACCCAACTGAGCTTCTACAGCAAATTACATGAAACATATGCATGGAATAAACATGAAATGTGCATTTGGTGCAGATATCCATGCCATTGTCATATTGTGCAAAATACATCTGCTACACCTGTTAATATATATATGTATACATTAATATATATATATGCAATAGAACACGTGCACACTCATACACTTATATACAGACACACTTGTGCACACACTTGTGAAGACAATCAAGGACTCCAAGGCTAAGGGACAAATGTATTTAAATATGAGTTGCTATTTTTTCTTTGACTTCAGAAATTTAAAGATTTAGAAACTGACAATATCTCATAAATTTAGATTTACTAAATTCACATGAAGAATTCGAAGTTCGATTCGAATCTTCGAATATGCAAATTAGGCAAATTCAACCATCGAATATTCGAATTCGAATACAATTTTATTCGAATATTGGACTATTTGATGGTTGAAGTACTTCCCCTTTAAAATTTTATTCCACCACCTAGTTCGCCAGTTCCAAGCTGCCGAATTGGGTATCATTATTTTTGATTGAATAAAAAAAATTCTTTCAATCGATCAATTTGAACGATTTTCCTATTTGATCGTTTGATCAATCAAATTGCTGTAAAATCCTTCGAATTCGATATTCGAATTCGAAGGATTTTACTTCACCCACTATGGTTGAATTTCAATTTTTTTTAAATTCGACCAATAGTAAATCTGCCCCCTAGTGTGCATTTATCGTAGTCAATGGGAGGTATATTTTCAACATTCAAGCTATTTTATTTATTTGTAACAGTCACATTTGTAAAAATTAATGAAACAATGCTGTTATTTATGCCCCTTGTTTGTCCTCTGTGAATCAAGTTTTATCTGTAAATATACATTTTTGGAAAAACTTAAATTTGAAAATTCACATCTCTTCTAAGGAAAAGAGCAACTGATCTGGCAAAAATTGCTTCAGATATACAAAACAGGGAATTTAACAATGCACATTACCCAGCCCATTATCTAGAAAGTGCTGAATTATAGGAAAGCTATCTACTACAGAGTCAATTTTAAGCAAATAATCCAAATTATTTAAAAAGTTTTATTTTTTTCTCTGTAATAATAAAACACTACCTTGATCTTGATGGTAACTAAGAGATGACAAAACAATATACAGCAGGTATATTTATTGTTTAAGTGAATTTTAGCAGACCTTAGGTATGGTGATTCAAATTCAAGGATCCAGTTGAAAGCTTTTAGTTACATGTTAAACGTAAAGTTGAAAATGGCACCATACAATGTTAATAGTGAAGGGGAACTGCCACAGACTGATTGCATGGCTGCTTTAGGCATCCTATAAAGATAATTATACACAGCCAATCAGTTTTAGAAAAGGAGCAAAAATACAGTGATGCAGCATAGGTCTGCTTGTTTCCCTTTCAGTAAATGAGAGGTAAAGCCCATATTGTGATTTAATTCATATCAGTGATTGGTTATAGTCCATGAGCTGGTTAAAGGGGACAACCTCTATCCACCACCACAAAATGCTGCATAGAAGTTGAAGGACTTGCTAAAAGTTAAACATTGGAAGCACTGAGTATAGTTGATGGTAGAGTTTAAAAACACATTGTCAAAGTCTGCAATCTAATGTATATATGTATGTACTGTATGTATAATTTTATTTGTAAAGTGCTGTTAAGGTGCCAAAGTACCGTACAATACATAATAGTGCAATATAAATAAAAGTACTATATATAAATATATATATAAAAGTACACACAGGGATGGTGAGTCAGACAATAAATACAATAAATATACACAGAACTCATGTAAGGACACAGAGCTTAAATGTTATGAGTAGTGATTAGGCAAATCTAGCCCGCTTTGCTGAAAAATTTGCGATGTGTGCCGCGTCATTTGCGACGCGTCGCGTAGTTTTCGGCGAGCGACTCTTTTTTTTTTTTTACGCCAGCGCATTTTCGGCACGCGAATTTCACTGGTGTGTCGCAAATTTATTCACCGGCAGCGAATTGCGGGAATTCACCGTGAATTCGCACCTGGCGAATAAATTCGTCCATCACTAGTTATGTGGTAAGAGACACAGAAGGAAGGAGGTCCCTGGCCATAAAGCTTTAAGTAATAATATAATATGTCCTTTTGGATATTTCCATCAATAAAAGTGTTAACTTTTGCATTTGCACTTCTGACTTCAATAACAACAATATTGGAAGTGTTAAAAGTGACCTTGGCTTCCATATTGCCCTTTAGAATACATTTTAATTTATTGCAATAAAAACAGACATAAAGCTATGTCATGTGAAAATTATGGTTAGCTATTATGTAAGTCACATCACGAGCCTACCTGTGAAGCATTTAGAGCTAATTTTATGCTACTGGAATTAAGCCATGGAAATCTTAAAGAGATGCTGCTGCCTATTCTAAAATTAATGGCAGGTATATTTCTGCAACTCAAAATATGTTGGTACTTTAAAATGTAAGATGCATGTGAGAAGTATGGTCAAATCAACTGCTTGATTAATGGTTTGTGCCAAGAAAGGAACAGTGTGGTCTTTTATTTTAACCATACTTGGTTATATGCTTGACCATGCTTGATACCGCAGATGAAAAATCTTGTACGTGTAGAGGACCTTTTATCCAGGATGCTTGGCATTTGGGGCTTTCCATATGAGGGATCTCTCCCTAATTTGGATCATCATACCTTACATTTACTAAAAAATCATTTAAACATTTATTAAATTCAAAAAGATTATTTTTCCTCTAATAAGGATTAATTATATTCTAGTAAGGATCAAGTACAAGGTACTCTTTTAATATTACAGAGGATAAAGTAAATAATTTGTACAAATCTGAATTAATTTCTTAAAAATGGAGTCTGTTAGAGATGGCCATCACATAATTCATGTGATTTTGCATTAAATACAGTTAAATATTTTTTCACTGCTTTGTCATATTTATCTGTATTTCAGACAATCCTTATTTATAATTAGTTAACCTATCATATCTCCCCTCAAGGACCTCTTCTCCAGTAGCTGAAACCCCGACCTGGCCAGTCTTTCTTCATAACTGAGACTTTCTGTACTTTTTACTAGTTTAGTTGCTCTTCTCTGGACTCTCTCTAATTTAATAATATTTTATTTGGGCACTGCAGTACAAAAGTATGTGAAATTTTCTTGCTACAGTTTATTATCTACAAGCACTCAAAGGTACTTCACTTTCACAGTGGGAGCTTGAAAGCATCTTATTTCATATAATTTTATTTCAGGATCTTATTTAATCTTATTTTATATCAGGATATCCTGGATGCCCATGTTATAATTGGCTAATGACTCCAATATCCAGGCAATGTACAAGGGCTGAATCTGCTTTTAATGAAGCACATGTGAAAGTTACTGCATGTGCTGTTCTGCACAGTATTGACAATGGTCATGGATTGCCTGGCTTTGTGGCTGATGATCTATGATCTAGTTCATCCCACACATCCTGTACAATGACATTAGACTGATGTTACTGTTTTGTAACACTATTGGTAAGTGCCAAAGTTACCCATAAAAAATACAAAAAAAAAAAAAAATATATATATATATATATATATATATATAATCAAGTATAACAAAAACTCACTTGTGTACTGTTTATGGAAGATTTTTCAAAGTGTCGAAATAAACCCCTTTATTTTGACACCCCTTATATGTACCCCTTTAAATGTATTTTTCCATTCAATTGAAAACAGTATAACTCAGTTATAAGTTACCTCACCTATATCATTCAGCATGTAATACTTGGTATTATTTATCTGATTTATATGTTCCCTAATTTGTTCTTTGAGGAACCGTGTGGTGCACCCTACATATTGTTTATTGCACTTACCACAGGTGATTAAATATATATCCCCTGTGCTATTGCAATTCATGAATTGTTCGATACTGTATGTTTTGTCTGTGACTATAGATTACAGACAAAACATACAACTCCTGTTATTTTATATTGTCTTAAAGGGCACCTGTGGCTTAAAAAAGTTACCCCCAATAAAGGTGTGGGCTGATAGAGCCTGCATTCCGGTTGGGGGTACCAGTACTTTTTAAAAATAAAATGTACCCAGACAACGCAGGCCCCGCCATGATAGTAGACGGGCATTCGCATTTGTGTGCGTGTGACGTCACATGCATTTAGAAAAGCGGTCACTGTTGGGGCCACTTTTCTTAATGCGCATGCGCGTGACGTCACACGTGCACAAACGCGCATGCATGTCTATATTTCTGTCTGAATCAAAAACACCAGGGACACAGTCACTCAGTCTTCATGAATCAGAGGCATCAGCATTTCTTTATAAGCAGTGCAGAAAACTATTTTATATGGACCACCTCCTGTTCCAGACCTTAAAGAAATATTTCTTTTATTAGGTTGCCAGAAATTAGATATCCCATAACACAAAAGAAATAAAGAAAGCAGGAAAGTTACACAGGGAAAGTTAGTAAGCAATAAGAAGAAGCTGAATAATTAGCAAATAACATAAGGTAATTAAAAGAAGCAGGTAAAAAAGCAGGAAAGAAGAAGAAAGTTACAGACTGAAGAAGGAAAGTGTAAGGACTTAACCTGGTGGGCTAGTGGGGGTGTGACAGGGACACATAGCCCCTCTTCCTATGCCCACTCTGTGAAAAGAAAGCCATGTTCGGTTGCTTTGAAGCTACAGAGTGTATGATGTCATTGCACTTTTGGTACGAGATTCAATTTTTTTGCTCAGCGTTAGGTCTGTTCTATAGTTCCTTGGTGTGTTTTTGTTGTATTACTGTTCCGTTACTGATCCTGCCTGTCCCTGATTATGTTTACTTTGCTGCCTGTTCTGATCTTTGCTATGTTTTTGACTATTCTCTTGTATCTTGTTTTGGTACCATGGTTTCGGTGTGTTTTGACCTGGTCTGTGCCCACGACTACTCTCCTGAATTTGTACTATTTTGTCTTACTGTTTATGACCCAGCCCGGCTTTGAGTACATTCCTTGTTTCCCATTCTATATCACCATGTTCAGTTGCCAAGCTTGCTAAGAACTCTCTCCTTGGTTCTCCCACAATAAGACCTGGTGGCATCTGAGTAGCTGAGGGCTCCACCTGAAGCCAAAGGCAGCTATTAATGGCAGCAGAATGGGCCGAGACCTGTTCTGGGTTTGGGATACAGAAAGTTAGTAAGCAAAAAGTAAAAGCAGATTAATCAGCAAATGTTTACATAAATAAAAACATTTGCTTATGATACCTATATTTAGAATCCTCAGAGATTTTTTTCCCGAGGACCATTTTCATATATTGGTATAATTTCTTGCAGTGCTGCACAGTTTTGAGACATACATCGATACTGTTAACATGGTCAGCTATTTCTTTTGAATATTTACTTTTCAGGGCAGTTTTTGCTGAAAATTACTCAATTAATCTGTCAAAGAATGGCACCAATTTTTCCATTAGGGCCTCATTTTCAGATTTCTGTCTATTATAGTTATATTTTATCTTTGCTTTTTTTTGGTGAGGCGGGTCTTTCAATTTTTTCAGATTCTGTTTCACTTTATTCCTCAGGAAGATATTCTTTGTATGTAAGTTCAGTATCAGAGAACTCTTCTGTGCTCTCACTGCTGTCATTGATGTTCAAAGGTTTTATCTTTTTTCTTTCAGTGTCAGTAATCCTTCATCCATGTTTGCTGCTTTGCCCTCTGATATTAAAGTTTTTGTCACTGCTGCTTCCAAGTGTTGTGTTCTGGACTCTGTGCTTTCCTTTTTTTACATTCTGTTAGTGCTCTGAGAACACTGGAGACTAAGCTCATGCCTCCTGCTTCTGTCACCTCTATCATGTCCAATCATCCCATGCTTACTGTGCTGGCATTGCATTGTAAAAACTTCATTACCTCCACTTTCACTGGAATCAGTACTACCTCTCCTTTCCCTCTCCCGTCCTTGTGCAGCAAGGGGAGGCCTTTTTGCCACTTGCGGTAGTGATTGCTCACCTGGGACATCTGCATTGTCACTGAGAGGGTAGATAGTGGAAGTAATGTGATCTGCAACATGTGATGGTTACCTGGGTAATACCACTTCATAATATCATGTGGTATAAAATAACGAGTTACAATATCGCATGGTTTGAAAAATGCTATAAAATGTTGAACACAACTCATCAAAAATTAACGGAACAAAAAAAAAATCACTTTTCAAGTCAGACAAGTGAACTTTTAGTCAATTGATAGTTAATTCTAAAAATATAAGACATTATGCCAATTTTAAAGCATGCTATAACTAACACTCACTTTTTGACCTTTTGTGAATCGTTCCCAAAGAAAAAAAATGTCTCAATATAAGGTTGATTAGTAATTAATACAGATATAGCATCAGCTTATATTAAAGGCCAAACTCATTTTCTGCTTGAAAAAAAGCTGCTCAGAGCCAACTGAGCATGTGAGTATTGCAAAAACTTTCCAAGATGGTGACCACTTGTGACAAGTTTGAAGTCCTGAATTGAATCCAAAAATGTTAAGTGGTGCAATGAGTTCAGTATATAAAATATGAACTTTTTTGCCATATTCATTTTTAGGGGTTAGTTCTTCTTTAATGGGGCTTATTTACCAACAATATGCAACTGGCAGTACTCCATGGCAATCAATCAAATATTTGCTTTCATTATTCTAACTGTAGCTGGCTGAAAAATAGCTAGTAACTGTTTGTTTGCTATGAGCCTCTGTCTATGTGCAAATTTGCCCAGTACTGATACATAAATAAGACCAAAATAGATCAAATGATTGTATTTAACCTTATTTCTTATTAATTTGGAAACAACTTATTTTTTGGAGAAACAAATACATTTGCACATAGTTTGCCAGCAACAAAATGGCAGCATTTGTTTTAAATAGTTTTTACATTTGTGATAGCAAGTGATAGCAGTTTTTCCCTTTTATTTTTACAGAGATAAGTGAGCTATTCTGTGTCTTTTTCTTAACACACTGTGACATGCCAGGTGCTCAGCAGCAGAGCTAAAAAAAGCATTTAATATAAGCTGGCATTGTGAATTTCTGGAGTTCTCTTCTTTCCTAATTTACACCTATAATTAATTAGCTGAACCTCACTATATAATATCAGGTGTCATTGGAAGAATCTGCAGCATACTGAATACATTTAGAAGCTCTTTTTGTAGCTTGATTTGTGTCAGTTGACCTACTCCAGTCTGTGACTCTGTCTATGTGTGTGTGTGTTTAAAAGAGTGCAGTGAGTCCACTTTTGCTTATAACAAACCTTGCATTGCTCATCACCAAATGTAATTTCTATAGAAAAATAAGCACATAAGAGTTATTATACCTTTTAGTCAGCTGGCTAAATCTCCTACATTTTTTACACAAAGAAGCAGTGTGTCTTAAATTATAGTATAACAATTACAGTGGTTACATATCCTGTCCCAAGTGCATTCACACCATGAAACAAATATTTAAAAAAGGAAATTTGTGGGATCCCTTTATAGGGGTTGTTCACATTTGAATGAACTTTTAGGGGGTTATTTACTAAAACTCAAATTAATTTCATATTTTTATTAAACAGCTCAATCAAACTACCATCTGCAATTTTATATTATTTATCAATAAAACAACTCAGTCAGGTGGAGAAAAGATTCAATGAAATCAAGCGAAAACCTGAATTGTGAATTTTTCAGATTTGACAAGCTAATAGGTGAAATGCAGCGTAGATCACAATATCTACAAATTGTAAAAGGGACACCTCCCATTGACTTTTACAGGAACTTAAAGGAATTGCTCAATATAAAAGTAAAACTAGGTAAATAGATAGGCTGTGCAAAATAAAAAATGTCTTCAATATAGTTGTAATGTATAAAGGCTGGAGTGACTGTAAGTCTAACCTAAAAGAACACTACTTCCTGCTTCAGTTCTCTTGTTTTACACTGTCTGGTTACCCTGGTGACCAGGCAGTATCCAATCAGTGACTTGAGGGAGGGCCACATTGGTCATAACTGTTGCTTTTGAATCTGAGCTGAATGCTGAGGCAAACTCACTGAACAGTTATGTCCCATGTGGCCCCCCTTCAAGTCGCTGACTAACTCAGATTTAGGGAGTTGAAAAGCAGGAAGTTGTGTTGTATTCTGTTATGTTAGACATCCAGTCCCTCCAGCCTTTCTACATTGAATTTGTGGCTAACTAACTATATTAGATAATTTTACCCTAACTTTTCCTTTAATAGGTTTGAGATGCCAGATTTCAGACTTTTTGCGGCTTTGGGGTATAATACATCTTACAAATGAGAGTGATATTCCTAGACAAGTTGCAATTGGTTTTCATTTTGTATTATGCATGGTTTTTGAGTTATTTAGCAGTTTATTCAGCAGGTTTCCAGTCTGCAATTTTAGCAATCTGGTTGCTATGGCCAATTATCCCAGCAATCATGCTTTGATTTTAATAAGAGATTGTAATATGACTAGGAGAGAGTCTGAATAGAAAGAAGAGTGATAAAAAGTAGCAATAACAATACATTTGTAGCCTAACATAACATTTGTTTTTAGATGGGGGTCAGTAAACCCACATTTGAAAGTCAGAAGAAGGCCCTGAAAACATGGATAAATGTTAATATTTTCCATTTTTAACTTTAATTGCGTTCCACACATAAGAAAGAATTGAGAAAACACAATAGAAAGTAAGCATAGAACATAAAAATTCTTTGAATTTTTTGGAAATTGCTTTCAATATCTTTTTTTCACAGATCTGTCATATTTGTCTCTACTTTTGGCAATGCTCCCAATGTAAAGCAAGCATTGTATCTGTCTCTGTATGGCTAGTAGCTGGGTGAGAGACCACCTTTGAATACCACCTCATTTATTTTTGCATAAATTAAGCTCCTTTTTGGAGTGGTGTATTTCAGGATTGTTGCTAAAGCCAGCATACTGAAAACATGTACTTGAGCAACTTTCCATAACAGAAAGACTAGGTTTTTGGCTGCAGGATGTAAAAATGAATCACTTTTAGGGGCATATTTAGTAAGGATCAATTTTAGTTTTCGAGGTTATATTTTGGTCAAAAAATAATTTTTGGATTAAAAAAAAAAACTAAAATTGTTCTTAATGTATTTACCCCAACCATGGAAATAGCTCAAATCTGAAAAAACCTATTGAGGCCACGTAGAAGTCAATGGAAGAGGTCCCTTGAAGCACTTAAAGATGTTAATAGCCTTTTTTTTTCAATGAAAACTCAATCGATTCAAGTTTTTGGGCTGTTAACCCCTAACTCGCTAAATCAAGTTTTTTCTTAAATAAGAAACCATTTGAATTGGGAGTTCATTCGAGGTATAAAAAAATTCTAAAATTCGGCCTTTGATAAATTAGTGTTATTGGAAAACTATATCTCCAGAATAAATACTTAAGCAGCTTCTAGCTTGTATCATGTTAGGTAGTGTATTTAAGAATCATATCAAACTGGAATATATATTTTAGCAAATATTTCCCTTTTATGTTTCTGACCTTGAGCCACCATTTTGTGATGGTCTGTGTGCTGCCTCAGAGATCACTTGACCAGAAACAATGCAGTTCTACCTGTAACAGGAAGAAGTGTGGGAGTAAAAGACAGAAATTGTCTAGTAATTGACTCGTGACCTAACATGTATGTGTGCCCTTTAGTGCTTAAAATGACAATTTTCTGTATAGGATACTGCTAGAAAATTATATTTTTATGACAATGGTTTATTTAGATGAAGCAGGGTTTTACAATAGTCTGTTTTATGCAATACACTGTTTGAGGGTATAGTTTTCCTTTAAAGGGGATCTAAACACTAAAATAATGAAGTGGTTTAAATTTATTAAAAGTGGTCCTCTCAGCCCATTTTAAGTGATTTCTGAAATATTAGCATAGTTTTAGACTGACAGATAGGCTTCAGCTCAACAGCTTATTGAAGACCCAGACAGGGCCGCTGTGGCCATGAGGCAAGGTGAGAACCTTGCCTCAGGCAGCACGGAGCGGCCTGTTACAAGGGGTGGCAAAAAGCCGCCTCTTGTAACTTTAAGAGCCGAATTTCTGGGTTTTAACCCGGAAATTAGTCTCCGCTAGTGATGGGCGAATTTATTTGCCAGGGGCAAATTCGCAGCGAATTCCCGCGATTTGCCGCTGGCGAATAAATTTGCGAAATGCCAGCGAAATTCGCTGGAAATTCGCTAATTTTTCGGCGAAGCGAAATGGGTCAGATTCGCCCATCACTAGTCTCCACTAGTGCAGAGAGCTCTATGTGCTCAATGCACTAGGGATACCGCCCCCTTTTGACCCGCTCTGACGATGGGAAGGGGGGGCGGCATCAGGGCTGCTGCTTCGGGTGGCGGCGGCAGCCCCAGAAACGGCCCTGGACCCAGAGTGTCAGCAACCCTAACTATCCTGTCTATGCACTTCCTGGATTCTGTTAAGCTTCCACAAAAGCTTACAATTACCATTCTAAAAATGCAAATATCTCAGAAATCACAAACCATAGCCAATGAATGTAAATTGCAACAGTGCAATAAGTTTGCACCAATTCCAGTTATGGGGTTAGATTCCCTTTAAGTCAGCTATAGAAAGATAGCTAAAATGATTGATTTCGTAAGCAATATCTAATTGGAGTATATCAGAAAATTAGAATATTTCACCAGGCTACAACTATATCATGACATTGACCTTATTCTATTACAATGGGTTGCCCATGTGATTCCTTATCATGGGAGTCAAGTAATAGGGTATCTGACTGATTTGGCCCACTACTAATTGTTTTGTAAACATTTCACACAGCTGAATCTTATATATCAAATCAGATTTACCATTTAACATTGTCCAAAGTATAATAACTAATACATTCTTTTAAATGACACTTGCACTGATTACCATAAAATATACACACATACCATTAGAAATCATGGGGCCCCGAACGAAAATTTTTTTTGGGGTCCATTGGCCCCACCCACCCTAAGCTCCACCCCAGACACCGCCCACTCCACACCACAGTTACACCACACAGACATCAGCACTAAAAAAAACAAATACACAAGTTATAAAAAGCTATTGATGGGCAGGGCCCCATATAAGTTAAAAAAAAAACTGTGGCACCACGGCCCCCATAAAAGTTTTTTTTAATAAAAAAATGGTGGTTAGGGCCCCCTTCAAGTTAAAACAAATAACTGGTGATCAGGGCCCCCCTACAAGTTAAAACAAATAATTGGCGCCAGGGCCCCCCTTACAAGTTAAAAAAAACTGGGAGCCCAGAGAATATTTTTTTTAAAAAACATTGGTGGCCAGTGGATTTAACAAAAGAAAAAAATTAGTGTTCAGTAGAATTGAACTTGTGGCTTCAGGACTTCATCTTTGACTCCTTTTGTCACTTTGGGTCTTTTTCGCCGCTTCAGGACTTAAACGTTTCTCAATTTTTTTTTACCCTTATGAAGGTGAATTTCCTCTTACATTTTTCAAGGAATTCTAGAACTCCAGCAAAATACCAAAAGCCATTTCCTAAGGGAATCTATTTTGTCTCGCTTGATTTTCTTCCATTAAGAGGTATGCGGGAGATATTCATATTCTGAAAAGTTTCTCTGCTAGAGAACTGCTGCTGTTCTCTCTAGTCTTTCTGCTGCTGAATTGGGCACCCAAAATCGGAACTGCCTGAAATGCTTGATTTGGTTACACTCTAATCAATGAATATTTTAAAAAATACTGGACTTAAAGATGGAGCAACAATTATTTTGGGATCACCTGGCACACAATTTAGCAGCTATATAATGGACAGCAATCCAAAATCTTCATTGCTATCTTTGGATATACTGGACCAAAGGATAAAGGCTAAACCATCATGTAAAAGAGAGGTGATTTTGATTTGGTTTGGTGTGCTGTCTATTGCCAAGCTATAACTTGGTTTAGTGTTGAGTGGACATTAAGGAATGTGTGTCTGTAAATATTGGCATTTTATGTGCTCAGTACAATTTTCTACACAATGAACAAACACAACTTAATATTAGTTTGAATGATAGTAATCTATTTGAATGGAGGGATTGATAGTGGACATGTTTAAGTAGATAATGTCAGGCTCTGCAAGTAACTTCTGGGTTTCTGGTTCTGTGCCGTAACCTTTGGGCCAGGTGAGCAGTTCACAATCTGTTACCTGACCTTTGCAGCCCTAGCCAAGCAGCAGCCTGATTGGTGGGTTGGGTCAGTCAATCAGGCCAGCCCTCCTCACCCTCAATGCCTCAGCATTGATCTTCCTAAGCACTGTGGTATCACTCCTAGCTTTGTTTCACCTTTTACCATGCCTAGTTTCTTGCCTTGTCTTCTATACCTTGTTTCTTGTACCTTTCCTTGCCTTAATTTTGCCTTGTCTGACCTTGTTCCTGCTTCCAGTCCTGTTCTGCATTATAGCTTGTATCTTGTACCTTGCACTGTCCTGTACCAGTCTGACTCATCGTCCTCTTTACCCTGTTCCTGTCTCACCTTTCAGTTTCTCATGTGCACAGCCATCCCTGCCTTAAGGACTTACCTTCCACATCTGCTCTCACAGCGGCCCCTAACCTCATCCTTGACAGAGGCTTAGCTCAATCCTGATCTCCTTTAAAGGAACAGGTCAGTGTAAAAATAAAAACTGGGTACATAGATGTAATTTATGAAGGCCAGGGCCAGGCCAAGTGGTAGGCAGAGTAGGCACATGCCTAGGGGGCAAAGCTTGGGGGGGGCACTAGGCACATACCTTTCACTGCTGTCTACCCCTAGTCCGGCTGAGTGAGTTCCGCTCCTCTGCAGTCCTGTGCCTATTTGTTCGCATGTGCAGGCACATGAGTGGATGGGGCGACACGGCTGGCCGAGTTGCCTGGGGTGCCCCGCCACCCTGGCCTGGCCCTGATGAAGTCTGGAGTGACTGGATGTCTAACATAATGGCTACACTACATCCTGCTTTTCAGCTCTCTGAGTTAGTCAGCAACTTTAAGGGGTAGTCATTGACGGCACCTTCAGCAATGTATTTTTCTTAAAATGCCTTTATTGGGACATAAAGCTCTGACCTTCAGACAACCCAGCAACGTTTCAGACCTCACTCGGTCTTTTTTCAAGCTCTTGAAAAAAGACCGAGTGAGGTCTGAAACGTTGCTGGGTTGTCTGAAGGTCAGAGCCTTATGTCCCAATAAAGGCATTTTAAGAAAAATACATTGCTGAAGGTGCCGTCAATGACTACTGTTTGAATGTAACGGATTAAAGTGGGAAACCGCCAGACGAGCATCACATTCAAGCAGTTTGAAGGTGAGGGTGCTGACTGTGAAAACTTCACAAGCAACTTTAAGGGGGTCACATGGACACAGTGAGTTTGCAATTGATCCTTAGCATTCAGCTCAGATTCAAAAGCAACAGTTCTTACCCATGCTGCCCTCCCTCAAGTCTCTGATTGGTTTCTGCCTGGAAACCAATAAGTGGTAACCAGCCTTTATACATTACATTTTTGGCTAACTATTAATATACTATATATATATTTTTTTTAATTTTGCACAGCCTATCTATTTATCCAGTTTTTTTACACTAAACAATTCCTTTAAATTCCAGACTGGAGAGACTTTGGAGGCACTTTGATACATTGTCTTGATTCTTTATTGAAAGAAACATATTTGCCATATCAACATTCATGCTTATTGTCTGCATATTAATTTAAACACTGCTCTCTTCACAGTTTTTTGCACAGAAAATGTTATTCCTTTATTAACCTATGGCCGCATATCCACCTACCTCCTTTTTGTTCTTATTAACCAGGGATGATTTATAAACCCTGTTGTGGGTTACAAATATGTTGGTGGGCATTGTAGATGTAGTGTTTGTGCATAACTGGGTGTGCCCATATCAAATCAGGGGTGTGCTTAAATGTCCTGATTTTGGTATGTCATATGGTATACTTTCTATACTGCTTAAAAGGGTTAGAGTTCAAGTTACTATTGATGTGTAATGGCTGCGCTCATTTTCAGCTATCAAAACATAACAGTATGATTAAAGGGGTGGTTCACCTTCAAGTTAACTTTTAGTATATTGTAGAAGGGCCAATTCTAAGAAACTTTTCAATTGGTCTTCATTATTTATTTTTCATAGTTTTTTAATGATTTGCAATTTTCTTCTGTTTCTTTGCAGCTTTCAAATGGGGGTCACTGACACCATCTAAAAACAAATGCTCAGTAAGGCTACAAATGTATTGTTATTGCCACTTTTTATTACTTATCATTCTATTCAGTCCATATCCTATTCATTTTCCAGTCTCTTATTCAAATCAATGCAGGGTTGCTATGGTAATTTGTACCCTAGAAACCAAATTGCTGACACTGCAAACTAGAGAGCTGCTGAATAAAAAGCTAAATAACTATAAAACCCCAAACAATAAAAAATGAAAACCAATTGCAAATTGCCTCAGCATGTCACTCTCTACATTATACTAAAAGATAACTCAAAGGTGAACAACCCCTTTAAATTAGAGCTATTAGCTGTAGTTGAATATAACTAAACAAATCACATTATAGCTCTTTGTTATGGTCTCAAATGAAACTGCCTCTAGAAAATATTGTATATCTTGTCATTGGAAAAATCTGTAACTGAACAAAATGCTCTTTCATTTTTAATAATTTTTCAACCTTTCATTTCTAAAAGAGTAATTTGAGGGAAAACAAAAAAAAACTATGCTAAAGATAAGAAAAACATGTTAGTTAGCAAGATAGCATTTTAATTATTTAATGTACTTACCATTCAAATTCTTTTCTTAAATTGTTGCCATATGCATAGATTTAGGAGGAAGGCATAAAAGATAACACATTACTGATGAAGCAAATAAACCATCTTGATTATACAATCATTCAGAAAAACTAGTTGCAAAAGAGAACAGGATATGTCTTATCAGAATAATAAAATGAATTAGAATGCAAATAAATGTGTAAGAGGTTTATAGGTACTGGAGAAAAACAATACTGAGTAATTTAGGAAAGAGTAAAATTGCAGTTCATCAATATTAATCAGAATTATACTGACCGTTTTTTTTCTAATACTATTTTGTTTACTATTATTTACATGAAATGAATGTATGCATATGCTTAGAACATGATTTACACTGAAGCTGTTTTTTTTGGGAAATCCCAGGAGGCTTGGTCATGGCAGACCACTATTCTCTTCCAGATGACAATTTTTTGAAGTAATGTTTGATTTCTCCTGTATCTATAAAAGTGTTTGTGGCTCAGCTGGCAGTTTTAGTCACGTCTAAGCTGCAATTTATCTAGACTAGCTTGCCATGATACAGGTCTGCCTGTAAGAGTTAATAAAGCAGGTCAAGGTTTTAAAACAACATTTCTGCCAGCGCCAGAAACAATTACCTAACATGTTCACTAAGGTCTGGAATCACCCATGTGCAAAGGGGTCACAACCTGTTATGCCCTGTCCTAAGCCCTGGCTGATAAGAGCCATGCCATATGGGGGAGTGAAAGCCCAGTACAATATTACTTGTTAAACGAGTCCTAACATAACTAGATTTGGTATATCTTGGCAGGGTTACGTCACACAGCATTTATGTTTGGTATGTATGGAACCAGTGGAAATCACAACCAATGACTATAATATCATCTTTCTATTATGTTCCTGTAAAGAGTTATTATCATAATAGTCTTGGTCCAGTCCATACAAAACTAAAGCTATGTACTGGAGCCACTGCCCTTTTTATATTCCTGAGGGGAGGAGTGTCCAGTTACCTGATACCCCTGAAATCATTGATAAATAGTCAGCTCTTCTGGATAACAAGTTGTATTTACTTTGGAGAACCCAATTCTTTGGGGAGTACATTCTATTTGTTTCCCCTTACCTCCAGGGCTAGACAATTCTATATTGTTCCCTTTTATTTTATAAACTGTTTGTTATATGTTAAGGTATGTATGTCCTTGTTTAATGTGTCACAGTTTATAATATTAAATATAAAATATTATAAGTGTTGTCCTTGATGCTCTAATAAGAACCCTAGCCTGAAAGTGTGTAATTGTGCCTTAGTCCTCTGCATGCTGCATGCCGATTAATCAATTAACTGCTGGTAGGTATAGTGTGCTCACGTTTAGACCCTCCGGGTCCCCTGTTGCCCCCCGCGAGCTGTCCCCCAGGTACAGGAAGCGGAATACTTGGTATGAATCAGAGGCGTCTCTCATTGCCTAAAGTTGAGAGTGGTGGTAGGGGGTTGTGTGAATTTTGTAGATGTTGGTTGTTCTTTAGGGTGCTGTTGTGCTAGCCTAACCTGCATGCAAAGTGAATGAGAGACTGAGCTAGTGACCCATGATAGCCCCACTTAAAGTCACATGCAGTTGAATTGACAGTTCTCTTATGACATCCCCTGTAAATAATGGAAAATGGAATTATACCGGAAAAAATCCTTTTTACTTCCCTGTACCTGTGTGATTAATAATATAATAGAGCTCATTTACAAGAGCAAAGTGTAATTTTGGGCTCAAGTCACCATGTTTTTTTTAACCAAAACTAGGGACCCAGACTACTCAAGGTAGAACACATAAAATACATTGTACAGATATGGGATAAGTTATGCATAAACTCGTTATACAGAAAGCTTTGAATGATGGAAAAGCTGTCTCCCGTAGACTCCATTTTATCCAAATAATCAAAATTTTAATGATTCCCCTTTTCTCTTTAATAATAAAACAGTAGCTTGTACTTAATGCAAACTAAGATACAATGAATCCCTATTGGAAGCAAAACCAGCCTATTTAGATTATTTAGTTTATTTACATGATTTTATAGTAGAGTTACGGTATAAAGACTAGGGGGCAGATTTACTAAATTTGCATGAAGGATTCAAAGTTCGATCGAATTTTCAAAAAGATTCGAATTCAAATTTTCAATTGTTTTTGAAGACCACTTCGACCAGTGAATTTTGAAAATTCAATTGAATTGAATGATTTGAATAATTCGAATAAAATTTAATTTGAATATTCGACTATCGAAGTACTTTCCCTTCAAATTTTTATTCGACCACCTAGCTTGCCAGATCAAAGAATTTGGTTTCATTATTTTTGATCGAATAAAAAATATTCGATCGATCGAAAAAATCATTCGATCAAATTGCGGTAAAATCCTTAGAATTTGAACGATTTTACTTCCCTACCTATTCACAAGGTCATATTTCGATTTTTTTTTCAATTCAAAATTCGACCCTTAGTAAATCTTCCCCTAGGTATTTTGGATAACAGGTCCTATACCTTTATTAAGAAAGGTTTGTTTAACACACAGAGAAGGTACTCCTGTAATACAACTGTAGTAATGAAGTTTGATCTGTTACAATGATTTTGATTACCAGAGCAGAGTACACCAGCAACGGCCATGTGCTCCCAACTATTTTATTAAACATAGACAAGAACTTGCCACAAAAGGGTAAAATATTCCACCATGGGGCATAGGTTACAGTTAAGAGTAGTCTGGAACTTCCTTTGGGCCCTTACACACTGGCGTTTTGGACCTGCGCTCCCCTGCCTTGCGTTTGGCTGCGTTCAGCCGCAGGGAAGCGCAGGTCTAGACGCACCTCATTCTGTTCAATGAGATTGTAACGCACGAGACGCGTGTAAGCGCCGAACGCAGGTTCAGACGTTGCTTGCATTTGGCGTTGTTTCTTGCATTTGGCGCCTACATGCAATCGTGTGAGTACAGCCCCATTGAAAATAATTGAGTGTGTCTAGACCTGCGCTTCCCTGCGGCTGAACGCAGCCAAACGCAACGCAGGTCCAAAACGCCCGTGTGTAAGGGCCCTTAGTCAGTAGGGAAATTCTCAAACTAGTAGGGGATTTAACACTGACAACATACATATTAATGTTCAATTGATTTACTATTTTTTATTTATTCACTTACATATTTGTTTACTGCAGGGAAGAAGCCCAACAGGTGGTATGGGAGCAAAGAGAAAAGACAGAATAACAATAAGCTTTCAACTCTAACCATATTTAATTGCATTTACTTTTTTTCTGTAAAACCATGCCTGGAACAGGTGCTGCCTACAATTCTCCAAATACAATGCTTCATTAATACTAGTGTGGATTCTTTTCTTTTCGGCAAAGATCAAATTTCCATATAATTTCTCTGTTTGTTGTCTTTGAATACATGTCAGTAAATTATAGCATGAAGAATGTGTTTAAAATATTGGGTTTAGCTACAGATTTAGCAATAATACAATAATTATTGAGCACTAACAGCAAACATACACTGTAAGTACAGTTCTTTTTTCCTTTCAACAAGATACAGATAGCAGTCTAGGTGTAAATGCATATGTGAATGCACAAAAAGTAAGTGAATTAAACTCAAGTGGAGTTAATGAAGCAGTACACTGCAAGACACGTGCTTTATCAGGCTCAGCACTGAACACCTGTTTCTCTACTTGTTTTACTTCTTTGCTTAGGAAGCACCACAATGAAGCTTCTGTTGTAAGGAAAGAATGATAGAACTCAATCTTGGATCAAGTGTAGCTTGGTCTTTGGAAGAAAATAGAGTAGACCATAATGTAAGAATTTCATAGTGTAGTGCTTTCATTATTAATTTCTAATTAATCATAATTAATATGGTTTTATTTAAAATAAATAGCAAAAATACAATATTTGTCTTACACATTGAAAATATACATAGAACAAAAGCACTCTGTTTTCAGCAGCCCAAATATTACTTAAAAGTAACACTTTACATTTAAAAGGTGAACATTAACCCCATCATGTTACTACAACTTATTCTTATGCTTCAGAGTTCACTGTTTTCTAAAATACTGACAGTTAGAGAATCCTTCTGTAAGACAATATATAAACTACCACAAATTGTACTGTAATGTACGGTTCTGACCCGCTATTTGAACCTTCTAACTTCCTTGAGTCTCATCTAAAAAACAACACAGAAGAGCTGCATTTGCTGTCCCATAAACATAGAAGCGATAAAAGCAAGTTATGCCAGAAATCAAGGCAGTGCTCTTCTGTTCGGAAGCAGGAAATGGTTTAGTGTATTAGTTTAGAACCAGTTAATCCCATGAAGTCAGAGGGTCAAGCAATGATCTGGACATAATCACTGCCATGATAGGAAAATGATCTCAAACAATAATAACTGGAAAAAAGCAGCACTATTCTAGGAAAGAGATTCTTAGGGATCATTAAATCTGATGGCCTTGAAAATTGAAAAAAAAAAAAAAATAGTGATCAGCACTAAACAAGTTTAAACCATTAGGCAGGGCTGCAGCAATCATGTGACCACAAACTTAATACAGAAAAAAACAAAAGATCTTCTGCACTCATCTATACTCAATATATTAAGGACATTTTGTCTATAAAGAATGTCCTCTCAACTATTTTGGGAGCTTTAACATTAGAATGCAAAATGTAATCCCTATGTAACATGTAAAATAAATTATGTAAATGTAATTCTTAACAAATTAGATGAAAGTGAGTGTAGGACTGACCAGACCAGGGAAGACTTTAATTTAATTAACCAGCTTTACTATATTGGAATAGATATACAAACAGACCCTAAAACATATTGTTTAATAAGCACCATGAGCCTGAGTTGTACTGTTTATGCTTTGGTCCTAAGGGAGACTAATGTATTTCTGATTATTATTCTAATTGAACAAATCTGTTTTGAACCTGATTTTTCATTATACTAATTACTATTAGTGATTGGCGAATAAATTCGCCCTAGGTGAATTCGTGGCGAATTTCCGACATTCGCCGATGGCACCAACTTGGGCGCGCGACAAAACATCAGCACGACTCGTTTCGCGAATTTCGCTGTAAATTCGCTAATTTTTCGGCGAAGCGAAACGCCACAGATTCGCCCATCACTAATAACTAATAAGCAAAGTCTCATCCAAATAACAATCATAGCTTTACTATAATCCAAATTTTAAACAAAAAACCAAAACCAAACATCCAAACCTGATTTTATCTTATTTATTAGTATAAAAGCTTGCTTTAATCGGTTTGGGTAAAAAAATCGGTCTGAATAAAAAAAAAAGGATTTTCATGAAAAGCCCAAACTGTTTGGATTTTCGGGCTAATTCCAGTGCAGACCACAAAAACTTCAAAATAGTATAGGTTTAAAAAAAAAAAAAATCAAGTTTTTCCCAAAAACGTCCAACCAGAGATTAGTGAATAACCCCCTAAGTGTGCAAATTAGAATAAAGATAAACTTTTAAGCTCAGGTAAATTATTTTGCCCTAGGATGATTTGTATCAATGGTTAAATCTTCTTAATTGTCATTCTAATGTAACGCTTTTTTGGCCCACAGCACTTTGGAGTAGTTGCACCCTCCCGAAGCCTTGACAGTCCTCCCTTTCTCCAGGGAGCTCCAGGACAGCAGCCTCAACCCTCACAGTCCCTCTTCTCTGAGGTCCCTGCACTCAGGTATTTCAAAACCTGTGGGAAGCTACTTCCTTCTATGAATCCTCGGCGGAGCTACAACTGCTCATGCTGCTAAAACTTTCTGTCTCACTCTTCCAAGAGAGTCTATCACCAAACTCCCCTAGGCTAGCTATACCTCATTCACGGGGTTGCCTGGTCCCCGACTTCTTTCCAGAGCAAAGGCCTTTCTGTACCCAGGTCCCCCCTGGGCACACCATGCTGGATCAGCATCCAGAGGCCGAAGAGGAAACTGCCACTCCCTTCCCAGCATTATACAGTGTAAGGCAGGAAATCGTCATTACACTCTGGGCTGTAACTATTGATTAGAAGCATGCACTTGCAACATAACCTTCTGCCTAGTAACAGAGATCAGGGACTTAACTCCATAGGTGCCAAACAGAAACCTATGGGTCCTTACACTGACATGAAAACTATGACTGATGAAAGTGGTTCACATGTATGTTAACTTTTAGCATGTTATAGAATGTCCTATTACTAGCCAATTTTCAATTTATATTTATTTTTGATACTTTTTCAAGTTATTTGCCTTCCATCTTTCCATCTTTCAAATGGTGGTCACTGACCCCATTAGCCAAAAAACTATTGCTCTGTGATGCCACAATTTTATGGATATTTGTTATTACTAATATTTTTATTTAAACCTTCACCCATTCATATTCCAGTCTCTGTTTCAAACCACTGCCTGGTGGCTATGGTAAACTGGAAAAAACTACAATCAAGAGACCCTATTTGAAACACTTACCACATAGATAAGGTGGGCCAGGTGCAGAGGCCCCTAATCATGAACTTTAGGAGAAGATAAATAAACAGCAAAAAACAGGGTTACCCAGGCCACAAAATAAGCATAAAAAGTAAATATTAGTAAAAAAAAGTAAAAAGTATTTTTTGAAACTTAAGATCAGCATTTCTGGTGGCCCAATACCTTTCATTCCTCTAGGGGCTCTTAGTCATGGGCTAACTTCACATAACAGGAAGAAAGTATTTATAGGCGATATGGCCAACAAGAAACAAAATGCCAAACACATCCAAATTTTAAAGCGGTAGGGTATAAAGTCATTAGGGAAACATATACTTGAAGGGACAGTGTCTCTCAAAGAGATTTGTACATCTACATTCAGCAATAAAAACATTGAACCAAATACATACACTATAACATACAAAAAGAAACTAAAATAGAAGATTAGAGGGCATACATCTGGCATATCCAAGGGGACAGAGCATAATGAGAAGATGTAAGTTTATCACACACATACGTAGGAGAAGTCTGAGTATCTGTGGTCTGAGTCTGAGTATTTGTAGATATAAGTTAAATGGAGAAAATACATCAAACATAAAGAAGAAGATTTAAATGCTTTCCATAAACATAGGTGAGATTTAACAATCTAGAATTGCTATGTATCGAAACCGCATGGAGATAATTCATGAAGTGTATCCTTAATGATACAAAATGTAAGGAAGACATAAATACTTTCCACGCACATGGGAGAGGGTTAATAAGCTAGAATTGGTATATATATAAAGTTTGTGGAAAATATAAAAGAGAATACATCAAGCAGGTCCAAGGGTACTCCCATGTATGAAAGAATCTTAAACTGACCTTCATAAAAATCACATGAATTCATCTCTAGGGGCAACCTAGCAACAAACGTCCCATTTATGGATAACTTTAAGTAAATTACAACCTCTGTTATTTGGGAGCATATTTATTATGCTGTGTAAAACTAAACTCGGTAACAAAATTGAGTAAATAGCTGTGTAAAATAAATATTGAATTTATCAAGGTGTGTGTAATTTTTTCGCCATGTGAATGCCAGATTTGCAACCATGATTTTGCATTGATTCCAGAGGAAATCAGAAAATGTGCAAACATTTTACCCTTTTTTGTGCCATTTTTACAGGGGGAAGCCTGGTGATACGTGGTGTATTATCCCACTGTTTTTTCACAGCATAATAAGTATATGCCATAAGATTCTCCCTCTCATTCCATTGTATTCTGAAGTGTTAAAGAGTTCCTATTGAACATGAATAAAAATGTTTAGTGACATTAGTCTATTAAAGGAACAGTAACACCAAAAAGTGAAAGTGTTTTGAAGTAAAGAAAACATCATGTAGTGTTGCCCTGCGCTGTTAAAACTGATCTGCTTGCTTCAAAAACACTACTATAGTTCATATAAACAAGCTGCTGAGTAGCAATGGCGGAAATTGAAAAATGGCTATATCGCACAGGATAAGTAATGGATAACGGATAACAATATGTTCTAAAGAGCTTATCTGCTATCTGCTGTGTAACTTGAGCCTTTCTCCTTTAAATGGCTGCCCCCATGGGGCTAGTAGTGTCCCTGAAGCAAACACTGCAGTTTTACCAGTGCATGGCAACACTGTATTATATTTTTGTTACTTTAAAAGAATTTAATTTTTTGATGTTACTGGTCCTTTAATACGAGTTTGAGATAGATGTTTGCAATTTTTGTGAAGTCTGCCCACCCCATTGTGCCTGGCACTTGGAACATTTGATCAAATTTGACAATTTTTTTATTCCAGTTGACGCATTATTTGATAAAATAAAAGTTGAGAAAAATTACGTCTTTATTTTCAGACATTTCATTAAATATAAATAATGAATAGGTTGCTTTCATTCAGAAATAACCATTATGTTTATTTGTCCAGTATATCAGGTACACTTGTACTTACTAGGAATTGGGATCTCAATAAAAAGTAGATTTGTAAACAAGAAACTGTGCAGTTATTCATTGTGGCAGAGATGACTGACTCACCAGGTTGATTGTACTCATCACAGAGATTGTATAAAGATATACCTGTGAAGAATGATGGAAGTACGCTTTCATTCAAAGCCTGACCTTTCTGATCTTTCTATAAATTCAGTCAGTAACATAAATCAGAATCAATTACATGTGCTAAAACAGAAAGTCACATTTGGAACTTTAAGCACAACTTTTGCAATCCGATAACACAGGCGAACGTATCTTATTTTCTGTAACGTGTGGCATAGTCTATCTCTGTTTTTATTGCACCCAGTGTATAAATATATAATTGATACTAGAACTAGCCAAACAAGTTTTCTGGGAGAAAATAGATCCCAGTTGGCTGCTGAAGACCTTACTGAAGCTTGTGCTTTTTCACATGTGAGCTTAGCTCTAGTCCATTACCAACCTGTGCAACACAGCAACCACATACTGTCTTAGGGTCTTATTCTGGCACTTTAGTTTTTAGAAGTTTTGTCCAAAATGTTCTTTTTATATTTCCTAACCTTTTTTTGGCCTTACTAGAGTCCATTTGGTAATGGAACACAATGTGCAATGTTTACCCAGCTCTAAAAACCAATCTTAACCATGAGTTTTCTCCCTCTAGTCATGGCAGCTAAAACAAAAAACATCGGACAACGCCAACACATATTTATTCAATGCTCCGTACAATACAATCCAGTGCTAAATTTTAGCATGGAGAGATCGCTTATCCAAAAAAATATCCAGGTCTTGAACATTCAGGATAGTAAAATATAGAATTTTGGTTAAAAAAGGCCAAAGTCCATCAAGTTCAACCTGTCAAAATGAACCCCGTATACACATTCTTACAATAGATCCCATACTTGTGCCTGAATTTGCAATTCCATAAATGCAATTGGATACAATAGTGGGATCTATTATAAGTATCTATATTGCTTTGCTTTCTGTCTAGTGGCATAAGTGTGAAGATGGCACTGCATTTATACAGTAGTTAAAGCTGTTTTTTTTTTAACCATGCATGGATTTGCAGTGAAATTCTGCATTTTATCGTCTGTGGATTTATTTTACAAAGCTGCAACAGAAAAAAATGACAATTCACTTCAATGCATTTGAAAGGAGACAAAACTTGAGAAAACCCCCATTGGGGCTTATTAGTGGAGGAGAAAATAGTTGTAAAACAGTTTCACAAATTGAAGGTACTATTTTCGTGCACAACAACCTCGCACACTGGGCGCACCCATCTCATTTGTGAGCCACTTGCTAAAATCTATGGCCAATGTGAATTCACAAAAATGGAAATGATGGGCACAGCAGTGCACTATTTTAGTGTTCAGGAAAAAGCATGGGCAATACAATCATTTGCAAATTAATATCGCTGCGCAAATTTTAGAAATGACCCCAATTGACTTTAATGCAATTGTGAGAGAATTCCACAAGACAAAATCTTGTGGAAAGGCTTGATGATGTTGCCCATATACTGACATAAAGGGAGATCTTCCAGTAGAGGTGTGGCATGCATTATTATGAGCGAATTCTGCCCGTGGGAGGAGATCGGACCAATCATCTTGACAGAGGGAGACATGATTCCTTAGGAATTGCTGTAGGGCTTGGTTCACTCGCTCCGCTGCCCCATTAGTTTGAGGGTGATAGGCAGAGGAGAATTGGAGAGTGATACCCAAAGCTTTGCATAAGGCGTGCCAGAACCTGGATACAAACTGGGACCCTCTGTCAGAGACAATTTCCGCAGGAAATCTATGTAGCCGGCAAATATACTGGATGAAAAGCTGAGACAGTTCCACCGCAGAGGGTAGTTTCTGCAAGGGGATCAAGTGTGCCATCTTGCTGAAACAATCAATAACACTTGATAAAGAGCAAATGCTCAAAACGTGTTGTGTTTATGAATAAAAGGCATCTTTTGCAGCAGATTCGTCTGAGCTAAGTTGTATCCACACCTACTCTTGTTTGCTATATTGCCGGCTTTTGGATGGAAACAAGGTGATGATTTAATTAAGGGCAACAATTGTACCAGATTACCTGCTTATTCTATGAAACAATCAATAACTACCCAGATGACAGTATTCCCTTTTGAAGGTGGTAATTCTGCAATAAAGTCCATACCTAAGTGAGTCCATGGACGGGAGGAAATGGGTAGAAGTTGCAACAACCAATGTTGGTGAGTGTGACTAGATTTAGTAGTGGCACAAATTGTACAGGCTGCCAAAAAATCTTTGACATCTTTACAGATAGTCGGCCACCAGACTAGTCATCGTTGTAGTCGTTCAAGAGTTTTTTTCAGGATTGGGATGACCGAGAGCAATGAGTCTGTTGTAAAATGGACTGGCGCAACTCCATTGTGTGTCAGCAGGAGCGGTAGACTGACTAGAAAGGATTTGTTCAGCAAATTGAGGAAGCAATGAAACAATGATTCTGGAAGAAGGAATTATCGGATCTTGCTCTTCAGGATGACAATCCACCAGGGTGAAACTTCGAGAAAATTCGTCCGCCTTTCGATTCTTGGAGCCTGGACGGTAGGTCAAGAGGAGAACAGATCCCACCTTGCTTGTCAGGGGTTCAGTCTTTTAAGGGTTTGAATAAATTCAAGGCTTTTGTGGTCAGTGTAAATATTGACTGGACTCAAAGACCCTTCTAGGAGGTGGCGACACTCTTCAAGAGCTAACTTACAGCCAAGATTTCGCAGTTCCCAACATCATAATTCTGTTCAGCTGGTGAGAATTTCTTAGAGAAGTATGCACAAGGGTATAATTTCCCATCAGAGGGATGTCTTTGGGAAAGGACAGCACCAGCACCAACCTCAGAGGCATCTACCTCAATGAAAAAGGGTAACACAGGATCAGGATGTCGGATGACAGAGGCAGAGGTAAAGGCATCATTCAGGGATTGAAAAGCTTCGATAGCAGCCGGAGGCCATGAGTTAGGTTTACCCCTTTTTCCAGATAAGAGAAAGAATGGGGGCAATGCGGGAGGAGAACCCCTTGACGAACTGTCTATAGTATTTCGACAACCCAATGAATCTTTAAATGGCCTTGGTGCTCCATGGAAGGGGCCATTCCTGGATTGCAGAGACTTTGGCAGGATCCATCTCTTAGGCACTTCAAAGACACATTTTGCAATTTTGACAAAAAGAGAGTTCTTCCTTAGACGAGAGAGTACCTCTTTTACCTGAGAATGAGGACTTTCCAAGTCTCTGGAGAAGATTAAGATATCATCAAGGTACAGGACCACAAACTTCCCCAGGAGATCCCGAAAGATGTCATTCACAAACTCCTGGAAGATGGCAGGCTTATTGCAGAGGCCAAAAATCACCACAAGGTATTCATAGAGCCCATCATAGGTATTGAATGCGTCCATTCGTCCCCTTCACGGATGTGGATGAGGTTGTATGCCCCGCATAGATCCAATTTAGTGAAGATTTTAGCCCTTTCAGTTGGTCAAACAGTTCAGAGATCAGAGGCAAAGGATATTGTTTTTTAACAGTGATTTTATTAAGCATGCGATAATCATTGCAGGGACACAGACCATCGTCCTTCTCCATGAAGAAGAAGCCAGTCCCAGCAAGAGAAGAAGTGGGACGAATAAATCCCAGATGGAGATTTTCCTAGATATAATCGTTCTAGGCGGAAATCTCAGCAGGAGAAAGAGGATAAGTGTGACCTATAGGGGGCATGGTTCCAGGATGGAGATCCTCGGGGAAATCATAGTGACAATGTGGAGGGAGGAATTCTGCAGACTTTTTACAGAAGACATCAGAGAATTATTTGTAGAAGGATGGCAGAGCTAACAGCTCAGTGGAAGAAACAGTCACCCAGTGAAGTTCAGTAGCAGGAAGACAGTGTTCTTGACAATAAGGACTCCAACAAGATGATCTGCCCAGAAGACCAATTAACGGAGGGATTGTGCAAGCGCAACCATGGTAATCCAAACATCACAGGAGAGGAGGGACAAGAAATAATTAGAAAAGTCAGTTTCTTAGAGTGTAAAGTTCCAATCAGTATGGGAAATTCCCCAGTAGTCAAGGAGATAATGTCTGACGATAAGGATCTATCGTCAATGGCAAAGACCCCCCCAAGACATGGGGTACAGGGGAATACACACTAGTTTGGCAAAACCAATGTCCATGAAGTTTCCTGCGGCCCAGAGTCAAGGAATGCAGATACTTGGATAGTCTTGGCAGCCAGACGAATCTGTAAGGGAAGATGAAACTGGTTAGAGTTCTCTTGAAAGAGACGCCACCAACAAATGACACTCCAGGCTTACTTTGGGGAGGAGAACTCCTTGGCTTCACAGGACAGGAATTAGCAAAATGGGATTGTCTGCCACAGTACAGACACAGACCAGCCACACGCCTTCGAAGTTTCTCTTGCTCGGAGAGACAAGCCTTCCCAACTTGCATGGGTTCCTCCGAAGGAATACTTGACAGCTGCTGGGTGTAAGGCCAAAAGGCCTCAGAGGTAGTAAGGACCAAGGGAGGAGGTAGCAAAAGTCCAAGTTCGCAGTACAGATAGGGATAAGACAGAAGAATGGTCAAACAAGCAACGATATCAGTCCAGGCAGAAGAGGTTCAAAGTCGAGGAATCCAGGCAAGGGGTCGGTACACAATAATCAGGAATAACAGAAGAACACACCCAGGAATAGCAAGCTAAGACCTATAATTGGGCACTGATCACTTCCCGGAGTTCCTTCTTATAGGCCCAGGTTTGGCGCCAATTTCGGGTGCATCGGCGTCATAACGTATGCGCGGACGCGCTGACGTCAGACCCGACGCGCGACCGATGTCGACGCCCATTCCGTCGCCGGCGACCAATCCGAGTGCGGGAAGAGGTGGGTGTCATCCGGCTGCGTCCGTGAGGAACCAGGGAGCCGCCATCTTGGACGCCATTTCGGAATCCTGACTCAGACTCCATTACAGTACCCCCCTCCCTAGGGGGGGCCTCAGGACCACCTGGGTTAGAAGGAAACTGCCGATGAAACTTGCGGACCAGGAGAGGAGCATGGACATCCGCACTCCTAACCCAGGAGCACTCCTCAGGGCTGAACCCCTTCCACTCAATGAGGTACTGCAGGGCGCCCCTCGAAATTCGGGAGTCCAGAATCCTCCTCACCTCGAACTCAGGATGACCGTCCACCAAGACAGGAGCCGAGGAGGAGGAGGAAGAAGAAGAAGAAGCACCTGCAGGCTTGAGCAAGGAGACATGGAAGGCGTTCGGAATCCGCAGTTCTGAGGGGAGATGCAAACGGACAGCCACCCGATTGATGATCTCAGAGACGGGGAACGGACCAATAAACTTGGGACCAAGATTCGGAGAGGGGACTTTAAGACGAATGTTCTGGGTAGACAGCCAAACCATGTCACCAGGAGCATACAGGGGGGAAGGAATCCTTCTGCGATCCGCGAACCGCTTCTGGACCAAGGAACTCTTTTCTAGATTGACAACCGTGGCGTGCCAGATGGCCGACATGTGGGCGGCCTGGTCGTTGGCGGCAGGGACATTGGTGAGTAACAAGTCCTGAGGAAAAGCCAAAGGATGAAGACCATACATACAGAAGAAAGGAGACCTTCCAGAAGAAACGTGTAAGGCATTGTTATGTGCGAATTCAGTCCACGGAAGCAGATCCGCCCAATCGTCCTGGCACAATGACACATGGCAACGAAGGAACTGTTCAAGGGCCTGGTTAACCCTCTCTGCTACTCCATTAGACTGTGGATGGTATGAAGAAGAAAACTGAAGAGAAACACCAAGGGCTTTACACAGGGACCTCCAAAACTTGGAAACAAACTGAGAACCACGGTCGGAGACAATTTCGGCAGGAAAACCATGGAGGCGGAAAATGTGTTTAATAAACAATGAAGAAAGTTCAGGAGCAGAGGGGAGTTTCCGAAGAGGAGTAAAATGTGCGACTTTACTGAATCTATCAATAACCACCCAGATAACAGTGTAGCCAGAGGAGGTAGGGAGATCCACGATGAAGTCCATAGAGATATGAGTCCATGGACGAGAAGGAATGGGCAGCGGCAAGAGTAACCCCTTGGGAGGGGAACGTCCAGACTTGGATACGGCACAAACAGAGCAAGAAGAAACAAAGTCCTTGACATCCTTCTGTAGGGAAGGCCACCATACAAGGCGGGACAGAAGTTCAGTGGTTTTCCGAATCCCAGGATGTCCGGCCTGCTTGGAGCCGTGGGACTGAACCAGAATGGAATGACGGAGTTCAGGAGGGACAAAGGCAACACCAGCAGGGGTTCCTACAGGAGCGGAAGATTGAACCGACAACAACTGAGAGGCCAAGGAAGGGAATAGAGCATCGATGATCTTCGTAGGAGGCACAATGGAGTCCGGTTCAACGGAAGAGAGATCCTCAAGAAGAAAGCTCCTGGAAAGAGCGTCCGCCTTCTTGTTCCTGGCACCAGGCCGAAAAGTCAGAATAAAATTAAAACGGGAGAAGAAAAGTGCCCACCTGGCCTGACGAGGGTTGAGGCGTTTAAGTGACTGGATATACTCAAGGTTTTTATGGTCCGTATAGATGGTCACAGGGACGGAAGAGCCCTCCAACAAATGTCGCCACTCTTCCAAGGCAAGTTTTACGGCCAGCAACTCACGATTTCCAACGTCATAATTTTGTTCAGAAGAGGTAAATTTCTTAGAAAAGAAAGCGCAAGGGTGTAGTTTTCCAACAGTAGATGCTCTCTGCGACAAAATTGCTCCGGCACCGACATCTGAGGCATCAACTTCAATGAAGAACGGCTGGGATGGTTCAGGATGTCTGAGAATGGGGGCAGAAGAAAAAGAAGTTTTAAGATCCTTGAATGCTTCAAAAGCTGAAGGAGGCCAATGTTGAGGCTTACCCCCTATCCGGATAAGAGAAAGAATGGGAGCAATTTTGGAAGAAAACCCCTTGATAAATTGTCTATAATAGTTAGCGAAGCCAACAAATCTTTGGATAGCCTTGGTATTGGTGGGGAGAGGCCAATCCTGGATAGCGGAGATTTTGGCAGGATCCATTCTGAAACCTTGTTGGGAAATGATGTACCCAAGGAAAGGGATGGACGACACTTCAAAAGAACACTTCTCCAACTTGGCAAATAAATTATTTCTCCGCAGGCGGGAAAGGACTTCTTGGACTTGAAGACGGTGCTCAGTAAGGTTCTTGGAAAAAATAAGGATATCGTCCAAGTACACCACCACACATTGGCCCAGTAAATCCCTGAAAATGTCATTTACAAATTCTTGGAAGACCGCGGGGGCGTTACAGAGGCCGCATGGCATTACTAGATATTCATAATGCCCGTCACGGGTGTTGAATGCGGTCTTCCATTCATCTCCCTCCCGGACCCGGATTAAATTATAAGCGCCCCGTAGATCCAACTTGGTGAAAAGACAAGCCCCTTTGAGTTGGTCGAACAGTTCTGAGATGAGAGGAAGGGGGTAACGGTTTTTAATCGTGATTTTATTTAAACCCCTATAATCAATGCAGGGACGCAAACCTCCATCTTTTTTCTCTACAAAGAAGAAGCCGGCTCCAGCCGGGGAAGAGGAAGGACGAATAAAGCCTCTTTGCAGATTCTCTTGGATGTACTCCTTCATGGCACAGGTTTCAGAAGGAGAAAGCGGGTAGGTGCGGCCCCTGGGAGGCATGGTTCCAGGAAGAAGTTCGATGGGGCAATCATAGGGACGATGGGACTTCGGCAGACTTTTTATTGAAGACATCAGAGAAGGCTTGATAAACAAAAGGCAAAGAAGAATTGGAAGACACAGATGAAACTTTAATGATGGATTTGGTGGGTAAACAATTTTGTTGACAGAAGGAACTCCATCGGGAGATCTGAGACGAAGCCCAGTCTATTACTGGGTTATGAATATTCAACTAGGGCAAACCAAGCACAATGGGAGTAGAAGGACAATCAATTAAGAGGAAGGACAATCTTTCAAGGTGCATGGTTCCCACAATAACGGAAAGTTCATCAGTGGAGTGGGAAATTGTAGCAGAGGATAATGGACGATCATCAATCGCCAATGCACGAAGAGGAACAGCCAGAGATCGCAGGGGAATGGAGTGGTTGTCAGCGAAGACTTTGTCCATGAAATTCCCAGCTGCGCCAGAGTCAAGGAAAGCTTCAGAA
>CM044441.1:97570050-97610050 GCA_024363595.1 Xenopus borealis
GGAACCAGGGAGCCGCCATCTTGGACGCCATTTCGGAATCCTGACTCAGACTCCATTACACTGGGTAGGTGAAGGTAACAGAGGTCTTTGGAAGCAAGGTGCCAATGTTGGTTGAAATTTGTTGCTGAGCTCCTTGATGGCTTGATGCTCTCTAAGGCAATTGTCCACTTTAATGGTGAGAGCAATCAAATCCTCCAACGAGTGAGGAAGTTCCCTGGAGACTAGGTAATCTTTGAGCTGAGTCGACAGGCCTTGGTAGCCTTGTATTCCTTGTCATTCCATTAGGTCTCTGCCATTAAAGTTCTAAAGTCAATAGCATACTCACTGGCACTGAGAATGCCCTGACGAATTTGCAGAACGACTAAAGAAATTCTTTTACATCAAACGTCAACGGAGAATTCTTCTCCCAAAGAGGTGTTGCCCACTCAAGCGGTCTACCCTCCAAGACATCACATAAACCACTTTCACCTGCTCAGAACAGTATTGTGAGGGTTGGAATTCAAATTGAATAAGACACTGGGTGACAAACGCTATGCAGGCTTGCAGATCCCAATTGTAGCAAGGAGGAGGATTAATGCATGGCTCACGAGCCAGAGAGACCGCTAGCAGAGGAGCAACATCAGCAGGGGGATTCTATATGACAGGAGGAGTGGGAGACATACATGAAAGAAGCGTGTCAAGTTCTTGCCCAATACGAACTTGTTGAGTCTCATATGTTTCCAGGCTGAACGCCAGCCCCCGAAGGGCTCTTCCGACATCCAGTGTAGCTTCCTCGGAGTCCATGGCCCAAGTATAATGTAAGGGGCCTATCGGCTCCCAGCAGGAGTTTGTCAGGACCTAGGAGGAAGCCTCACGGTCAAAAGGATTAAGCAAGAGACGTGGTCAAAATAGTTCACAGGGCAGGCAGATAAGGATCAAGGTCAAGATCAGCCAGGGTCAAGTCCATAAATCAATAGTAAAGAGCAATCTAACACCCACGCCCACTTGGGCAAAGTCATGGCGTCCTAAGCATCCTGGGCATCCTTTTAAAATGAATTTGGTGCCAAAAACCGGTGTGGGTGCAGAGATGAGCAGTGCATCCATCGCGGCATGCTGACGTCACACACAGCACACCGGCACCACTACCCACATGGCGGACATGGGCGCCACCATTTTGGGAGCAACGTCGAAGAAGATAGGTGCGCCGCCCAGAGCTCTGGGTAAAGCTCTGGGTGGCATTCGTGACAAATTGGAGTGAGAAAAAAAGTTGCCAATAGACCATAATGTATTTTGCTGCAAAAAAGTTGCAGAGAAAAAAAAGTCATCCATAGACTTTAATATGTTTTGCAAATTTTTTTGGAGTGTAGCAAATTTTTCAGCAAAGAGAAACAGGGCAGATTTGCTCATCACTATAATACAGTGATTTGGAGCAATACAAATAAAGTTGGCATTACATTTGCATTACATTTAGTTTAGATGTAAAGGTGGGCCACAAAGAACTCCAGTACATCATATGTCTAAATATTGTATACATATTGGTATAAAATCAATGGTTTAACAAGCTGTCTGCAAGTTAGATGCCTGTCATTTGAGTTTAAAATCTAAATTCTTTAAAAATTTATTTCACTTTGATATAGGCTGAAGTTTTGATGAAGAAATTGCCTTGTACACTTTTAAATGCCTTTTTATGTTCTAGTTAATCTTAAATATAAACTACTGTCCAAATCAAAGCATTGCTGAACTTGGTTAGCTTGCATTTGCTAGTATCCTGCTTTTAAAGTAAGAAAAACAAATCTTGGCATGTCAGGACACATTTGCTTCAGGCAAAAACCAGTAGTCCATTATTTAATGCTAATCATGAAAAGCAATCTGGGGTATTTATTAATGTGCTTGGGGTTATATCTGTCCACAAGCTTATTTCACTTTGCCAATGTGAAAAGTATGACTGACCATTTTACCTTTCTGCACATATGTCATTACAAACTTTGTGGATTGTTTTTGCCATAGAAATACTCAGTTCAACAAGCTTTCTGGTTTTCATGAACATGACCTATAGCAAGACCAAGGGGCCCATTTATTACATCTCAAATTTATCTGGTCAAATTTTTAAAGGGGAAAAAACCCAAATTTTTTTTTAGATATTTATTATACCCCAAAGCTGCTGAAGTCCTAATCCAAAAATCCAATCAAACCTGTCAAGGTCATGTAGAAGTATATGGCCGAAATCCCTGAAGTTGTTTCTTGACATTGTGATCTGCTCTGGAAAATCCACTAATCAGGGCTTTCATCTGATAAATTCAAGTTTTTGCAGTGACAATTTGATAAAGTCGAGTTTTCGGAGTGTCAAAAACTGAGATAAACTCCCCAAGAGTAGGCCACATGTAAGATACAATTTCTGCAGATACTGTATGTAGAGAGTGATATTCTGAAACAATTTGCAACTGGTTTTCATTTTTAGTTTTTTTTATTATTTGTGTTTTTCTGAGTTATTTAGCTTTTTATTCAGCTGGTCTTCACTAAGTTTCCCCAGCAGCAGGAGCCTACAGCAACCAATCAGCAAGTTGCATATAGTGTTCACTTGTTTAAAAGCTGGTTACTGCTCCTGGGCAAACTTAGTACCTTATATTACATATGGGGGTAATTCTAATTTAGGTTTTCAATGAAAAAGATGCTGTTTAGATGGCAGCATATATTACTCTGTAACCTGTATGTATTAGGCAAATCCATTATGAAAAAGGACCTTGGAGTCCTTGTAGATGATAAACTTGGCTGTAGCAAGCAATGCCATTCAGTAACATCAAGGGCAAATAAGGTCTTGAGCTGTATTAAAAGGGGCATAGAGTCACGGGAGGAGGGTTCATTCTTTCACTTTATAGAGCACTTGTAAGGCCACATCTAGAATATGTCGTACAGTTTTAGTCTCCATCACTCAAACATGACATTATTGTATTAGAGAGGGTACAGAGAAGGGCAAGTAAGCTGGTAAAAGGTATGGAAAATCTTAGCTATGAGGAAAAATTTGGGATGTTCAAGCTGGAGAAGAGGCGCTTAAGGGGAGATTTGATAACTATGTATAAATATATCAGGGGATCATATAATAACCTCTCCAATGCTTTCCAGCTGACACGAGGCCACCCATTCCATTAGAAGAAAAGAGGTTTTGTTTTTTACAGTGAGAGCTGTGAAGATGTAGAATTCTCTCCCTGAATCAGTTTTACAGGCTGATACATTAGATAGTTTTAAGAAGGTGTTGGATGGCTTTTTAGCAAGTGAGGTAATATAGGGTTTTGGAGGATAGTTCATAGTGCAAGTTGATCCAGGAACTAGTCTGATTGCCATTTTGGAGTCAGGAAGGAATGTTTTCCCCTTCTGAGGCAAATTGGAGAGACTTCAGATGGGATTTTTTGCCTTTCTCTGAATCAACTAGCAGTTAGGCAGGTTAAAAAAAAATAATTTACTAAGTTACTATGTATTGTTCAGCATTAATGGTGCTTTTACAAATGTGCACTAATACACACCCTTACCATCATGGATGCTGGCTTTTGAACTGTGTGCTGATAACAAGGCAAATGTTCATTTCCCCCTTTAGCCCTGAGGACCTGGCATCCATAATTTCCAAAAAGTATTTAAAATTTTGACTCGTCAGACAACAGGACAGTTTTTCACCCCACTCCACAGGAACCCAGAAAGGTGGTGATGTTTCAGGACCATATTTATACATGGTTTCTTCTTTTTTAACTTGCATTTGTGGATGCAATGACCAACTGTATTAACAGATAATGGTCCTGATTTCATGCAGTGATTTCCACTTTTTGCTGGTACTAAATTCAAAGGGGGAAATTAATAGAATTCACAAAGAGCAAAACTTTGCAGAAATTTGCCTGCCCAATGTAATATTCTTCGTTAGGCTTTTATTCCATTGCAAACCTTAATTGCACATTGCAAACCTTTGACACCTGTGAACCCTTGACAACCTTTGAAACCTGTGAAAATTTGCTCAAAGTGCAAAGTTGAGTCCAGGGCATCAAACACTGGCACATTTTCTCTAGCGTTACTTCGGCAGAATGAGCAAATCAAAGCAATTCAATTCTGCCTTGCGCAACTTCGCTAGAGTTCTTGTGCTCAGGTGAATTTTAATACGGTGGGCCATTTAAAGTGGAATGGAGCTATTTATGTTACATGGTGCATCTAGTACATTGCATTTACACTGATAACTAGACATGCCAAGGGAACCTTAATAAAGTAAATAGAGTTGTTATAATGCCCTACACATAAGCACACAGTTAAAAAATGTGCCATATGGTAGAAAATGTATGGGGGAAACTGGGTCCCCAAAAAGTTTTTCAAAGACTTTTGCAGCCTAACACCCTGAAAAATTGAAAAGATGCCAGCGTTTTTTGGACTTAGAAGATATTACACTCAAAAATTATGATGTAATTAACTGAAGATTGAGGATTTTCTATGCACTCCAATGCACTTCAACAGGTCAGAGCTGGCAAAGGCAAGTCTGGCAAAAGAGGTAACATTCAGTAAAATCCGCATCTTAGTGAATTTACGTAGTTACGCCCATTTGCCAGAGTGAAAATATGCCTGGCATTACAGTGCGAAGCAATGCTAGCATACATCTCCTTTGCTAGCCATTAGTAAATTGGCGAAGTAATGAAATGAAGTCCCGCTGACAAATTTTGTCTAGCGTTAGTCACTTCGCCCTTTAGTGAACCTTTTTTTAAGGGGTAGACTGTCAAGGTTGGGGTTGTTTTCTCTGGAAAAAAGGCGCTTGCATGGGGACATGATTACACTTTACAAGTACATTGGAGGATATTATAGACAAATAGCAGGGGACCTTTTTACCCATAAAGAGGATCACTGCACCAGAGGCCACCCCTTCAGAATAGAAGAAAAGAACTTTCATTTGATGCAGCATAGATGGTTCTTCACAGTGAGGACAGTGAGGTTGTGGAATGCACTGCCGGGTGATATTGTGATGGCTGATTCTATTAATGCCTTTAATAGTGGCTTGGATGATTTCTTGGACAGACATAATATCAAAAGGCTATTGTGGCACTATTTTCGAGTTGCCATTTTGGTCAAAACAAATAATCCAGACTCGAATTCAAATTTGAGATTTATCATACATGGACCCTGGGTATAAGTCTAAATCAACTATTCGCCACCTAAAACCTGCTGGGTTCATGTAGAAGTCAATGGGAGAGATCCAGTGACCCATTTGAAGATGTTAATAGCCTTCCTGACATTCAAGTTTTTTTCAGAGAAAAAGCTCAATTCGAGGTTAGTCAAATTTAATTTGAATTCAGTTTGAGTTTTTGGGTTGGTAATATTTGTTTGAGTTTTATACATTTGAGTTTATTCTTAAACAAACTCCCATTTGAGTTGTGAGTATATTCGAATATATTAGAGAAAATTCACACATTGAAAATTCAACCTTTGGTTTGGATCACGTTCAAGGTACTGTTTGATTATTACAGAGAAAAAGGAATTGCATTATTTGGATAAAATATTGTCTATGGGAGATGGCCTTTCCATAATTCTGAACTTTCTGGATAAAGGGTTTCTGGATAGTGGATCCAGTATACTTAGAACTCAAAGTCAACATCATCATCCATAATATTATAAGACTTTAGTCATAATACTTTCAAAATATATTAATTTCTAATAAGTTCCAGCATAGAAACAACAGTATTATCAGTGGCCTAGTTATCTTCACAGATCTCAAGCCCTTTAAAATGTGGAACTGATTTTGTAGAAGTAGCTGGAAGTATCTGGTTCCTTGCTCTTAGTCGTCGTTGAGCGCAATGAGGACTCATCTATTGCTTAACTTCCTTAAACATCTCAAACCATAATTGCTAGTTTCTTTTAGGGATGCACCGAATCCACTATTTTGGATTCGGCCGAGCCCCCGAATCCTTCCCGAAAGATTTTTCCGAATACCGAACCGAATCCGAACCCTAATTTGCAAATGCAAATTATGGGTGGGAAGGGGAAAACATTTTTTACTTCCTTGTTTTGTGCCAAAAAGTCACGTGATTTAGCTCCCTGGCCCTAATTTGCATATGCAAATTAGGATTCAGATTCGGTTCTGCCAGGCAGAAGGATTCGGCCGAATCCGAATCCTGCTGATAAAGGCCGAATCCTGGCCGAATCCCGAACCGAATCCTGGATTCGGTGCATCCCTAGTTTCTTTGGAGTTCTACCTTGGGGAAGATTCCCTGCCTGTACTGTATATCATGACAAAATGCAGACTGTTAATACGCAGAGAATAACAGTGCCTTGTTAAATACATACTTTGTACAAGGCAGAATGTACACAAAACACAATACAGTTTACCCAAGTTCACAGTATTTTTAAAGCAATAAAATAACTTTCCTGTACTGAAGGCCATTATGCTATACTTTCAAAATGGAATTTATTACTCCAAGAATAAACATCATCTAGTCAGGCTACATTCAGAATCAATGGTACTAGAAATTAATTCTCACTATCAGAGAATAAAACATAAGAACATTTTTAGCTTCTATATCAAGTATTGATTGCCCGACTCTATGCTTTATTAGCAATTCACAGGGAGAGACATGATTCATCAATAGCAAACTTCTCAAATATGGTTTCATTTGGCAAGCTCACTACTATCACCCTGGTGGGAAGACATATTGGTATAATATAAAGTTCCTTCTCTTTTAACAATTAAGACAGCTCAGCGTGGCTATTTGAAGTATAAGATAATTGATTGGCACAGTTGTTGTCCATCAGAGTTTACAACATTTGCAGTCTTTCAAATATTACATAGCAAATTACTATACTAAAAACTGCTAAACTGCCTGAGTTTCGATCAGTTTTCCAGCACGGTCTAATTAACATACTAGAAAGTTTTGCACACCCATGTAGGAAAATGTGACCAGATGTTCTCATTTTATTAGATCTGCTGGTGTCCCCATGTGTTCTGCTGGGACACTGAATTGTCCCAGATTTTCCCGCTGTGATCACTAACAGCACAGACGTTGCATGGAAGGTAAAGCCCTCTCAGCCATAAGGGATTTGCAAAAGAGGGATTAAAGAGGTACCTCCCTCTGGGCTCTGAAGATTCCTTCAATGTGACTAAGAGCAATAAATTAATAACTGAATTTTGACTTTTTCTTCCTATTGATCATTTCTCAAGTTTCAGAGAAGAAAAATTTGGTGTGGAACAGCAGTAAGCAAGCTACTGGAATCCACAAAGAATATATTTTATTGGCATCTATTGCTTTTTTTATTGTGCTCAGAGGAATTATTGCTATGCCTCGTCTCTGCTTTAATGAGCACGTGTGAAGCAATCGAAAAAAAGGGCTGAGTAGCAAAAACAAACACAAAAAAAAAATTAGAAAAAAAAGAAAGTAAAACTGAGAAAACTATACATGACAAGATGGGATATAGTAAAGAATATCAGGAACAGCTTGATCAAGAGTAAATGATAAATATAATGGTGCAGGTCTTAAATCGAGACCCACAACGGCAAGAGGAAATCTTGTTTTTACTTCTCTGCACAGTCTATTAACATACCTCATGTCTTGTAACATAAAACTACTGTGAAATCTAGAATGACCATATGCTGGGGAAGTGTCCGTTTAAATGTAAATTTACCCCTTCGCTGAAATAAAAGAATAATTGTTTAATAAGGAGTGAAGTCACTTTGCCCACTGCTCTTGAATGTAAAAGAACTTCTGTTTTAAATCTCTTGTGTTTATCGTTGACACCAAAATTGAAAATGCTTATTAAGCTGCAGCGTTGGCATTATATTTTGCCCCCATGAAATGATTTTAAAGTCACCTGGCATACTGGCATTTCTTTTCCTGCAAAACACTTAAGGCTCAAGTGCTGAAGCTCATTGTTCTGCTCCACAGCATGGAAAAGAAGATGAATCAAGAAGCGCAGGGTCCAACAGAAATTATTATTGATTTAATCACATAATCAGCAGCAAACACTTCAGGCTAAGATAGCAAATCCATAACAGCCTGCCCACATAATAACCACCCTTACAAATTTACCAGCAAACCACTGTGCGCATTTAACTAACAAGAGGAGCAAGGGTCACCTTCACATGGCGGCAAAATATTGACATTCCCAAAGCTTAAATATGTTTTGAGTTAAGTGTTATCAATCAGCGATAAGAGTTGAATGTCTGTTAAACATAACTGCATTGGCAGGAGGATTATAAAATGCTTTCTTGTCATAATCTTGAAGCATCTATCAGACAAAACTCTGCTTGAATCAATTGTATGGAAGAAACTGCCTGCTGTTACCATTCAGTGTCATACAAATGAAAAGAGAGTATCCTTGTGATCTTTACCCAGAACTGGTTATCTAATGAGACCAGAGCTTTAATTTCTTTTCACATCAAGCATAGAATCAATGCACAGGATTTAACAATGTATGTTAAAGAGCCACAAAGTCATTTTTTTACCCATCAGAGTTCAGGCTTATACACTGCAACAAAAATAGCTGTTGTCATTTTTATTTTCAGCATTTCATCAAGGTTATTGATGTCTTAGCTTTTGTTTACCCCGTATTTGCTCATTTGGATGATCAGGGATTATGGGAAATTCATTTCATCCTTTATTTAAACCCACAACCTAAATTATTGTGTATGTTTTTGCCAATTAAAATGAATATATAAAATAAGTTGTATAACTTCTAATGCATCTCACTTTGTATAATGAGATGTAACTCTGGGGAAGCCATTGTTGCAAGGCCCAGTCAATGTAAGTATCTGGGAATCCAATGGAAACTCCAGTAAAGGAAAGCAATACATTCTACCACTTTGTTGCCAGTAAATGTAACCTTTGCCATTAAAATAACTTACTTACTAAGAGTGTCTCTTAGCTTTCAGTCTTGGAAGGGTGTTACAGCATAGGAGTAGAAGGTTTCATATAAATGAAGAGATGCACATGTGGCAATCCAAATATTAATGAAGAGGGGGTATTTTTAGGAGATTTTATACCCATGATAGCACATATTTCCCAGGAGTGATTAATCTCCTTGTATGTCTGGCCAGATTTACATTGCAGGCATACCTAGGCCTGCTTTCATTCACCCCCCGTCACCTCCCTTTTATTCAAATTCAAATTATTGAAATTTTCATCATCGGCACCAGAGCAGGGAAATTTAAACCTATTGTACCTTCTGCACATCCCCAGTGTTTCTGAACCAATGTGGGTGTGGTTAGGCAGCATGCCGCCCCCTAAAATACTGCTGGCCTAGGCCCGGGCCTTGGTGATCTCTTCACAAATTCGGGCCTGTGTATGCCTAGACCTTAAAGGGATTCTGACATGATTTTTATGGTGTAGTTTTTTTATTTCTAAATTACACGGTTACACTGCAAATAATTCACTCTACCAAATATGTACTAAATTTTATTACTGAACCAACAAGTGTAGTTTTATTTAGTTGGAGCCATCTCAGGTCATTGTTCCTGTGCTTTCAGAAAGAGCCAGTACTGCTTTCAGATATGATATTGTTTCTTCTGCTCAATGTAACTGAAGAAGTCACAGTGGGATTTTTACTATTTAGTTTGATTCTCATATGTACCAATGAGCTATTATCATGTGTCAGAGAAATGTTATCTTTTACATTCCTATCATTCTGTTAATAGGCTTCTGGAGTGGAAAAGGAAGTGAGAGATATCACTATAACAAGCAGTAGAGCAGTAAAGCGTTAATGACGATTATTAGAGTGCAAATCACATGGCTGAACGCACCTGGGAAACTGACAACATGTCTAGCCCCATGTCAGATTTCAAAATTAAATATAAAAAAATCTGTTCTCTTTTGAAAAATTTATTTTCAGTGCAGAATTCTGATGGAGCAGTGCTGTTTTAAAAAATAAAATCATGTTTTATGGTGACTGAAGCCCTTCAAAAATACCTAAAGACAATCAGTGAAAATTTTTTATACCCTTTCTGAAATAATCAAGATAATATTTGGTATCCCCATCTCAGCAATCTGCAATACTTCATTGTACCTTCACACAGGAGTTTAATTAATAGATAGTTAGGTAGTTCTACATTGTCTAGGAACGGAAAGGGGGGCTCCAATGTGGCTTTTCATTTGATTTCCTATCTTTTCTACACAAGGTTATGTTGCTAGTAAGGGTAAGACTTTTACTTTTACTAGTTTTCCAAACAAATAGATGGCAGGGTAATATTGGAAATTTGTATGATTACCCCAGCATACAGTTAGGAGTTTGGTTAATCCAAATTTATCTCATTATCTCATTTTCTGAAATATACTCCAACCAAACCCGTTATTTACCCTTATTTAGTATAAATACGTTTTCCAGTACAGGGAAAAAAACGCAAAAAAAATTTAAATGAAAAATCGTATGAAAAATTGAATCGTATGAATTTTTCGTATTTTCCATGCAAAAACTATGTTTTTTTCTGATTTTTTTGCCTGAAAACCACTAAATCTTCATAATTTTGCACAAAACCCAGTAGGATATCAGGATATCTGTTGGGCTTTCCCCATTGCTTTATACAACCTCGGCAGGTCTGAGATGCCGAATTTTCAGATTCTGACTTATTCCTTCCTCTGGGTATAATAAATCAGTTTTTTTTTCTCAAAAATGTGTATGTTATAGTAAAATATTTTTTTAGAGTTTTTGCCATTCAAAATTAAATAAATAACCCCCTTAGAAGAAGGTCTACAGGGGAAATTTATTATTATTATTAATCACAATAGAAAGAAATCAGTATTCAAATTTACAGATACACATTACTCAATAAATATTGATTTATTGATGAGATCTTCAATCTTGTAACCCAGTATCCAATTGCCATTACTCATAGGGGCAGATTTACTATTGGTCGGATCAAAAAGAATTTGAAATTTGACCATGGGAATAGTATGTGAAGTAAAATCCTTAGAATTCGAATATTGAGTTAGAAGGATTCTACCGCAATTCGATTAGATCGAACGATCGAATAGGAAAAATTTGATCAATCGATTAATCATTCAAATCGATCAAACACGGAGGATGCCAAGTTGCTACACAGCTCTACATGTGGCAAGATTTAGGGGAACAGTTTACATTTTGGCAGTCAGGTCGATTTTTTAGGGGGAGAACAGGGTGTGTGTGAAAGGGGTAGTTAAAAATTATAGGGGTGTTTAAATCCCCTTTTAAAACCATATTTTTTATTTATCTATTTTGAGATTTAACATTTTTTTGGACATGGGGCACCTCATATTTCTGGGTCCCATTGCTGCTGCAAAATTTGTAGATATTCCTGTGCCACCTGCTTTTGATAGCAAACTATATCTTATTTAGGTTGAAACAATGGTTACATACATATTTGTTTGCGTACATTCAAATGTGTGGACATCTTATCATGTCTAATAGAAATAACTCAATAATCAACGAACAAAAAATGCATTCAAAGTTAGCTCTCAAACGAACATCATATAGAAGTAATGGTAGCAATGAAATTTAGAAAAAGGGGGAAAAATCAATATTGTTTAAATCATTTCATTATACAGGTTATACGGGGCACAGTATCAATATATAATTTTGGGGTCAGAACAATGGAACATTTTGTTAGGATGAAAAGTTAGAACCTATTATAGGTTGGTGACAAAGGTTATTCTTTGATCTACATCTAATAAGGAGTTCATCGATTTTAGTTTGATATATTTAAAAATACTTTAAAAAAACAGTAAAATGTTGCTTCAAAAAGAATATGGCATTAGGATTCATGGATCCTCGCATCAATTTTATCAGCAAGGGTCAGATAGACTTTCCTTGACAAATAATAACACTACATAAATAAATTAATACAATTATAGGGGAATGTAATATAAGTCTGTAACACAAAAAACTATTCGCAATGTGAAAAGTTAAGCCTTTGCGCAAACAAATTCTGCTTTGCAATATACCTTTTGCGAACCCGGAAACTGTTTAGCAACCACTTCCGCCAGCGGAAGGCTGTTTGTGAATTTTATACTTTGCTAAAATGTAAAGTCGCCTGCGTTTCAGTGACTTAGGAAAATGCAGCGCCTGGCGACTTTACATTTTGGCGGGCGCGAGACACGGGTAAGCAATTCAGGGGGATTAGTCGCTGCAAAGAAGTGGCTATTGGTTGCCAGGCGACAAATCTCCCTGAATCTTACCGTGTGGACTATCCCTTAAAATAATTATAGTTTAAGTGCACGTTCTGCAAAAAACTTTGAAAAAAAATGAAAATCCTCAATTTTTAAAGTTCTACAAAACTTGTTGGCAAGATGATAATTTAAAATTGTTTAAGAAAACTGAGCCCTTATTAGCATAATGGTCTCCAATTATTAGAAGAGTATCTATGACATCATATAAATGCTCATCTCACATCTTGCCCTAAATTACTTTTAAGATGTATTTCTGGGAACATCTTGTACAAAATGAACAAGCATTTATCCATAAAGCCCCATAGTTTGTGAACTACTGCCTTGGAGCAAATATACCTAGCCTCTACCATGCCTGTCCATAATGATCTGTGGGATAGGCATTTCAGTATGCTGTGCTGCTAGGCCCAGCTAGGGTCATATAATGAAAGACGTGCAACTCTTTGTGCACCATTTATGACACTTTGCATTTGTTTTTCTTCTTTGTGCCTTAATATCAGCTAAATTATTGATAAAAGCAATATCCAGCTATTCAATTAAATTAAAATTTTCTCACATTTTATAATATCTTTTCTTAATCTTAATAATAATCTTTCAGTAGTAGTAGTAGTAGTACACCTTTCACTGAACTGACCTGTGTTTGAATTTCAATGAACATTCCTAAAAGAGGTCAGTGTTATGATTTAACAAACAGTATTATTAATTGCATGTTATTTATTATCCATAAATATGTTATACAGAATACTGCTATACCAAGAGATTTAAAGGCTTCATTTATCTCACCACCCTAACTTTAGTATTACTAATTTAGGATGCACTGGCGGGCACTAGGGGCAGCAGAGCCTTGTACTCACTCCCTGCCCATGGCAATGCCCTGGCTTTAATAAATCAGTAAACCCTGGAGCTATTGACTGATCCAGAGGTGGAGGTAGTTCCAGGGTTTCCCAGTGCTCAACTCAGAACAGAAGGAATTGCAGCATGTTTGTACATCTTATTTTAGAATCAATATTTTGTGCAAAAATAGAGAACAAAATTCTTCTAATGCTGATTTGACACTTTGAACCTTTTTTTCTTTCACCAACATGTTCATTTTCCGTTTTATGCAGATTTAAGCCAGGTAACAACTTACTTACATGCTTTATTTTTCATTGTATATTGCAAATGCAAATTGCTTCTCATGCAGATTTTTTAATTTATTTAACTAGTACTTTGAAAATATCTAAATGCCAGAAAGGATTAGAAAAAGGTATTATAGCAGGCTTGTAATATGCTGTTTTAAGATTCACATTATGCATACCTTGTTGACAAAATTCAATTCAAATTCTAGAAACCCTTGCTCCCGCAGACATTGCAGTGATATGATATAGCTAATTAAACCATGTCTGGTGCTAACAGTTTCATTAGAGGAGATAATATTGCCGAAGAAAAATAAGAAATCATTATGATGAATGTCTCAACATAACATTACATGTTAATGAAGTGTAAATGATCTAATTATTTTTTAAAGAAAACAGATTCGATTAAACTGTCAGAATTAAATTGGAAAGGACAGCTTATTGTACTTTTTATGTACAGACAAGTTAGCATTAATTAGGCACAATGTACAGGAACAAATGAGGCACAACCCTCACTGAACAATCACGCATCTGTTGCTCAAGGCAGCCTTCATGACAAACTGTATTAAAGAAATATTGTGAGCAGATATAATGCAGCAATATTTCAGGAGAGAATGTGAGAATGAGCAATATAGTATGCTAATTTACCCATTTTAAATGTACAGAAGAAAAATTAGAATCCCATAATGGAGTCATGAGTGATGTACTTATAAAAATCTTTTTCAGACTCCTATATTATGATGAAACATTTTTTTTAATGATTGGAGCATTAATGTCATACAATGGCAGCAATTCTGGATGCAGTGTTAATTCTTTTTTTATTTCTGAAAGACACTGTCTGCGTACTTTTTAATTCTAAGATCATGAAGAGGAATGAAAGGATGAAGGAATACTGGAGAATAATGAGAGAGGGATCAACTACATTGGCGCATATGTGGCTAATTTGTTGAAAACACATACTCTAGTGGACCTTCCAGTGCTTTATAAAGGTCAATACTACTCATGTTATTATTATTAGCATGTATTTCTATAGCGCCAACATAAACTGTAAAGTCAATGCGATTATACAACTAAATCACATGAATTACATAAATAGAACATATGGAGCTACATACATCACAATCAATACCAGTACAAAAGGTGAAGAAGGCCTTGTGAAGAAAGAGCTTACAATCTAAAGGGAATGCTACACAAGATGTGTGAGTGGGCAAGATCAGAATTAAGTGGGTGAGAGATGTGGTACTGTATGTGTTATTGCATTTGGTAGTTAAAAGTGAGAGTAAGCTTCTCTAAATAAGTGTGTTTTAAGAGATTTCTCATATTGTTATTACTATTCTTGCTCCCCCTGAAAGGGTGAGCCCTGCCCTTAAAGGGAAACTGTCATGGGAAAACATGCTTTTTTTTTTTTTTTAAATGTATCAGTTAATAGTGCTGCTCCAGTAGACTTCTGCACTGAAATTAATTTCTCAAAAGAGCAAACAGATTTTTTTTATATTCAGTTTTGAAATCCAACATGGGGCTAGCCATTTTGTCAATTTCCCAGCTGCCCCCAGTCATGTGACTTGTGCCAGCACTTTAGGAGGGAAATGCTTTCTGGCAGGCTGTGATATCATTCCAACTTGCAGTACAACAGTAAAGAGTGATTGAAGTTTATTAGAGCACAAGTCACATGACTTGGGGCAGCTGGGAAATTGACAAAATGTCTAGATTTCAAAATGAAATATAAAAAAATCTGTTTGCTCTTTTGAGAAATGGATTTCAGTGCATAATTCTTCTTGAACAGCACTATTAACTGATGCATTTTGAAAATGTTTTTTTCCCATGACAGGATCCCTTTAAGCACTGCATTATAGTATACCCCCTTTACACATGAGTGCAATGACTTTTGTTTTCATCACAAAAAAATCTATAGTTTTTGTAATTTCTAACAGGACTAAACAGGGCGAAAAGGGAAACAGTAGCTAATCCACATTTAGTCCTTGCAAGGTAGATAACTAGATTACCAATAATCCCCTTACAAAATTAACTTTTGTTTATTAATTATATACTGTACATCAGAAGGACAAACATGGAACAGCTTCAGGTTCCCCTTTTTACTGTTTGGTTCAAAAAACAAAAATCATTGGTTTTTGTGATGAAAACCATAGCCAAAATGTTGAGTGTGATGGCAGAAAGGTACACACTGGCAGGGGGAAGAAGGGGAGCAGAGGTGGTTTGGGGCTGGAGCAGGGTTTATGGGTAGTGATGGGCGAATTTATTCGCCTAGCGCGAATCCGTGGCAAATTCTGATTTTCACAAATTATTTGTGGAATCGTTCAAAATTCACAAATTTTTCTTGAAAGCGTTCGAAATTCACAAATTTATAGTGAAAAGGTTTGAAATTCATGAATTTATTGTGAAAATGTTTGAATTTCACAAATTTGTGAAATAGTTCGAAATTCACGAATTTATAGTGAAATTGCTTGAAATTCACGAATTTATAGTGAAGTAGTTCGAATTTCACAAATTTTTCGTGAAAACGGTTACATTTCTCAAATTTTGCGTGAAAACTGTAAAATGTCAAGAATTTTTCGTGAACTTTCCGAATTCGCTATTTTTGTTTCGCCATTTCGCGAATTTCCCGAGAAAAACATTAGCCAAAACGAAACACCCCAGATTCACCCATCACTATGTATGTGGGGCTTGGTGGAGAGGGGGTTGGAGCCCAGGGGGCATGTGTGTCAACCCCCCAGTCCAACACTGTCTTCATAAAATACAAAAAAAGAAGGGGGGATTGATCAATGCACATTCCCTAGTCCCCTGTCTCATAAGTTATCCAATATCTATACAAATGCATGCATTTACAAAAACAGGGTTTTTTAGTTACAAAGTTATGATCCTAAAAATGGTAAAAGGTAAATAGTTAGCGAATGCCATATGGGGTGTACCTTGACGTGGTATGATAGCTTACCAATTTTATAATCATAACTTTTTGTAAATATATGCATTTGTATATATATTGGATTACTTTTTCTGTATGGTTGTAGTTAATTTGGCCAGATAAGTAGCATTTCCATTGTATTTAAAAATATTTTACTTAGTCTTGGAATACTCCCACAACACCCCTTTTTTGCATTTCATAAAAAAAGAGGAAAGAATGGATGGTGCAAAAATCTCTTCAAAAGAAAAAGTCACTGCAAAAAAACACCCATAGACTCCAATGTATTTTGCCCTGTAAAAAAAACACAACAAATTTGTTAATCACTATCAGTGTGCAAAGCTGGTATCTAGTTAACCCAAAATACTTAGTTGTTTGTAATTGCAGCCAAAAGTGGTTGTAACAGGAAATAACCTAGCGTGGGTTTGAATATCTATGCAAGTAATCTTTTTACATTTTTCTTATGCAATTCTCTGTATATACTATTCATCTGTGAAATATAACACATAAAACATATATGATACCAGGCAAATACATAGCATTTTAAATTTATTAGTGTTTTTTCTCAAATTAACAAACTCTGGGTATTGTTTATCTCCTATTTTCTGAAAATTTTCTTAATGCAGACTCAATTATTTAATAATCAATTTTGCTTGTACTTTGGCATACAATAAAAGGTTGAGGTTAATAGGATTCAGTTGAAAATTGCTTATGAAGCAATGTAGAATTTGATTTGTGTATCGTATTACTTATTAGTCTAACCGACTTGCTAATAGAATGCCAACATCTATTAGATACATAATATATCAAAATTTCTGTTGCTGCAACACTGCCCAGTTTTGTTTTAGAAAGATTATTTGTAAAAATGAACATGTAATTTGTCTTTTATTTTGTAACATGAATGTACTTTTATTTCCTTCATTTCATTTTAGAAAATTAATGTACTTATTTATTTGGCTAACAATCAGCAATATTAACATCTAAAAGAGTGCAAATGCATTTGTTGGTTTTAAATTTTTGTAATAGCTAGAACTAGAAAAATAATAACATAGAAAACCTGAATCATAAGAAGGTTTTAGAGTGAACCCTACTTTCTCCTTTAACATAGACAAGTACTGTTTTTGAGTAACTGCTTTCTTACACTCAATACCTGTGCAGGACTTTTGTTGTAGGTCCATCCACAACTGACTTTACCCACAGTCCAACCAATATCTGCTTATCCTCATTCTGGCACCAATTCACTTTTGTTGTGAAAACCCAAAGTGATGTCAGAAAAACCTGTATTGGTGTCACATAGTAGATTGTGTTCCCTGGAGATCATACATTTTTAGAACATTCATTTCCCCCATGAGTTTCCACTCTTGGCTTACCTTACCAGAAACTTGATAATAAATAGTAATAAATAATTTATAGATAATAAATATAGTTAAATAAGCTAATGTAGTCTTTTCTCTATGGCACTTGAGGGGTAGTGCAAAGGCTCCAAGCATGTTTTTTTTGGCATAGGTATTTCTAAATCTTACAACTCTTACAACTTACAATGTTGAACTAGGCTTTGAATGAGTTGGCCAAGTTATAGTGATCAGAAAGGATTGGCAACAAATCAGGCAGAAAGGTAGCATACAAGGCAGGCAAATCAGGGTCAGGTTACAAGCAAGGTAAAGATAACAAGGAGACTATATGACTAAGTAGATTAATTAGACTAAGTAGAGATTCATCATCTAACATAGTGCACCAGTAAAGGTGGCCATACACGGAGAGATCCACTCATTTAGAGACGAAGCAGATACAGGTGATTGGATTGCGGGACCACATTAACGACCAGATGCGGCCATGATCCAAAAGGATTTGTAGTCCCTTCCAGTCGACATCTGCCTGACTTTCGGCCAGATATCGATTGGGGAAGCCCGTTGGAGGGCTTCACACATGGCCAATAAGCTGTCGACTCGGTCTGTCGGCAGCTTTTATTGGCCAGTGTATGGCCACCTTAAGTCTGGGGATATACTAAATCTTACAAAACAAATGGCCAAATGCTGAGAAGAAACTTAGTCCTGATCTTCAACCTTACTACAGGATTACACACAAACTGTCCTTAGTAGATGGCTATGTTGTCCGTGGAGTTCACCGTTTATTGGTACCAGAAACCTTGACAGAAAAGATCATACAACTTGCTCATGAGAGTCATTAAGGAATTGTACGTACAAAACAAAGACTACGAGAACTATACTGGTGGCCAGCAATGGATAACGATGTGGTAACTGCCATTCATTCTTGTGTTACTTGTCAGAATCATGACAAAACAGCTATCACACATACACCCCCACTTCAGCTAGTACCATTCCCTGATTCAGCATGGGAAAAACTTGTTATTGATATTGTGGGTCCTTTTGCAGATGCTCCTATAGACTACAGATTTGCTATAACTCTGATAGACTATTATAGTAAATGGCCAGAAATTGCATGTTTTGTAACAAAACATCAGCTACAGTAATAACATTTCTGTCTACAGTCTTCAGCAGAGAAGGAAATCCAAAGGAGTTAATCTCAGACAATGGACCACAGTTTGTCTCATATGAGTTTGAATCCTTTCTGAGAGAGAGGAATATTGTGCATAGGAAATCTTCAGTGTATTACCCACAAGCTAATGGAGAAATCGAGCAATTCAACAGAAGTCTGAAAGAAGCACTACAGATAGCAAATCTAACTGGTAAATCTTGGAAAGTATATACAACAGAGTTCCCACATAACTACAGAGCAACGTGCCATGCAACGACCCAAGCATCTCCAGCTGAATTATTACATGGCAGACAGATGTGCACTAGGTTACATATTGCAGACATAAAACTTCCACCAAATACTGTTCCTACAAACTTATCTACTGCTGACATTGTCAAACGTCAACAAGCCAAATGCAAGACAGAAAACGTGGTGCAAGAGAAGTGCACTTCCAGCCTGGGTCTTTAGTCAGAATTAAGAAACCAGGAATACAAGGACAATCTAAATTTACTACACCACTTGAAGTGAGACGCCATCGAGGACCATACACATACAAACTGTCTGAGGGACGCATATGGAATGCAAGTCGTCTTGCTCCTGCTAGATATGACTTTGCAGATGTTCCATTTGATGAAGGACATTTTCCTACCCCTAATGCCAACTGCAATAGGCCTGAAGAAAATGAACCTATAAGGTGTGCTGTGATCAGAAAACTACCTGCATGGACCAAGGACTATGTCATGTGAAGAATGTATATTTTGCTGTAAGAAACATACTGTTTAATTGTTACTGTTTATTATATTTGTCCAAATGCTTTTCTACTATAGCGGGAATATGTGGTGTTTATACAAATGGCCTGCAGGTGTCACTGTGCATACACAGGACTTCCTGTACAGCTTGAAAGTGAAAGTAAGAGTTACTGCTGTTATGTAATGGCTGCATGAACCTGCTAATAAAGCACTGTTATACTCTCCTCATCCTCGGTTACCAAACACAACACATAGCTGGGCAAAACCATGTCCCCATCGTGTTACCACACACCTGGAGATAGTAATTACCATCATGCCAAAAGAAGTTATGATTTATAGAATACAATCTATCCCATTTATGATATTTCCATTCCTGACTTATGTTATCATCACATGTTAGAAAACATTCTATTGCTTTGATGCCTTGTTGGTGTTTAATACAGGTATATAGGGACTTGACATCCAGAGTGGCAAAATAGTGGATGGGGGACCCACTATTTTTGAATTGTAATGCTTTCCAATCAGATCAGAGCACATATGCTATAGGATATAATACAAAGTCAATTCCTAAATAGCCCTGAATAACAAATGATGGTACTGTTTGAGGATTTGTATATTTCCTCTTCTAATATTATGGAAAAGTGTGGTCAAATCACACTGGACTCCCCCATGAACACATACTGTACTGTATTATAATCCATAATCTAGAATTACCTGTAACATCTACTACTTTTTTTACTTCTCATATACAGACTCTTATTCAACCAACTGTGGTGAAAACTTGACCATATACTTGACACGCTAACAGCCCCCCACCCCCGTAGGCCCCCTCCCCCTGGCCTACCTCTCCCCCGGGGCAAATGCCCCTAAGTCGCTACTTACCCTCTCCGTGCAGGTACCCTCCAGGCAAGTTCCCGGGCGCCAACTTTGCCCTCAACGTCAACAAATTATTTGGATCCTTATAATTTTGATTTACATTTTTCAGATTTTGATTTCCTTTGCATCACTTTTATTTTTAGCTGCATTCCTCTTTTTAAAGACTGCAAATAAGAGCATCAATTTATTTTGGTGGATTTCTGAGTACAATAGGCAACAGCACTAACATTTTACAATTTTAATACTAATCCAAATAGTAGGTGATAAATAATTAGATTTTGTTTCTATAAGGGTTAAACAGATATTGGATTGTATATACAGTAGAGGATTCATTTTAGAGTTTTGTACCAAAATATCGTGGAAATTAAAATAATGTTTCATATGACCAAATATAATTTTCCAAAAATATTTTTATGTATTTAGTAAGTTCTACAAAAAGTAGAGTGTGTAATACAGGGAATTTTACTTACTGAATAGGAAGTCTTGGGTCTGTTTCATGAAAATAAGCCATGGAAATAAGTAATAAAAAAATCAGGAAAGGAGCTTTAATTTTTTTTTATCATAAACATGCCAGTGACTTTATTAATGAAACTACACACCACAGGGAAGACACTGATCGTTTTATCATTTTTCATCCTATGAATTAACATGTTGTTATAAGTTTGATATTAATTCATTGAAATTGACATCAAAGCACAGAGAGGTCAAAATACTTTGCCCATTTTGTGACACACACAGAGACATCTGGCCAACAGTGAGAGAATGAGGGCAGCCTCATACTGTATATCACTAAGCGATAGTTAAAGCCAGGGGAAAAACCTTCAGTGGCTGTAATGCGCTGTCAGAATAAAAGATCTACTAACACAGATCTCCCTTAGACAGAACAGTGCACAGCTCTAATACGATGATAATTTTATCTACATTTTTCATACTCATGAGAACTGTCTGTTCTATTATGAAAGGATTTAATTTAAATGTCTTCAAGCAGCATCTGTAATGATTTTAAACTGAACTATAATTATATTAAACTACCTAAGCATATTAATAAGAACAGGAAGCCCACATTAACCAATTTGTACAGCACAAAACAGGTTTTTATTTATCTTCAAGCACTTCATAATTTGATATTCCCAATGGCAATCAGTTAAACTCAGAGGTGAGTGCAGCTCACACTGATACACTGAACCATCATTCTGCTGTGTGTCTTCATTTCTTACAGGAAAAACATACATTGTAGGTATGTTAACAGAAGTTTAAAACGTTTTTGATTAATTTAATTTTCATTCTACTCTTCTCAGTGCATTATTTTTGTAACGTACAGTCTCCCTGGTCGTCTAGTGGCCCACCTCCGTGCACGCGGGAGCGCCCGCTATGTCTCCAGCGGGGACGCTCACCGCGTGCATCCTGCCTCCTTCAGTGCCGGTCTTCCTATGGCGCGCGCGCCGGAGCACTTTCGGGTTTATGCGCCGGCGTGATGATGTCACGCGCAATGGCGCGAAATTCAAATAGTATTTAAAGGGATCTTTTAGTGCAGATGATTGCCCGTTGTTAGGTTATATTAGCTAGTTCCTGGGTGTGTTTCCTAACTGATTCCTGACTGATCTACTGGTGTTTGACCCTTGCTTGCCTGACTATTCCTGCTATTCTCCAATCCTGACCTTTGGCTTGTCCGATTACTCTGTTGTCTGGAATGCTGATCTTTTGCCTGTCCCCTTACTACTCTACACTCTCTAATCCTGATCCTGGCCTGTCTGACTATTCTACGCAGCTTGTGCTGTTCCGGCCTTCCTACTCCGCTTGGTGGTATTCTTCAATCCGATTCCTTGGTGAGACGATCGTGCCCCTATGCTAGCAAGAACTTTTGCTTTACACCTCTCATTAAGTCCAGGTGGCCTCTGAGTAAGCTGAGGGCTCCTCGCGAGGCCAAAGGCGGTCACTTAACTTGTGAAGCCGAGCTGAGACAAAGGTGTTTGGCAACTGTTCTGGTATTGGGTGCCGTTCGTGACAATTTTCTAGGGAATACATGGCTAGGACAGATTATCTTTAACCTTGTATATACATTGGCGATAAATTAAAGGACACCTGAATAAAGAACACTCAAATTTATTTTGCAACTTATTATTTCATAAATGTTGTTTTAAGGGACTTTAATGGTTTTTGACTTAAGGGACTTTAACAGTTTTATAGTAAAGCTGAAAGATTCATCAAAGAGTGAAGTTCCGCCACTAGAGGGAAATTACACAGCTCTCAATTCATTGTTATGGGATTTTGAAAGGCGTATTCATCAATGGGTGAAGTGAAAGTTCACCTTTTGATGAATACGCCTTTCAAAATCCCATAGAAATGAATTGAGAGCTGTGTAATTTCCCTCTAGTGGCGGAACTTCACTCTTCACTCTTTGATGAATCTCCCCCTAAGCCTTTATCATATAGTGAAACTAGTAATATAACCATTCTATAAAGCCCAGGGGCACTCCTGTCATGAAGCAAGGTGGGAACCTTGCCTCAGGCAGCAATGCCCTGAAAGTTACCAGGGGCGGCAACTTTTAGAGCCAAATTTCCGTGTTTTAAACAGAAAAGTCAGCTCTATTAGTGCAATTGCCCCAGACCCACTCCTACGCGAGCTAAGGTAAGATAGTAGGGGAATGGGGGTGCAGCATCGGAGGAGCCGTCTCAGGGAGGCTTAGGGGTCCAAATCAGCCCTGATCTCATCATAAGCCACACCTAGTCACCACCTCTACCATGTGCCATAGTCCAGGGAACAGGTCTAGCCTATCCTATACAACCCCTATTAATACATTAAACCTAATTGCCAATATTACAATAAATATACATAATCTAAAATTAAATTATTCTTCAAGAAATGCTAAAAAATGCAAAGTTCACTATGACCCTTGTGGCCCACAGTATTTAAAGTCTTAATATAGAATGGCTCTTTTCAAACTCCATCTGTGTGAACTCACCCTGGTGGTCTAGTGGAGGTGCTACTGGGACACCTATGCACCCACGTTGGGGACGCCTGCTGCATACTTTCTCATGCGCATCAATGCGCGTACTGAAGGGCTGAACATGTCGCTAGCTTCCAGATTTGAGTGAGGGGTGTGGTTGATGTCATCGCACCTGGGTGCAAAATTCAAATGTTAAAAGGTGCAGGCGCCTTTCATGCATTGCCCAACATAGGTCTAACTTGTTAGTTTCTGGGTGATATTCTGTCCCTTGACCTTGTCTCGTTTGTTGCCTGTTCCGACCTTTGCCTGGGTATTCAGATCCTACTTTTGTATTGTGTTTTGGTGTGTTTGAACTCAGCATGTGACCTCAACCTTCCTCTCGATTCTGTACTGCTGCCTTGTTAGTATTGACCCGTCTGTGACTCTTGTTCTCCGTTCCTGTACTATGTTGAGGTTCCCTTGCCTGCCCAGAACTCTCTCCCTGGTCCTCTCACGCTGGTGGCAGAAACAGAAGTTGGCTATTATAGGTAGAAGACTGAGCCACAACCATTACCTTGGGAATTGTTCTGGGTTTTGCGAAACCAATCATAACACCGTCTCTTTTGAGTTTAGTTATTATCAAGGACAATCTCTGTCTTACAAGAATCAACACTCTTTTGCGAAGCTGAACAATAATTTCTATGTGTTCCTGCTATGTGTTTGAATGCCTAAAAGCTTTTTTGTAACCATACTGCATGCAACAGGTGACGCATTCTGAACATTCATTAAACCTTTTTTCAAAGGGGCCAATAAATTATATAATCTAATGGCTTTCGAATATCCTGTAAATAGTTCTTTAATTACTATTTTGGTTCTTATCAATTTACAGTATAATCTACTCCTTATCAACTATATAATGTATTGTTTTCTAAACATTTTAAACTTACGTAATAACAAATGTCTTCTCTTTTTTTAAGTATCTTTTATTTTTTAATATTTACAGGGGAGGATTAGGAGTTCAAGCTGAAACCATAGCATATAAAGACATTTTCATCACCCTACCAGATAACAAAAATATCATCTATGTATCAATAATAAGCAGTCACAACACTCATAATATGTAGAAGCCACATCTGCTCCCATTGCCATTATCTGTTTGTGTAAATAAAATGTATTTTAAAATCTAAAGTAGTTAAATTAACCTCCAACACCTTACACATAAAATCAATAGGTGGTCTACTATAGCATGTGGAGACAGCTACAACATTATGTACTGCCTTAATACCATCATCATGGGGAGTTATGGTCCATAAATTATTCACATCTTAACTTGCCAAAATACCATTCCATAGGATAACACCAGATAGGAAATTAGCTCTTAGAAATGTGGAATGTCATGTTAATAATAAGATTATAAAACAGACTGCTAAGAAATAAAAAATCAAACCACACAGATAAAACAAACCGTTTCTGGATGAGACAATTGGGCAGCCCAGTGGTTTACAATATAGAATAGGACAAATTTGGATTTTACACAACTAAAATTCATACATATATTTAGTAATATATTTAGTTATCAATTCAGATTCAGTGCATGTTTTAACACAATATTCAGTTTTGATTTACAGTCCTCAGATGTTTCCTTAACCAGTTTTTGGTATACATTAGTATCCCAAAATAGTCTCACATTATCGCAAAAGAGTCTGTATAGATTGTATACTTATCCTACATTTATTGGTGGGACATATAATACATGTATTTCTCAGTGCATTGATTGCCTCCCCCATATCCAGAGTAAAAGTGTTTGAGGAAACAATGATATTTCATAATCAACTGTTTGTAAACATACTATAATAGTATAATCAGTTGAAATTGGATCATATTCATATTCAGAACTAGGGGTAGGCAGATGTGCTTTATTGCACAATGGTAGTGGGGCAGTTGCAGGGCCGCCATTAGACATAATGGGGCCCCTCACAACAAAATTTTCAGGGCCCCACCCACACTGACACCCATGCCCCACCCGGATCCTGCCCACTCCACAGGTAAAAAAAGTAAATCCCACACATATTGATGGTCACGACTCCCTTATAAGTTAAAAAAAAATTGGGGCCCCAAAAAATATTTTTTCAAAAACCATTGGCACCAGGGCCCCCCTTACAAGTTAAAAAAAAATTGGGATCCCAAAGAATATTTTTTTTAAAACCATTGGTGCCAGGGCCCCCCTTACAAGTTAAAAAAATTGGGGCCCCAAAGAATATTTTTCAAAAAAACATTGGCACCAGGGCCCCCCTTACAAGTTAAAAAAAATTGGGGCCGCAAAGAATATTTTTTTAAAAAAACATTGGCCCCAGGGCCCCCCTTACAAGTTAAAAAAAATGAGGCCCCAAAAAATATATAAAAAAAAATATTGGTGCAGGGGTCTACAGAGTATTAAAATAAAACATTGGTGGCCAGGTGATTAGAAGAAAAAAAAACCCACATTGGTGTCAGTAGAATTGAACTCAGGACTTCAGTTACAGTTGCTTTCGTGACTTTGGGTCTTTTCGCAGCTTCAGAACTTAAATGTCAGCTCCTTTCGTGACTTTGAGTCTTTCCGCCGCTTCAGGACTGTTCGGCACTTCTGCATTCAGGACATCACACTCGGCAGCACGGCTTCGGCTCTCGGAAAGGGGACCCGGCTCTTTGAAAAGTGCAGCACTGTCGGGCCCCCCTTCAGCACTTGTCCCCCGTGTCCCCCCTGATAGCGGCCCTGGGCAGTAGGCACACACCTCTTCTGTGGCCTACCCCAATGGCAGGTCACTTACCTCTTCCACATCCCATAGTTGACTTGCATATGTTTTTTGCATGAGTGAGGCTGGAGAGAAGGCCAGCAGGGTTGCCTGGAGCATTCCTAGGTATATAATGAAGATAAAACAAGGAAAAATACTAATGTTTACACAGTCGATAACAGGTAAGCTATATAGAACAATTTAGTTCTTCCACCATTAAACAGGGGTCAAACATAATTTAAGACTCTCTACAGGACTATAGACTAAAAAACCTCTCTTATATAAAATAGAACATTTGTTGCCAAGAAATACAATAGCTTTTCTCTAGATGTTATATACAACTTGGGTTGCCACCTATCTGGTTTTGACCGGCACAGCCTGATTTTCAGAAGGGCTGCCCAGGTCAAGACTGCCTGCTCGGTTTTCTTAATAAGGAAAACCGGGCAGTATTTCCCTTGATTGCTGATCACCATGTCATAGTCCCTCCCCCATTCCTGCAATAATGCTACCCAAAAACACTACTGGTCCACCCTGTGATGTCACAGGTCTGCTCCCTGTTGTTTTCAATTTTTACATGTTGCTGGTACTTAAAGACACCAATCCATTTAATACAAAGCTCAAGATTTGAGTGTCCAGTGGTCCATTGATTCAAAAACCTTAAGAGATTTTTCTCTCTGAAATATTCTCTATAAAAAAGTCCAAACAAGGTCAGGTCTACTTCAATTTTCTTTATTATGTTTTTTTTTTATTTCTTCACTATACTTGTGTTTGTTAGCAAAAATTCTTTCTCATGACTGTAGAAGACCAGAGGAAATGCCACCTACATTCTTTTATTTCACCCTAAACAACTCTTCTGCTATCCATAATGTTCCCCTCATCACAGCATTGCCCCTTCAATAAATCAGACAGATACTGTTTATTCATCTTTGGATAATCATGGCCACAACAATAGTACGATTTTGGGTCCCACTATAACTAATCCTTAGCCTAACACCAAAGGAAAAGAGATCCTGTGAATACAATTCTGTATCAATTCATATGCCTTGATTAACCCAGCAGCAAAATGAGACAAGAGAAGTAATAAACTACCCCAGTACAATCTTCTAAAAGCCAACCATCTCACAGCAGTAGCTCCCTTGGTTTTCCTGACAGCCTCTTGAATCTCTATATTTTGGCTTCCCATGCAGCTCAGAATATTTCCAACAAATCTACTGAATCCAAATAAATACAGAACCAATTGCAAAAGCAAAAAATAAATAAGATATTACTGAATAGAATGTACGTATAGTTCATCTTTGCATCCTTCACTGCCTGATGCTTTTAATCAAACCCAAGCTTGTAATGCATCTGAATTCATCATCATCATCTAGCACTTCCACACTCACACCCCAGCACTTCCACACTCACACCCCAGCACCTCATAACAGTAAGGGCCCTCTACTGCAGGTCCAAACAGAATAAAGATGTCCAGTGGACAGCTATCTTTGTTGTGCAGTGCTGCAATTATATTTTGGAGATCTATGCATTCACAAGTCTTATGCATACAAAAAAATCTATTGCAGTCCTGTATATTTTGCCAGTACAAGAAGATATCTAAAGTCACCTAAAGATCCCTCTTAACCCTTTCCCTGTATAAAGATGTTAATATCACTATAAATAATTTACTTATTGATGCATGTTATATTTCTGCTAAACCAGTTCTTCAAGTGAGAATTTAAGTCAGCTGATTAATGACTTATATGTCACTATTAATTATTCACTTAGTGCCACTTAAGTTAGTGGGGTATATTGCTTCCTGCTTAACCAGTTCTGAAACGCTTTATCTGCCGCAACTCTGAATTCAAGCCAGCTGCTTAAAAATGTATGTAGCACTGTCAATAATTCACTTTGTGGGGTATGTTCTATCTCTGCTAAACCAGTCCTACAACTATGTATTCAAACCATTGTTTTAAGACTTTAAAATAGTTCTCAATTATTCACTTTATGGCAGTGGTGAGGAGATATGCACCGTGCAACCAGTTTTTCAACTGTGAAAAAATATTCAGTGTTGTCTTTTTTAATTAAGGTTTTTCAACCCATTCACTATGGAAAAAGACTGCACATTTTATAATTTGTGTGCAGGCGTACAGTGGATGTAATACCGTATAAGACATTACACTGAAACATTTACTTTTGTGCCCAAAAATTATGCTGTCTTCAACTAGTTCTTTTTATAGGTGCTTTTTTCATTTTCAGATTTGGTTCTGCATTTTTTTAGAGGATTATGTATCAGTCATGCCTAGTGATGGGCGAATCTCCCGAGATTCGCTTCGCCGAAAAATTTGCGAATTTCCAGAGAAATTCCCGAATTGGCGAAAAATTCACGAAACGAGTCATGGGACGCTTTTGACGTCGCGTCAAAAACTATGCGCGACTCGTTTTTGTGGCGTATTTTCGCAAAGAGAAATTTCGCTGGTGATTCGCAAATTTATTCGCCAGTGGCGAATCGCGTGAATTTGCCGCGAATTCGCCCCTGGCGTATAAATTCGCCCATCACTAGTCATGCCTATTATTTATGGAAATTATTGTCTGTTTACATTAATTATTATATGTTTCATAAATCATAATCGCCGCGTCTAATCTCCCTGAATGGCTTGCCACCCGCCAGCGCTATAGTCGCCTGCGCCAATTCACACGCGGCGATACGGTTTTCAAAGTTGGTCGAAATTGCCTCACAACGTGGCGATTAGTCGCCAGGCGACTAATCTCCCTGAAATCTTCCCGTGTGGCTTAGCCCTCACACTTCATGTCCTATCATACTTGGTCACTGAAACCTCAAGCATGGCATACTAGCTCAATTGTCTGCCTCTGAGCACCAGTGGAGGATATCACAAATTGACCTTCACTTCCAATAAGATCCTGTTTTCCTGCTACAACACATTTTATTATATTTTTTAAATACGTAATCGAAAGGTCTAGACTTTTAGTTCCATTGCAAAACAAATCAAATGTACATAACACATTTAGTATATGTCTAAAATAAGGCCCGGATTTCTGGTGAGGCCACAAAAGCCCAGGCCTAGTTTGGCACATTTTTAGGGGCTGCATGCAGCCCAGCTACATTGATGCGCCTCACTGGGAGAAGCAGATCGGGGAGCAGAGGAACGGTAAAACTGAGCATGCGTGGTGTGCGCATGTCGGGGGTGCAAGAGGCAGCTGGCATAGTTTAGAAATCCGGTGCTGTCTACAGTTAACTTCTTCCTTATTACAGTAGTAGTGATGGGTGAATCTACCACTTTCGCCGAAAAATTTGTGAATTTCCAGTGAAATTCCCGAATTGGAGAAAAAATGAGCGAAACGAGTTGCGGCACGGTTTTGACGCGCATCGCGTAAACTTCGACGCGTTGCGACGTTTTCGACGTGTGTTGCATCGTTTTTGACGAGTGTCACGTCATTTTCATCGCGTCAAAAACGACGCACGACTCGTTTTTTTTTCAGCGAATTTTTTTGATGGCGTTTCGCCAATTTATTCGCCAGCAGGAATTCGCAGCGAATTCGCCCCTGGCGAATAAATTCGCCCATCACTATACAGTAGCCAATAAAGGTAGCATCCATCTTTTTTAACCCCACAACCTGATACCATACTCACATTTATAACCTTTCAGTTTCTTCTGCTAGTTTTCTGTTTTCATTCAAAAAAGCTTTAATAACTCCAGTCAACAAAAACCTAGCATTAATCAACTACCACCCAGATATTCTACTTCCTTTTAGCTCCAAAACGTTATGATGTTTTGTCTTCAAATGTTTAGCCAATATCTCATCCACAACTCAATATTTGTGGCCTTGCAATCTGGCTTTTCCCCACGATACTCACAGAAACTTATTAGTAGCCAATAATATCCATCTAGCAAAACCTAAACCTCACTAGTCAATAATTATCCTATTCGGTTTCTTTGCATAGTTTTCCAGACTCCTCATTTTCTTTGCATTTCCTAGAGCTCTTAGGTTACATACTTTTCTCACTTTAAGGAATATTTTAAAGGAAATGTTCCTATCTTGTTAATGTATTTCAGGTCCCTTGCTTGTTAAAGGAACAGTAACATCAAAAACTAAAAGTATTTTAAAGTAATGACAATATAATGTAGGGTTGCCCTGCTCTGGTAAAACTGCTGTATTTGCTTAAGAAACACTACTATTGTTTATATAAAAAAAAAAAGTTTATATAAAAAAAAGCTCAAGTTACACAGCAGATAGCAGATAAGCTCTGTCTTTCTAATGGTGTTATCTGTTATCCATTAGTTAACCTGTGCCATATAGCCGTTTTTCAATTCCCGCCATTGGTCTACAGCAGCTTGTTTATATGAACTATAGAAGTGTTTCTGAAGCAAAGACATCGGTTTTACCAGTGCAGGGCAACAGTACATGATATTTTCATTACTTTAAAACCCTTACATTTTTTGGTGTTACTGTTCCTTTAAAATAATTTTGTAATATGCATTTAAGTAACCTGGTAACCACAGACGTAATTTCTGCGGTAAATCCAAATACATGTTGGAATTTTATCTATGTTTAAATTATTTCATTTCTTTTAAAACTTCCTCCTTGATCAGTCATATGTACATAAACATATGAAACTGGGTTTGCTAAAAATTATTCATGTATGTAACAGCAGAAAATAAGTGATTCAATATCTCAGCATTCTCCCTATTTCCATCAACCAATTTAATTGGCTCTATTACCAAATAGCTGATTCAGACCATCCAGGCTTTTTTTTTTTATTATCCCCCTTTTTTATATTTTTACATTACAAATTGCCCCACACTCTTTCTTGCTATTTAAAGTTAAAAATGTATTTATTATGTTATTTTTATCAGTGTCTTTTTTAATTTTCATATTTTTACTTGCCCAAATACAATTTTGCATATTCAAATGGCCTCCTTGAACTAAACAGAGGTTTTACACAACTTTGCTAATGTGTGTTTCTTACCAATGACAGTGCTTAACTGTCTATCAAACAACAGATGTTCAGTTTGCTTTTGTTGGTCAATGATTTTTGTCCTTCAATAATAGAGAGCTGCTTCTTGACAATCTTGAATAACAGACTAGTCATCTGTGAAGATAAATTTAAAGGTTTAGGTATCTGTAAATAACAGTGTTTTGGCAGTACATAGGTCTGGAGCAAAATAATGAGTAAATGATTTTAATCTGAAACCAGTCCAAAGTAGTTTTTTGACACTGATAACTGGAAAAGTATACAGGAATAGGAAAAACAGTCTCATTTAAGAAAGACAGTGTTCTTCTATCTGTTTATTCATACAGAAGGAGTTTCAGTCCAGGATACTGCATTATTTCCCTCATTTCACTGAATGGAATTTGTCATTATATTCACTTCCTGACTATTTTTTCAGTACAATCTATTAGTACAGTACATACACTGTGTATCAGTATAAACCCTAAAATGTGTAATCTTTTTCTGCTGGAGGTTCACAAAAGCTATTTGAATACATGCAAAGAAAAACAAAGTTCACACAAAGAAAAAGTTGTTCTCATTGTCCTCTCATTTTATAGTTATGTTTGTATGGTCAAAAAATAGCTCTTACTTTTGTTCAGTTTCAGCATGCTGATAATTCCCTCTTTCATCCTCTTCAATAGAAAGTGTGCCTTTAAGAGCAGTGACACACATGCAGATTCAGGTCAGGCCTTGCGACTAATCGCTGGGTGACACTTTCCCCGAACTGCCTTCATGTGGCTTCACTTCCTGTATAATGAAGAGTCACCTGCGCTAAGCACACACATCGCTTCATGTGAGGGCCATATGTCAAAGGCCGAATTTTAGTGGTTTTAGAGGTTTTTGAAATTACAATTAAATGTATTTTTTATAAAATCACCGATGTCATGAACGTTATTAAAATAACTAAATATAAGAAGTATAAATGGAAAATAATGTTGGACGATGTGCTAAAAAATCCAAAAATCTTCATAACGTCTTTGGACAATACTAGTAAAAAAAATCCCAATACTTTCAATAGTCTGAATTGATTAAGAATGATCAGCGCAGCTCCAATTCAGTTCTATAGGACCTCAACAGAGTATTCCTGGTAAATATTTGTATCAGAGATTTTCATTGCTGTTACACTTAACATATTTTAGTGTTTTAAAGAAATACAGAGAAACCAAAAATTTTTGGAGATTTGTGAAAAAATAAATTAAATTTGAATGTTAGTAAATAGGGCCCCATAGGATCATATGTATACATTTACAAAGGCATTCATTTGTTGGTGTTCACTGGCAAACACTAATAAGTTCAGCCTATTTGAAAATAAAACTCATCTTGTTTGTTATTTGGGCTTTTCTATCTCTCAGTTGAGCAGTTAGTTTGATATCGCTGGATTAATTTTCACAATGTATTCAGAAGGCACCCTGTCAGCCCCAACCATAAATCTATAGTCTCATAGGCAGGGGGTGTTATCACATCTACAGTCTTTTTCCATAATCCCAGTATTATAAATTGTTTATGCCACAATTTAGAGTGATATACACCACAATTCGTGTTTTCCAGTGAATCATGCACATTTTCAGAACTGAGATAGTCTCACTTTTTACATGGCATTAATAATTACAATAGCATTTGTATGGGCACCTTCAAATTTGCATCCATTTTAGACCATGTTTATTTGTAAATTAGTTGTTTAATCTCAATTATCTTGTACCTTTCAGCTGTTGCTTTAATCTGCATCCTATAGTAACAGACTACCCTAACCTTGTTCTCATAAATATAGTGTTACCGTATTGTTTCATGAAACACAAGTTTATTTCTAGATATATTTTATTTGCTTGTAGTTCAATCCAGCGAAGCGTACATGATGTTTCTAAACTGCGCACATTCATTAAATATCACTTGTAAAGAGTCAAAGAAGACCTTCTACTTGAGGACTGTATATTTTCTTTTCACAACTCATATCCAATTACAATGCTGAATGTCCCAGTAGAGGGGTAACAATATGCAGCTGCATTTAAATCTTTGTTTGTACATTTGCGTTGCTTGTAAAGTATGATCATACAATTGTTTTCTTTCAATATAACCATGTCCACTTTTGCAAATGAGCCAACTTCAGCTCATAGCTGTGGCTTCCAGATACATATCAAGCGTTTATCTAATTTTAAACGTAGATTCGTTCCTAAAAGCAGATAAAATTATCAGCACATTATATGAGACAAATTAAATCACCAGGTGTGCTTTCCTGTAACTATGCAGTAAAGGAAAATTGCCTCACAATGCAAACATTAGTCTTAAAGTGCTAAAATGACAATAATATACTTAAATTGCATTTCTAAAAATGGATAGAATTAAGCCTGCATTCAGTTTGCACTGGCTTTATTTGAAGTGAGTGCATTCATCTTCATCTCATATATTTTACATAATAATGAAGTTTAAGATGACTATTTCACAAAAACAATATTTCACAAAAATATCATTTATAGCTATATTTTATTATATTTTCCAAAGGTAAATTACTCTCCTATATAAATAAAAAATACATTAAAGGGGCAGTATACCATACCACTTGTTCAACATGAGTTAAGGGAAAAGGGCTATTGCTTAATATACCTTTTACATATTTAATAATGCATAATTTATGTTTCTTGTTATTTCTTGGTCTAAACATAGAAACAGGGAAATTGATGATACTCAATGTTTTATCCTTATTTAGTAGATAATTAGAGTAACAGTGCACAAATACTCTGCCTGCATAATGGACAAAAGAGTGACAACAAAGAATGGCGGGAAAAGGGTTGTATACTAATAATTTACCTACCTCAAAACAACCTTACATGGTGTAGCTTCAATGTTCCCTGTTTACCTTGCTAAAAATAACAAAATCTATTGATTAAAACAACAGACAAAAGCATGTTCAGCAGAAAGCCTACATAGAACATATGAATATACTATCCATTTCATGTGGTTAACCTGTTAACTGATAACAATATAAAAAAAAAACTTGTGGTTGCTATATTATCATACTATATGCTGTAATGTCCTGCAAAAGTGATATACAGTAGTTAATTTAGCCCATATTAGGAAATTAAAGTAAAAACTTGCTCCAATCTTTGTAGCTATATTTACATTCATATATTATATAATTTCTACAAAATCCGGTACTCAACCAATTCTTTACATGTGGGGTGCACTGTCAAAAATAGCCAGTCCCCATGTTACTTTCAAGGTAGGTCTGAAGGTTTGTTCTTAAGTTGAATTTGCATGTAAGTTGAAACATATACATTTACTGCATTAAATGTATTGCATTAAATGCAACAAGACAAGTTGTTTGTCTTAACATAGTATTTATTTTTACCTTTCTGTGCAAATGTATTTTACCTTTCTGTGCTCAGCAGTAGACAGCACACGCCAGAGGGGATTGGGGCAGGTGGTTTATTAAAGCTAAATGCTAATAAAGGCCAAGCAAACTAAAGTACATTACGTAATAGCCACTGTATGTAAGTAAGTATGAGTTGTATGCAAGGTGTTTGTTTGTAACTCAAGGACTCCCTGTATATACATAAGGTGTTTACATAGGTTTACATCAGTAATGATTATGACTCGAATTTATGTCTGTAATGAGTTAAGAACAGAAGCAAAATTTTATTTCTTAAAATTGCTGTCAATATATATACGTTAATATATTCCCCTCCTTAGTATCAGAGAAAGGTCAATTGGTTTCTGAAAGCAGGGAAAAAGCAGAGATTCATAAATGTTAGTGAGGCATGAAGACTTCTTTTTTAATAGACCAATCGTGTATATATATATATATATATATATATTTATATATAGGTAACTTAGGATCAAATGCAAATGAGACTAAAACAGACTAAGGGATCCATATTCAGCCTCAAAACTATAGGCCTGTTTGACATCAGTAGTAAGAAGTTTTTGGAAGGGGTGATAAGGGATACATTAATACATTGCAAATCACAATATGAAGTTTGTACCAGCATGGCTTTATTAATAATAGATCTTGCCAGACTAATCTAACTGTCTTTAGTGATGAGGTGAGCAGAAGCCTAGACTCTGGCTAGCAGTTTATGTGATCAGGTTACTGATTAAATGAAGGTATATTGGCCTGGAAAATAATATTTATACTTTAATAGAAAACTGTGGTAAATTGAACATTTGTCTTTGGCCCACTTCTTTGTAACTTGTTTATTAATGGCCTTCAGGTGGAATTGTAAGCACTGTCTTTATTTTTGCAGATTATACTAAATTATGTAAAGCTATGAATTCCATACAGGATGCTACCACTTTTCAGATTGACTTGTCTAAATTGTAGAATAGGGCAGCAAACTAGGAATGATGTTCAATGTTGATAAGAGCAAGTCTATGTACTTTGGTTGAAATAATACAGATGGTAGCTATAAATTAAAGGGTGATGTGTTGGGAACATCCTTAAATGATATGGATTTGAGTATTTTTGTCAATAATAAGCTGTGTAACTCTAGGTAGTGTAATTTAGTAGCAACGGAAGCAAAGTGTTGTCTTTTAAAAAAGGGCATTAGCTTGAATTTTGAATGATGAATGTTGCATCTTTATATGTTCCTGCTAAGGCCTCACCTTGAGTATGCAATGCAGTTTTGTGCTTCAGTCTTTAAGAATATATTAATGAGCTGCAGAGCTGCAAAGATGTGCAACTAGACTAAATAATAAATATACTATTAGGAAAGACTGTAAAAGCCCCCATACACGGGCCGATAAAAGCTGCCAACAGACCTTGTCGGCAGCTTATTGGCCCGTGTGTGGGGCCATCCGACGGGCTTCCCCGATTGATATCTGGACAATATTGCAGCCGCATCTGTGAGTGTATGCGGTGCTGCGATCCGACTGCCTGTTTTGGATGCATTATGATCCGATCGTTTGGCCCCAGTGCCCACGATCGGATCAGCCCGATATCGCCCCCTTCAATATGGGCATATAGGGGAGAGATCTGCTCATTTGGCGACATTGCCAAACAAGCAGATATCTGCGTCTGTGGCAACCTTAAAGGATCAGGACTGTAAAGGATCAGGTTGTTTTCTCTGAAGAAAAGGCATTTGTGTTTACTCATTACAAACCCATTAGAGGATATTAGAAAAGACCATTAAACTTGAGGAACTGAACTTTAATTGTTGAGAGCAGTGAAGTTGTGGAGTGCCCTGCCAGGTGATGTTGTGATGGCAGATTCTATTAGTGCAATTGTTTATCATAAGTGGCTTGGATTATTTCTTGAACAAGCATATTATCTAGGACTACAATGGTTATAAGACCTACAGTTAGTTTGTATAGCTATTTGCATATATAGTTTATGTGTGAGTGTATTGTTAGGTCTGTTTGTTTGCTGTTGTTTTTTTGGTGGAGTTAATCCAAATGTTGTGCTTTATGTACTATTTGTATGCAATAATAATAATAATAATAATAATATACTAATGTGTTACAATAATAATATACCAATATGTTTCAATAAGTAGCACGTTATTTACTATATAGTGTATATTTGTTTATACATGGACAAAGAGGTAATGTTGAGGCAGCTGCAGGCCCAAGGCGCCTTCCTCCACACACTTGTGTTGCAGTGGACCATATCACTGCACTAGAAAGCAAATTTCCAGCTAAATAAATACAAATTTAGGTCTTAAAGTTCAGCCTGAGGCATCCATATCTATATATGTGAGTTTCCATATACACATATAATAGCATGCATCTACACAAATCCAAACATATAAACATTCATGTACATACAATAAAATCATTGTAGTCCTAAAGATTTATATAAAGCCCTGGAAACATTGCCAACATTTCCACACTAGGTGGATAAAATTACAATTGTTTAATGTTTATGATTACCAATTTGTACTACTAGCTACAATACATCATTGTGTAAATAGCGATCTTCCAGAGTGTAATCTTGATTATCTTGTACCACCAGGAATGTTGGGTTCCTCTCTAGGGGTCATTATCAGATCACTGTTTTCTCATGACAATCATTTTGAATGCATTTTTTCAGCATTTGTGCAGTTCATTGTAGTATGTACATCATCTTTTCACATGATAACCAAAACCTATCAGAACCTTGCTAAACATAGGGGGGGGGGGCTGGTTTATTACTGTCCCTATGAAAGTGCTGGAGTACTAAGCGGCGCAGAAGCAAGCATCTTATCCACTTTCACTAGGGTGTGTCCTGCTCTGCACTTTGCACTACAGGCACAGGTCTGTGGGGGAAATGTAATTAAAGTCACAAAGAGAAAAACAAATTGCACAAATAAGAATAAAAAATGTGCATTTAGTTAATTTAATATTCTTCCTTGTTATTGCATTGCACATTTTAATTGTGATTTGTGAAACTTTTAGGAAGTGCTTGAAGTTGGTGTAATCTCTTAGAGAAAACTTAACTTATTTCATACACTGCACACTGGAGCATAAAATGCTCAATTTTTTTTTTCTTCCACCTTATGGCATACATTTTCACATTGCAAATTTTTTTCATTGCAAACTTTGTGTTCTATTCAAAAGAGAGTGCCTGCACCCCAGCAGTGTGAGGTCAGGGGTACAACAAGGTTCAGGGTACAACAAGGTCCCCCCATCCCCACCACAGGTAGGCCCTCTATTTATTGTTGGAGCAAGGGTTAACCACACTGAATTCCACATTCAAAACAGATTTGTCAAATAACTTTGGTCCCAGTGGTTCTTAATAGTGATGGGCGAATTTATTTGCCAGGGGTGAATTTGCGGCGAATTCCCGCGATTCGCCGCTGGCGAATAAATTTGTGAAACGCAAGCGAAAAATCGCCTGGCACAATTCGCGGGAAAAAACAGGTTGCGCGTCGTTTTTGACGCGATGAAAACGACGCTACGCACGTAGAAAATTACACGACGTTTTAGTGTACTAAAACGAGTAAATATCTAAATATCTGTCTCTTTAAAAGTTCAACTTCAACTTTAAAAAACTCCCATCATTTTGAAATTCAACCCTTGATAAATATGTCCCTAAGTCTACTAACAAATAATTTTAAATATTAAGGGGGTTATTTACTTCAATTTGGTTGGGGTTTATTGGGCAAAAACTAGAGTTTTTTGTGGAAAAAAATACTATATTACCCCGAAGCTGCAAAATGTCTGAAACTGAAAATATATCATCTCAGACCTGTCGAGGTCATGTAGAAGTCAATGACAGATGTTTCTTTTACAATTTGAAGATATTGTTCTGCGCTAGGTTTTGTCCAATAACCTAAAAAAAAGAATTTGTTTCTGGCGCTGGGTTTTTGCTTGATTTTATCAAGTTTTTTCCCGACCCAACTTTTTCGAGTTATTTTATTAATAAATAAAATAAAATCTTGCATGAGAGTTTGGTCAGGTTTGGTTTAATACAAATATGAGATAAATTTGAATTTTAGTAAATAATAAACCCAAGTTGATTGTTTTGCTACTAAAATGGATTTATGCAATTTACCATCAATTACAAGGTACTATTTATTATTACAGAGAACCAGGAAATTGCTTGAAATGGAATCTATGAGAGACGGCCTTACTAAATATGGAGCTTTCTGGACATTAGGTTTCTAGATAAGAAATTAAGACTTATATTGGCATTTGAAGATGATTAAAGTTTGTTTTGGGGAAATATGTTTTTATCTTCTATCTTCTCATTTTATTATAATTGTAAACTGATTTATTGCAATAACAGCACTTGTTCTTGCTACTTGCTAACAAGCAATTTTATTATTATGAAATGTAGAAAGAAAATGATTTAGGGTAGAACTCCATGGGACTTCTATGCGATTGTGATGGATCTGACACTCGGCGACAGAAAACAAGGTTGCAGCGTTCATCCAACACTACATAACTGTCGAATGCAGATGACTAGTGATGGGTGAATTTATTCGCCTAGCTCGAATTCACGGCTAATTCCTGCGATTCTGTCGCCGGCAAATAAATTAATCCAACACTACATAACTGTCGAATGCAGATGACTAGTGATGGACAGGGATGGCGCGAACGTCGGAAAAAATGTTCGCGAACATGTTCGCGAACTTCCGGACAAAAATGCGGACGGTTCGCGAACTTCGCGAACCCCATAGACTTCAATGGGAAGGCGAACTTTAAAAGCTAAAAAAGACATTTCTGGCCAGAAAAATGATTTTAAAGTTGTTTAAAGGGTGCAACCACCTGGACAGTGGCATGTCAGAGGGGGATCAAGGGCAAAAATGTTTCTAAAAAATACATTGTTGACACAGTGCTGCGTTTTGTGCTGTAAAGGGCAGAAATCACACTACGTCACTCAGGTGATGTTTCTGGACACGGAATGTGAAAAAGCTCACACAGCTACGTGGCACTTGGTTAAAGACTGGGCAAACAATGCCTACAAGGTCAACGTATACACTACTACAGCGGTGGATACGGATTACGTAAAATATATTATGGCTGCTTGAAAAAAGTCACTCAGGTGCTTTTTCTGGAGACGGTAATATTATGGATATTTAGACAGAATGTGAACAAGCTCACACAGCTATATGGCAGTTGTTTGAAGAACAGTAGATTACTAGCCAGCAAACTTACTATCCACTGTCCCTCAAATCACTAACAGCTCTCTCCCTACACTAGCTCTTCCAAGCACACACAGCACAGGCAGAAAGAAAAAACGCTGCAGGGCTTCGGTTTTTATAGGGAAGGGGAGTGGTCCAGGGGGTGTGGGGGTGGTCCAGGAGGGAGAGCTTCCTGATTGGCTGCCATGTATCTGCTGGTCTGGGGTGAGAGGGCAAAAAAAAAGCGCCAACTAACGCGAACCCAAAATGGCGAATGTCGCGCGACGTTCGCGAACTTCCGGCGAGCGCGAACAGCCGATGTTCGTGTGAACAAGTTCGCCGGCGAACAGTTCGCACCATCCCTAGTGATGGATGAATTTATTCGCCTAGCTCGAATTCACGGCGAATTCCTGTGATTCATCGCCGGCAAATAAATTCACCAAATGGCCATGAAAATTCGCAAGAGAAAATTCGCCGGCATCAATTTCCTATTTTCATGAA
>CM044441.1:97612550-97801500 GCA_024363595.1 Xenopus borealis
CTTTTGCTATTATATTGCCCTCTTATCGGTAAATTATAAGAGCACGTGTGTGTTAAGGACCCCACTTTGCAAAGTCATTTTTTAAAATCCCTGGAATATCAATCAAGGTAGGTGAAAAGATGTACTCTAGTAACTATTAGAAAACGACTTCTTGGGGGCTGATTTACTAAGGGTCAAAGTGAATATTCAAATGCAAAAAATTAGATATTTGCAGTAAATTTTTGAAAAACTTTGACCATCGAATGGATTACTTTGACCATTCAACCATTCGATTCGAATGGTCGAATAGTAAAACCCTTCCACTTCAAAATTCGAAGTACTGTCTCTTTAGAAATCCTTCGATTTGTTTACTTTGTCAAATATAAGCTGGAGAAATGCTATGTTAGCCTACGGGGACCTTCTAGACCATTTTTCTAAATTTTATTTTATCGAAGAAAAATCTTTTGATCGTATGCTAAAATCCTTCGAACTGTTCGATTGAATCATTCGATCGAATGAGTTTTCTTCTATCACAGGAATGCCACATTCAGTGAAAAATCCTTCAACTTCGATATTCGAAGTTGAAGGATTTTAATTCGACCTTTAGTAAATCAGTCCCTTAATGTCGGAGACCCAGATAATGGTAGAATGGTAGAACCAGCAAAAAAAAGCAAAGAAAGCCTTCTTAAAAGAGAAGGTACTCATAACATGCCACATCATTACCTTAAAGATTTCTTTTTTATAGTTTTTGAATTGTTTGTCTTCTTCTTCTGACTCCTTCCAGCTTTCAAATGGGCGTCACAATCCCCACTAAAAACAGTTTTGTGTAAAGCTACACAAATAAAAAAACAATGAAAACCAATTGAAATTTTCTAAATCCCTTTCTAAACTATATTATAAGATTCTAAACCATATTAAAAGTTAATTCAAAGGAATAGTTACCGTAGTTATTCAAAAATAAAATCTATAAAAGCTGGAGTGACTGGATGTCTAACATAACAGAACACAACGTCCTGCTTTTCAGCTCTCTAACTCTGAATTAGTCAGCGGCTTGACAAAACTGTGACATAACTGTTCAGTGAGTTTGCTTTTGATTCTTAGTATGCAGGTCAGAATCAAAAGCAAACAGTTATGACCCATGTGCCCCCTCAAGTCACTGATTGGCTACTGCATGGTAAATAATCAGTGGAAACCAAGTGAGCTGCAAAACAGGAAGTAGTGTTCTTTTCTGTTATGTCATTCAGTCACTCCAGCCTAACTAAATTAAAAATATTTTTTATTTTGCACATACTATTTACCCAGGTTTTATATGTATACTGAACTATTCCTTCAAAGGTTATCAAAAACTTTAATACCAAAAATAAGAGGTTTTAACACTCACTCAGGAATAATGAGACGAGAATGCAAATTGCTACTTTGTGTCCCTGTGGCTAGATATGTTTCCAGAACCCCTGCTTGAATTCAATAAGGTTTTAATAAGGTTTTAATAAGGTTTAGAGCCATATTGGCAAATGGGCCTATTGGCTTTATCAGTCATGTTTGATTTCATTGATACAAGACCCTGGAACATAATTTCTTAGCGGTAGGATGGAGAAAAACCAGATGAACCAGAGAGATAGCATGGGAGGGCTAAAAGGAAAAGCACATTCTTAGTGCAATAAAGGCAGGAAAACCAACATAAAGTTCTATCTGTACTTATAAAACAATGGTTCAAATTGTTTAGTTACAATCATAAGCACAAATGTAAATTGCAATCTTGGACATATAATTTAGTGTGCATTGACACTATTCAGAAAGGTACTTTTGCAACTTTATGCAAGAAGCAATGCACCCCCTTCACCCTTATTTCAGGAATCCATTAGTTCAGTGATCCTAAGATTGTTTATCCACAAGCTACATTTAATTTAAGACAGGCTGTGGAGTCACACATAATTCATAAACATAAACATATCCATTTATTTAACACCACACCACTTAATACCACCACTTTATCTTTGTTATATTGTATATTTATATTATTTATGGCAATGTTGTACCCACTGTTATTAGTATTATACTTTAAAATGTACAGTTCTCCGTATGCAGTAGCAATATAAATACCTAGTTATCACTACTAGTAATCATTGTCCTTATTTTGTAAACCTCCATTCCTTTCAGCATCTGATTGTAATTTTGGCCCATTCAAATGTAACAGCTACAAGTGCTGCTATCAACTATATAGTGTACATCATAATTATTACTACATAAATAGGAATGCCCTTTCTAAAACCCTATTTCAGCCATATTTCATTCATTTTCTTAATAAACATTTGAGTATTTACATTTTTGTACATTTAAAAATTATAAATAGGTACAATTTTAAAATTTTAAAACTGCATGCAGGGCAACTTTAATGTAAGCAGTTCATTTACACTACAATGTTCAGCGGCTTTACTCTATACAACACTGAACCTAAACAGAGGCTATTTCTTCTTTTGCATTCCAAAGTCAGATAAAGATATCTCATTCCCAGTATTATAGAAAAGACAATTTAATCCCCAAATGAAGCAATCTAGACCCTTGTGCTAAACATGTCTCCATTTAGTCGTATGAAGAAGAAAAAAAAGGCTCTTCCTTTGGTGGAAAATATATGGTTTCAAAAATAAATGACTTACTGAATGGTAATAGGAAAATAGAGATGTACTGAAACAGAAAATAAACATTACCAAAAACAAACATTTTCTTTATCACAGCAGTATTTCCTTTCCCAGACATTCAGCTTGTCTGAATGCAGTACCATTGTTCTGATAGACGAGGCAGGAGAATCATCCTTTTCTTGCACTTTTTATGATTTGTCTTGGACTTCCTGAAAGCAGAATTAATATTTTAGTCTTGACTTTCAGAAAATAAATTGTTTTAAAATGTAACAAAAATAAAAGCACATAAGTAATTAGTAATCTAATTAAAAAAAACTATTGACACATTTATTTTCTTACTTAATGTGTTATAGAGTTGAAAAAAACATGAATAGGTATATGCATAGATAATTAGTGGAAGTGGTCTGAAAGGTGGGTCACAATCAAAAGGGCATACTAGGAAAGGCAAACCTCCAAATGGCACCATTGTTGTGATACCAAGTATCCTCTTAGAACACACAGAAAGATGGCAAATATCTGTACGAGATCTTATGCAATGCTGAATGAAGTGGATGAAGTATCTGGGAAACACTACTTTTTCAAGAAATCATATGGATTCTTTTTTTTTTTTTTTAAATAAGTTGTGTTTTTTCACCAACCTTCTTAAATGTAATTTTCATTGGGGACAGCATTATTAAGTATTTATTTATACTATGCTAAAATTCAATGTGCTAGGAATCCTTCAGGGTACTTTAGTTCTGATTGTAGTAAATAGAAGTGTGTGTCTTATAGTTAGACACTCCCATTCCAATATGACTTTATCTGCCATACATGCAAAGAATTTTAAGCCCCATACATTATACAGTATATGCTATTTTGACATATTTTGCAAAAGCAGTCTCATGTCAAATTTGCAGTTAGGCCTTACAAAGTACAGTGTTACTACATGCAGCCTTTTTATTCCTTTAAATAATGAAATCATTGGAAATTAAGGGGCTAATATATCAAAGGTTTATAATGAATGAACTCAAATGACCTTGAAACATGAATGGTAAAAAAATTGATTTGAATTTTGAATTGAATTTTGATTGAATTGGGTTCATGATTCGAGTTTTCAGGCCAAAACCCTCTGAAAAAAAACTTGAACATCATGAAGGCTGTTTACCTCTTCATATGGCTCCGGGGACCTCGGCCATTGACTACTAAAGAGTCTCATTAGGTTTTAGTTGGTGTATTAAATCTCGAATATTCAATTTAAAAAAAACTTGAAAATTTGAAAACTCAAATACAACTTGAATAGTCAAATTTTCATTGAAAAAACAACTCGGTATTAAATTGAGTCAATTTAAATACTTGAGGCCCTATCCAATTAACTTTCTTAAATGCATAAATAGCTGTGCAGTACTGGGGCTGGCCTGCCAACATAGTCTTCTCAGATTTACAGAGACAAACAATGACTTTTTATATTAAAGAGGTGTCAGGAACTATGAGGAACCAATCACTGGACTGTGTGATTTACCAATCATGCATTACTCTGGTGGGCTACTGGGAGGCTTTAGCGCTTGTGTGGCCCAGTTTTCTGAACTGGCTTCCAGTAAATCTCCCTTCTACAGTGTACCTTAGCCTACCTCATTAACCTCATGAGGCTTCAATCTAAAATGTATGGGTCTGTCACTGGTCTGTCACTGGCATTAGTGAGTTGCTTGATTTGTAAAGCTCCTAAGCCTGATCCAGGCTGCTACTCTGGTTTTTTGTTTTGTTCCTGGTTTCCATACTCCTGAGTTGTTACATTGTTCCTATAAATTTGTCCCAGTTCCTTGCCTGATACTTGTTTGATCTCCTGGTATTTATTGGACATTCTTTGTTTGCTGCCTGTCCAGAACCTCTGCATGTATCATGTAAATGTTATTGTTAGCTGCCTGCCTCTGAACACTGGCTTGGTATATGGACTTTTTTATTTCTTACACTTTGCTCATAATCTTCTGTGTTCTTGTTTCTTCATTAAATCTTCTTTCTCAATACAAGATGACTTCTGCCTATCATCAAGCCAAACTCACATATTATATGGATTATGCAACACATAGGTTCCTACCTGTGATAAACTCACTTATGGCAAGTCCTTACAAGATGTGACTTTTCCAGGCAAAGATCCAGTATCCCATGCTTTATCCCTCCATACTGAGGGCTCCATACAACAGAACCACATTTTTTTTACAACTACAGCAGAGGTTAAAGAATGGATTGAATCCAAAGGTCTTGCTGGCAGAGATACAACCAAATCCCCTCAGTGCCCCTGAGGTATGGTGCAGTAAATGTACATGGGAACTTTATTACACTGTAATGGTGCCAAAAATAACATCTACATAAAGGGGTAGATTTATTATGTGGTGCAAAAAAACTGTGGAATAATACACCACACATTCCCAGGCATTGCAGTGTAAAAAAAAAACAGCATAACAATGGTTTGATCAACTTCCATTGGAATAGTCTGAAGCAATGTAAAATCTTGCATTTGTATGGCATAAAATAAAACACAATAAAGAAGAGACCAGCACGACGTTGGCAATTTCAAGCGGGGTGAACCCCTGAAAATGTAATTTGTCAGATGTTACATTTTGGGGGTGAACCCCTTCCTCAGACAGTAAAATAAAACACACCTTGATAAATTCTCCATTTATTTAACCATATTTTTGGTGAATTTCATTTACACAGCATAATAAATATACCCATAACTATTGTACTTATGGCTGCAGCCTGATAATGATGCTGTGCGAGTACCTGGTGGTCTAGTGGGGAGGCGTGGATGCCCCTGCGCTCACTGTGGGGATGCCCACCACCTTCTTCTTCCGTGAGCCTGATTGTGCCCCCTTTGGGTTGTGTGGAGCTTGGGTATCTTTGTCCTTATTAGGAATTCTGCATGACATCATCATGCATTGGAGCGAGATTCAAACATGCTGCCCAACATAAGGTCTATTTTCAATAGTTCCAGGGTGTGAATTCTTGTGTTTCTGATCCGTTCCTGATCCTGCCCGTCCTTGACCTTGTCTAGTCCGCTGCCTGTCCTGATCCTTGCCCGTGTACTGAGTACTTTCTCGGATCCTGCCTTGTACTGCGATATTGGTGTTTTTGACTCGGCTCGTGACCTTGACTACTCTCTCGTCTCTTGAATCAGTACTGCTTCTTCTGATGGCACCCAAGTATCTTGGCACTAGTTCTGGGTTTGAAAATTCGACCCTTGATAAATCTGCCCCTTAATCTCTTGCCTGACCTTTTAGATAGAGGATTCTTCTTCTATTTTTCTTTCTTCAACTCTGCTTTATAATTCCCTGACTAGTAGCCATACATTTCAATACTATAAAAATCTGCTACGCCTGCGCTCACACCCTATTGCCCTTAACATAAATCCTAGGTCTGCAAAACAATTGGTCTTTGCCTCTACAGCTCATGGCTGGCCACTACTCCTTGCAAATGGACATTTTGCACTTTTCCCTTCTTTGAAGGGACCATATACATCTTTTCTATATGCAAATGAATAGGGCTTGTGTTGGATATACTTTTTGCCAATTGTTTTAATTTAATATGGTTTTGGTTATTCGTGCAACTAAACAAGAATAAGAAGCCATTTACACTTTAGTACTTCCTGTCACTTCTGCTCCCTCAGAACTTCAAAGGAGCTGATAAAACTATTTACACTCAGTCTACTGCGAAGCCCCCTATAATGAGCTTCTCAAAGGCTACTGCTTAAAGTGGGTTGTTCACCTTCCAAACATGTTTCAGTTGAGTTGTTTTCAGATTGTTAACCAGAAATAAAGCCTTTTGTTGCTTTGCATTTATTTTTTTACTGTTTTTCAAAATTTGAAGTTTATTGCAATTGTGCAACATTTAATTGATACATTTCTCAGCAGGGACAAAGATAAGAAATGTGTCAACTAATGTATCAATGTTGAATAGAGGGTTGGCAACCCCCCCTTCGATATTAGAAAAATGGTCATACCTAGAAAATAGAAAGTCATTCAATAGTCCCATTTATTGAGCCTAGTTTTATCAAAGGTGTTTTAGATATACACTGCCCCTGAAAATAATTAATACCTTACTAAAAAGCGGCACAGTGATTAAGTAAAAGCTGTTTATGTACTACCTAAAATTACTGAACAGAAGAAGGCTTAATCCTCATAGCATAACCCCTGTTCAGGCAAAGAAATAGGATACAGGATACAAAGAGCTGCAGTTGCAGTAAACAGAGATGATGGTGGGGCTTAGTCAGGAATAGGGCAAAGCCTGAATACAGTAATTTTTCTGGGCCTTGCTTTCAGAAATCAGCACATTGTATGGCATTTCTATAGATATAGTATTTTGAGTCTGCAGCATATTATCAGATTCTAACCACTATTTTACTGGGCTTTATTGAGTCACGGATTTCAACTCGTGCTCAGAGGACAATTTGCTGCTACTGCAGATGGAACCTACATATAGTAATCCTCTGTTAGAATGTCTAGTAGGTTTCCAGATACCAAGGGGTAAATATAAAGCAGCGACTGCTTATTGTAGCTTGTAGATTGCTGTATTTTAGGATGTGCGCATATAAAGTATATATATATATATATATGTATAACAGACAACTCCAACATACAGTGGCTCTCGCAGTGCCTGTGGCTTGCAAATAGAACAATGTCAGGATGTTTACCTTGGGGTGCCTATGGCCAGAGTTGATGAGGCTGAGTAGCCAAATGGTAGAGAGACAGGAGTCCTGATGGACAAGTGGCTACCAGGTTACACTTTCCCACCTGACACCTAGCGGTTGGGTGTCCGGCATGTCAGGTAGTCCAGGAAGGCAGATAGTGTTGGACTATTGGCAAGCAGTCTCTCTGGTAAAAGGGGGTAATTTCACTTCATGCTCTAAGTTTACATAAAATCCATAACAAAAAATACATAATAATACTACAATTGTACAATTAGCACAAAGTCACTTTCCGTTTCACTCCACTCAGATAGCATAACAGTTGGGGGTTAGAGGCAATTTCACTGTATCTGGGAAAGTATATAGAATTAACTGATGCCAATATTATATCATACAGGCCTGCTATTGCAGATTCCCTTTGTGAGCCGGGGAAAGAGTTAGGTTTACTATACCAAAGTTGATCACTTAACTCCCCAGCACAATGCTAGACTTTATTTTCAAATAGCCTATTTTTCATTGTCTGGGCAGAAAGCAGTTGGAGCATGGGTCACAGCAGCGTGGAAGGACTGCCGGAGCGCAGAGCTCCACAGAATGGAAGAGCTGCTAGCGCTGGCTCCACAGAGTGCAAGGGCTGCTGGAACGCAGACTCCACACAGTGGAAGGGCTGCTTGTGGGCGGGATTCCCAGCATGGAATGCCTGATGGAGAGCAGGGGCTCCACAGCATAGAAGGGCTGCTGGAGCATGGGCTACACAGAGTGAAAGGGCTGCCAGAGTGTGGGCTCCATGCTGTGGAAGGGCTGCCGGAGCATGGGGCTGCACAACTTGGAAGGCATGCTGCAAAATACATCCATAGGAGGGTAGTTGGTTTGTAAGCAGCTGCACACAGTCATTAATTATTTTAAAGTATTTAACATCAATTTATTTTTTGCACATATAGAATATTAATAATATATATATCATAAGGCTCTTAACCAATTTTAATCCATCCTGTGGTATGGTTTGTTTAATACATCAACATTGTTTGTATGCATCAAAATTGTTTGTATTTATAACTATTTGTGTTTTTAATTCATTTTCTGTGTTATTGTCTATTAAAAAATTAATTCATTATTACGGTTTGGTGGGGTGAACCCAATGAAGGTTTTCAGTTGGGCTTGTTGTGGCTGTAGCAAAGGTAAGTTTAAAAGAGGGAAAAAGGGGGTTATCTCCTGTGACTACATGGTGGATTGATTGATACAGATGCTACTACTGCTTGTGCTAGGGGTCAGCCTGCTTAGATTTCCTATTATTGAGATACTGCAGATGCAGGTCCCAAAGCAGGGCTGCAGAACTTCTCTCATGTTGTCGGCACAGCATAGTACCGATTTCTTGTTAAATTCTGGCTTTAGAATATTGCCTTGGGTTAAGCTGGCATGGTCCTATTTATTTGATAACATATGAATGAATAAATGCTGTTGCCATTTTAAACCCATCTCTGTCTCCTGTATTCAGGAAAACACCTGAAGAAGGGGTTGTCTCCAAAAGCTTGAGCCACATTTCTACTTTAATAAATGTTTTCAAAGTATGGTGGTGTGCTTCATTTTCTTTCCCTAAAGGATTTCTTTGTAGGTAACCACACTGTTGCCATTTATAACCTGTGCTGAACTGGTCCCAGTATATGTAGAAGTCAAGAGCAAGTGGTGAATTGTGTGTATACCTAATTTACCGCACGCTCCACACTTTGTTGGTTGCGCTGGTGACATAACTTGTGTGTGCACATGAGTGCATATCTTAAATGCTACATTGCAGGAAAATACCATTTGCCCAGACCATGTGCCTTATATAGTGATGTCACCCATATATATTATCCAGACTAATAACCCATATTATCTTTGCACATGTCATTTATTTTTGTGTAAATCTTGGTTATTTTCATGTTTTATAGTTTGCCACTTCCTTGTTCCCTGCTGCACCCAATAAACTTATAAACCTTCATGGCTTGCTCTATAGAAAAATGACCTATAGTGTTTTGTAACTTCATGGCCAAAAGAAAAACAGTTGTCCATCAAATTCAGAACTTACATGGTTGTTTCTCTACAATATTTAAAACTAAAATTATATCAAATATTCAGTGTGATGCTTATGGCTGTGGTAATCGTGTATAAATTAATCTTGTGAAACTAAGCAAACTGTTAAAAATATATTTATGTATTTATGTATTATTTTTAGTGCTTGGCAAATGTGGACTAGTTAAATAAACCAAGTAATGTAACCATGTACGAGTGAAGCCATTACCCATTTACATTTGGCTTAATAAACCAAGCAGGTGCATGTCAGAGGCTTTGTAGCTTTTTCCCCTCTAAAGCAGGTTTCTAAAGATACATTTAGATTTAACTGGTGAGAAAATGTTTATCCTACTCACATGGACAAAAACCAATGAACACATGGTAAGCAGGGTAAAATTATGAAATCTCAATGCCTGTGTCATGGCAACTGAGCAAACAGTTCATGGGAAGAATGTGGATAATAGAAAATGGCAATATTTCTCAATGCATTTTCACACTTGACAGTTTTATCTCCACATCTGCTTGATGGCCAGTGTAAAAGAGGATTGTGTTCACACACAGTCCCCATCTTTCTCATTTGCTGTTTCTCAATTCTTTATCTTTCTCTGTTTACACTTCAAAGAAAACACTAATCGCAAGCATTGGTTGAATCTTTGGAGAAAGCAGCAAGCAAGCAAATGCCAGTTAAATTCTCTTTTAATTTAGTTTTGAAAAAAGTTGTCAGCTTAATTTATGATTAAGGTACATGAAATTATAGTGCCAGACCTGTACTTCATAAAAAACACTTTAGTGGCACAGGTCAAAAAATAGCAATACAATATTGCATCAAGGTAATATTTGCTAAGTGCATGGATGCGATTTGTCATTTTTTTCCACTTTGCTCCCTGCCTTGTACTTAGAATTGCCAGGTCACTGCTCTATTTTGGATCATAGAGACTTGCATTTGCCCTGTGTATACAAATTCCTGAATTTTACAATGCTTTATTCATGATGGACATTTGAGAAAAGGAATGTCCCAAAATGTTCATCATTCCAATGCTAAGTGCTAAGTGCAGATCCCAGCCACACCCTTGTGCTTTTTATTGATCTTGTGCTTGTGTCTGAGATCAATGTAATCAGTTCCTTGTGTGTGTTTTATCCACATATTTGATTTAAGTACTATGAAATTGTGATGATTTTGTAGAATAATATCATTGTAAGATGTTAGACATTGTGAAGTTTCTAGACCCTTTACCTAACACCCCTGCATTTGAAACACTTTGAAAGTAGCAACCTAGTACCACATCCAGCAAACTCGCATCAAAAAGCTGGAGTTGTACTGGATTTAGGAGCAGGTTTTCCCTTCCTACGACCTTGCTCTTCCCTTTTGACCTGCATATAAAGCTCCTACTTCTTACTCCTACCTAGTTTGTTAGAGCAATTAATAGAGATATCTACTAATGAACTTACATGTTTATTATGTCATATATTTAATAATCCCCCACATATACTCATACTAATTTTGCATTTATTTCATTATTTTTAGCAGTTTGGCTTGGTCAAGGGTAAATTTGCACAGGTATAGAGACAGATTTGAACAGCAGATGCCCCCCCCCCCCATTCTGGGGCAGCATAGGATAGTACATGTAGTGCCTGGTATCCCTAGAGGCTGATAGAGAAGGACAAAAATAAGTCAGGGGCAGCAGAAGATAGTGTAGAGAGAATGTTTCAATACTGAAAATGCCAACAACTGCATGCAGTTAAAACATTTTTGATGGCAAATGACCAGCACCTTCACTGTCATAAGTAACAAACATACCCCAACTGTCGAGAGCAGAAAAAGCTGAATTCTCCATGTTCTGGAAGTTCTTTGTGCAAAACAATGTCATCTCCTTGTTTACATAAACACAAGAAAAACCCTTGTAGTCTATTATATCTTCTCTGTTATTTAATGCTCAATGACCCTTCTTTTTGATTAATGCACTACTCAGCCCAACTGCTTTCACCCTTATTTACCTTCAAGAAACAGAAATTACCAAACTTAAGGGTCAATCTAATTGGTACAAGAGGTTTTACTAAACTAGACTCAGAATGCTCCATTAACCGTATTTCTGTTCAATGACACTCCATTTCAAGTAATTTGTTTCTCTAAAGCTCAACATTGAGACACATATTCAGCCCTTGCAACAACTGGGAATCTTGCTAATTTATCCCCTACACTTGTCTCAGTGGTGTTGCTGAATAGCCACACTGCAGTCAAATTGGGGAGCATAATGCCAATGTACTGGCCATGGAACTGTAGGCTAGTTATCTAGTCAAGGCAGACATGAAATAAAGCCCATAAACTAAATTTGATTTTTATAATAGAGGTTACAGAGCAATGCATTCATCTGCATACCATTAAGCTGAAATAATAATTTATGAATCATGACCATATTTTCTCATATAAAGACTAACTCCTTTAAAGTGTCACTCCTGTTTCTCTTTAACCCTGTACTGAAGGAACTGAAATTAAGTTACCTGGATATGAAATTATTGTAAATAATCAGTTAATACATTTATGACATCATGGTTACATAAAGGGGCACATTTATCCATTTTTAATTTTTTCACAAATCTCTTAAAATTTGTAATTTCTATTAAAAAAAAAAAAAAGTTGAAGTATAAAAACCATGAAAACCCATAATACAAAATTTTGCCAGTTAAAAGTTGTTGAGGTCCTATAGAAGTCAATGGGAGCTGGTCTGATCCTATTTGACCACTTTAAATCAGTCTGGACTCTTACAAGATAATAAGAGTAATAGAAGAGTTAAGGTTAGTAGTAAGTCTTTGATTAGGAAGAGTTCAGCAACAGGCTTAATATGGCAGATATACGTTTTGCTAGAATATTATGGACAAAGTATTGAGAAATAATGTCAGTCTGAGTATCAACAACATGTTTGTTATATTTTACATAAACAAATATATCACTTTACTTTGTCAATGGTATGGATTTTTGCTTCAAAAGTGTACATCAGTGCTACCAATTTGCTGTGAACTTTTAGGTGGTATAAAGATGTAACCCTATTATATGTAGGGTATTTGTAGGCAATATTTTGATGCTTTACCATTGTATATGTTAAAATTAGGTTACAACAGAATCAAATCAATGCAAAGAAAGAAAACAAATATGTTAATACACATTACAAATGTTTATCAAACTAACAGACAAACTAACAAAGAGCATAGATTAAATACTATGTTACAAGTGGCAGAGTATAATTGTGGGATGGATAGGATATTATGCAAATATGGATTTTAGTAGAATATTTGGAATGCTGTAAATCCCTTGAATATATTAATTTTGCTCTCAAGCTTAATTTCAGATTCCATATGGTCTTAATAGCATTGATTTTGACTGGCTATGTTTCTTTTCTACCACTATTAATTATATTTCTACACAATATGGCTGGCTAACTGTAACCATGAAAACCATGAAAACAATAGCAGGAAAACACGCCACACAATCATCACATTTCCAATACATGCATGCAATTCTAATACTAAGAAACAGAATTCTGATTTGAAACTCCTCATTTGCTGTGTATCACTGAAGCTGGATTGAGAGTGAATAAAAGCATCCCAACAGAGGTGTAAGAAACAATTACTGACAAAGTCAAATTATGCAAATTTAGCAATTTGTCTCTTCATATATGAAAGACCCTACAATTAATTACTACATTTAACTGCTAAGGCATTTGTTAAACTGTAGGGGGCAAGAATGCATTTTTAATTTGTAATATTTTGCCAAGGAAAATGTTTCTAGTTCATGTGGATAACTAGAAGCAACTTAACACAAAGCTAAATAGCATATCCATATATAAGGTTAAAGGCAATGTCTTATCATTGTCCTATGATGTCAATGTGATGTAACTTGTATTTTACCTTTTAATTTTAGTAGGCGCATGCTGCTAAAGTTATACACAATTTATACAATGTATAGGTACAGTACCATTGTCTTTCTCTAATTTATATTACAGGTATGGGACCTGTTCTCCAGAATGTTCGGGACCTGGGGTTTTCTTGGTTAATTGATCTTTCTGTAATTTGGATCTTCATACCTTAAGTCTACTAGCAAATCATGCAAACATTAAATAAAATCAATAGGCTGGTTTTGTTTCCAATAAGGATTCATAAAATCTTAGTTTGGATTAGCTATAAGGTACCATTTTAGTATTACAGAGATAAAAGAAATAATTTAAAAGAAATTGAATTATTGGGATAAAATGGTGTCTATGGGAGACAGCCTTTTTGTAATTCAGAGATTTCTGGATAACTGGTTTCCAGATGATGGATCCCATACCTGTATACCTACATTGTTCTGAGTAAATATGGCCTGGGTGGCTGCTCTCTACGGTTAGAGACAAGGGGTCTCATGATGTGAGTCAGCTGGGGGCAGCTGATATGAACAGTTCTGAAGTCTATACAAACCTTTCTTACTACAGTACTATATCTGCATCTTGCTTTTCTCCATAAAAGTAAACTAAGACAAGTGTGACTGATTATAGGTGTTGAACTAGCAGACACATCTCATCTCCATGAGTAAAGAAATTAAGTATAAAATTTTGACTTAATGTAACAGTCATGGAATGATTTGTCCATAAGATCCTAGTTACAGTTGCTGCATGCATCAATCTCGGCCGTTGACTCCACACGTTACAGGGATTCTGAGTTTCTCTATATGTATCTCAACCACAGTAGTTTAGTCAGTTATGATAGCACGGCAGGTTGATTGGAAGATGCTGTAGTAACTGATAAATCCACTTTAATTGCAAATTGTTTACATATTTTTTGGAAATAATTCATGCATACTGCAGTAAATGCAAAACGTTTCAAGACGTGTAAATGCAAAAAGTAAATTATTAAGCTTACAATATATTTGTAGGAGCAGAATTAAATGCTTGGTCTGGATGGCATGGTGGTTTAGGGGATGCTGCACTGTGAGTGCAAGGTTGGAGATTTGTCAGCTTTGCTTGTTAATTCTTGAGTAAATTATCTTTGAAACATTTTATTTAACAGCAAATAATCATATTTGTAACTGTAACTGTATTTAACTGGCCATCATGTGAGAGTAGTACTACAGTGACTCATGGTGAATCACCATTTATGAATCTGAAAATGCAGTACATTAGGATATACTTACTGTATAAACATTCATAAAAATGTTATACATAGAAAATGAGTAAATTCAGTTGCTTATTTATCAAGCCACATTGTAGCCCTTTGCTTTACAGCTATGTTTTAGATGTAACGTATTATAAAGTGTTAATAGTTGTGTGTAATTTCTTAGCATCAGCTTAATTACCACAATAACTTAATGGGGACAATTGACTAAGCGGCGAAAATTCGCTAGCGTTGCCTTCGCTAACGTTCGCCGCACTTCGCCAGGTGAATTTTCACCCGCTCTATGCATATTCACTAAAGTGCGAAGTTAAGCTAAGGTCGGCGAATGGTAGCATAGTTACGCTAGTGTTACTTCGCCAGACAAAACGCATTTACGCTAGCGATGCCTAATTTGTATACGGCTCGAATTTCAAAGTCTAATAGAAGTATATGTTACATCCACTACATTACACTACACAAGCCCAGGAAACCTTTAGTAAAAAAAGTAAAGTTGTCCTATTGCCCTACATGTGCCCCCTGTATAGTTGAGTTGCCATATGTTAGGAAATGTAGGGGGGAAGTTCGAAATTCGACCTTTTTCAGACTTAAAAAAAAGATCTTTTTTTGGGTCTTAGAAAAAATTTCTAATTTTTTTTTATAACTCCTATCTATTGTATTGAACTTCGCCAGGTCTGACCTGGCGAAGTAAAATCTAGCGTAAGTGGTGACGTTCAGGAAAATGGTCATCTTAGTGAATTTGCGTAATTACGATCCTTCGTCAGAGTCGGGGTTAGTAAATTTGCGAAGTTACGAATTGACGTCACGCTGGCGAAATAGCGCAAGCATTAGACGCTTCGCGCTTTAGTGAATTTAGCCCAATGATTTTACATCGTTCTAGACACAGGAGCAGATTTACAAAAGGGCGAAGTGACTAACGCTGGCGATTCACCAGCATTACCACCCGCAGGGGCTTCGCCGATTTACTAACAGGTGCAGACGTCACTTTGCTACCAAAAGAGATAAACGATAACAGTGATTCACTGTCTATCACCAGGTGACTTTTCGCTTGCGAATGGACGTACTCTGCAAATTCACAAAATGCAGATTTTACTGAACTTTGCCTCTTTCGCCAGACTTGCCTTTGCCAGCTTAGGCCAGACAAAGTGCATTAGAGTGCATAGAAGTTTCTCAATCTTCAGTTACTTAAATCATATATTGTGAGTGGAAAAACTTATAAGTTCAATAAACACAGGTGACATATCCCTTTTTCAGTGTGATAGGCTGAAAAACATATGGAACATTATTTTACAGTGGGCTCATGTGTAAAAAAACTCTATTGACTTTATTAAGGTTCTCTGGACATATCTAGTTATCAGTGTCAATGTAATATATTATTTGCAACATGTAACATAAAATGATGCATTCAACATTAAATTTCCCACTCTAGGCAATTTAGCCTGAGCGTAAGACCGCTAATGAATTTATGCCATTTAGTAAATTTACCCCATAGTCTATTAAAGTCAATGGGACAAATTCAGGCAGTCAACCTTTAACTCATTTCATATAATTGGCAGATTTTCTGCAAAGAAATCCAGTCTTAACTTAACTAAGTCTTTTGCCCTCAAAATGCCACATTTTACACTATATTATTCACTTGGCAACAGAAAAAAATGTGTTAAACTTTTTTTTTAAATATGCAAGATTATTCAAGGCATGCCATGGCACCAATATAAATTATATGTATAGCTGTTTTTATATATATATATATATATATATATATATATATATATATATATATATAAAAACAGCTATACATATAATTTATATTGGTGCCATGGCATGCCTTGAATAATCTTGCATATTTAAAAAAAAAGTTTAACACATTTTTTTCTGTAGCCAAGTGAATAATATAGTGTAAAATGTGGCATTTTGAGGGCAAAATTGAGTTAAGACTGGATTACTATATATATACTATACATATGTATAAAGCACAAAGTACCATGAGGTACTGTAGACAGAAAGAAAGAGAGGAAAATAATTGAAAATGTAGGTATTACGTTTTAATATAAAAATGTTCTAGTTTTCTGAGCCACTAAATAAAAGGCAAAAGGCATTTTCTAAAAATAATCTGTGTGCAGGGACATTTTCTACACTGCTGGAAATTTCACTTGCAATTGCTGTAAGTATAAATCCTCAGGAGTAGAAATTTCCTTCACACTGTGTCAATGAGCATTAAATTTGTTATATGCAATCCATCCGTATTTAGTCATACACACATTAAGTACTCTATATTACAGAGAAACAAGTATATTAGGTTTAACTATTTCCATGACATTTGATTTTTCAATAGAATGTCTTCATGCTAGGCAGTTATGATGTATTATGTAATAATACATATAGAATTATTATAAGCAGTGTTAAAAAAAAAAGAAAGACCAAATATCATTTTGCCCTGGAGAAAAATTAAAAGTAAACAAATGAAAATGACCTGATAATACATTTTAAATATCAACATTAAATTGCAATGCTCTGATACAAAAAAAATGTACTTATTTAAAAAAAGTTTCAAAAGACAAAGTTTACAATTAGATTAAATGAATACTCCCTAAGCTGCTTTCTGTTCATGATAGGCTTGTTTGTGGCAGTTTCAGGGGGGAACAGTAGACATATAATGTCTCTTTTCAGTCAGTGCAAAGTGAGTTATTGTCACAAAGCAGATACAGAGGGAAAAAAGCCATGTGAATAGAGAATCCAGCCTAATCTCTGTAATAAGGGCTTGTGAGGCTACTAACGTGGTCACCTGAATAATGCATGTCTATTGTGTCCGAATATCATAAATTGATGCATGAATACTCTCCAAATCATTTTCAGTTCATGAACATTTATATACAGAGCTCTTGAGCACTGCAAAGACAATTAGTCATATTTGTATGCCGGAATTAATTGAGAGTGAGATGCAGGAGGTAGAAAGAGAGAACAAAGAATGCTTTTTGTCAGTTCTTCCAACTGACAGGGATAATTAGATATATGAAATTGAAATTCCTCAGCAGGGGGTTTCTGTTGACAATGAATTTTCTTTTGATTCCATTCTGTTATTCTTTTATGCTGTCATCTGTGGCAATTTGTTATTCAGCTTGAAGCTTAAAAAAAGCAAAGCATTCTGCTTTTATGAGTAGATGATGTCAGTTTGTACACTGCTGGGAAATAGATATTAAATGTAAAAAAAAGTGCAGTTAAAGAGGCTTTGCTATTTTATAACATCGGTTACAATGCCTGGGAACAGAAAAGCATACAGAACCAGTTTGGTGTAACTTTTCCTGAGTTGCTCAGTTCTCAGCAAACTAAAACCTAATCCTGATTCATAATAAACTCCGCTCTCAAAACACAAATACAGAAAACACAAGGTAGATGCTGTTAGTATGACAGAGGATAACTAGACACCATTAAAATAACTTATTTATATTAGTAAAACAAATTATGGATTTTACCAACAAAATTCTAAAGGTTAAAAATATTTACCCTAAATAAGCACTTATTTACTGTATTTACTTAAGAAAGGGTCATTTAAAAGTATTATAGTTTCAAGACAAATTGTGCTTAAAATCTACACATCCGTGAAAGTATGTGTTCTTTTTTCCTGCATCAGTTGCCAAAGGCAGTAACAGAGCATCATGAAATTTAGACTTCTTGGTGTCATGCTTGAAGATATTGGAAAAATTTTAGTTTTTAAGCCTATAAACTTGAAAAAATGTATTCATAAAAACTCAATTTTATGTTACATTTTTTCACGGTTAAGTATTAGTAAATTAGGCAAATTCATAAATGGAAGTTTGGTCATTTGTTTTTGGTTAAATATGAGAAAAAAATGTTTTAGTAAATAACCCCCTTTTAGTAATTAAATAAACCTTCTTCAGAACTCAAAGCATCAATATATTATCTCAAACTTGCCAACATAAATTTGCAAAATTCATGGAGGTAAACAAAGAAAATATTTTGGATGGTACTGAATAGAATAGAATGCATTATTTAATTTAGTCTCAAATCTCAATAAATAGTCATTATTCTGCAATTAAATGTTACAAATGTAAGGGAAGGTGTTTCTTCTTGGACAAACAAAATGTTAAGAGTATTACTAAGGAATATGGAATAGAGGTGCTGAGACAAGGGAGAAATGTTGTCTTCTTTTTCATCCTTTCTCCCTTAGCATGGACCAATTAGAAAATGTTCCATTTACCATGACTCTTTGTAGTCTATGTTTTAGTTCTCTATCCAGGAAAAATACTATGTTCTAGGCCAACATTCCTTAATTTAACCAGTAACCTTCTGTGTGGCACTGTATCAAATGGTTTAGCAAAGTCTAAGGGGCAGATTTACTAAATTCACATTAATTCACATGAGGGATTCGAATATTCGATTGAATTTTCAAAAAGAATCAAATTCGAATTTGGATTTGCAAATTAGGCAAATTCGACCATCGAATATTCGAATTCGAATGATTCGAATATTCAAATTTAATTTTATTTGAATATTCGAAAATTCGATGGTCGAATATTTCCCATTTAAATTCTATCACCTACTTCGCCCGATTAAACCTACCGAAATGGGGATCATTCCCTAAGATCAAATAAGAGAAATTAGATCGATCGCTTAAAAACCGTTAGAAAATTCGATTCGATCGGATTTTCCATATTCAATCATTTGATCGATCGAATTGCGCTAAAAAATTCGAATTCAAATTCAATTGTTTTTATTCCCCCACTATTCCCTGGTCGAATTTCGAATTTTTTTGGCATTCGAAATTCGACCCTTAGTAAATCTGCCCCTAAGTATATCACTTCCACTGCCATTCCAGAATCGTTGTCCCTGCTTGTTAGTCTGGTAAGATCTATTGTGCATAAAACCATGCTAGCACAAACTCATATTATTGTTATTTGCTATGAAGTCCAGTATCTTATCCTTTATTAACCCTTCGAAAAGCTTTCCTACCACCGACGTCAGACTAACTGGCCTATAGTTTTGAGGCAGAGAACAAGATCCCTTTTTGAATAGCAGCACCACATTAGCAATTCCCAGTCTCTTGGCACCATGCCAAACCTCAATGAATCCTGAACTTATATATCAATAATTTTTCATGAAAAAATTGGAGCTATAAAACGTCACATCAAAACCAAGCGTCAATCTGAATCAAACAACTGAAGCCCCAAAAACTCAATTTTCACTGCAAGACTCAACTTTTTCAGATCATCATCTGGAAAACCTGAATTTTTGGGATTATCCATCCAGATCACAAGTTCAAGACACAACTTCAGGGACACCTTCCACTGACATCTACATGACAGGTTTGAGATGGTGTAGTTTTGGATTTTGAGTTTTCCCCCATAAAAACCTCAACCAGAAAAATTGAGTTTTAATAATTGGGCCCCTTAGGGGGTTATTTACTAAAACTAATTTATCTAATCTTTTTTTTGCAAAGCTTGCCCAAATTCCACATGGTTTTATCTTACTTATCAATAAAATAACTAGCGAAAACTCAAATTGTACAAATTCTGTCAGATTTGATGCCCAAATCGTTAGATTTTTCCGGTTTCTTGCCCAAAACCCAGCGCAAATCACAATATCTTCAAATTGTAAAAGGGACATCTGCTATTGACTTCTACATGACCTCGGCAGGTTTGAGATGACTGATTTTTGGTTTCTGATTTATTGTTTGCTCCAATAATTTTTTGCTTAAATAACCTTGACCAGTATTGTGGTTTTGTCAATTTTGCTAAACCTACTTACCAATGGCATATGAACATATGAGCTCACTAAGCAAATTCATGTATAGAAAACTAATTTTTAATAAAATCTACTCTTTGCTTATTTTTTGCCTCAACATAATCATATAATCACATAATCTTTGCCTCAATCATAGTGCTTTGTACAAGTTCAAATACATTAGAATATAAAAATTAAACTGAATCTTAAAGGGCACCAATCATAACTAAAATAATTTATTAAGTAAATATACTATGTGAAAGTTCAAGAAATACAATTTTTAAAACAGTTTTGTTTGTATAATATAAATTATCAGCTCACTATACCATCTTCAAAATCTCCCCAATCTTCACTGCATTTCTAGTTGAGGCAGGCATTTTGGATTTCATGGACTCCTCCTGTCTATATCTTCACAGCCAACTGCAGCTCTGAAATCTTGCACATGCTCAGTTGAAATTTCTTGGTTGCCTAATAAACCTTGTAAGTTATTTTCAAATCTGCCAAACTTCTGTGTGAGCTGCTGTTCAGTAGCGCTGCCACCTTCTGGAAGTTGTTGTGTGCCCTTCACTTGAATAATATGCAAAAATTGGAGTGCTCTCACCAGTATTCTCCCGTTTGGTCTCAGGTGCCTCCAGGTATATGACCCCGAACTGCCAAGGGGTCCAATCAGTAGAATCCACACGAAAAACCAAGGGCACTTCTGATACTGTGTAATCAGTTGTGAATTGTTTATTAGCTCATAAGCATGGCAACGTTTCGGGCCTATACAAGACCCTTTCTCAAGCCTAATGGTGCATATCATGTGTTACATTTAAATAGTGAAATCACTTCACTTGAATAATGACATCACCAGCAGGGGATAAGATATGGAAATCTTGTGATACTTCTAGTGGAGGAGTTTACGAACGCTTGGAATTCTGGGTAGAATACTCAGGGCAGTGCTATAGTCTGAGCATGCTTGTGAATTCATTTGCATGTTATAGTCACAGTATGGAAAGAACACATTTGACAAAGTATAGGATTTTTTAAAAACTGTTGTTTTTTTCACAAAACTGTATATATATTTTGATTTAATGTATTTAGGCTGTTCTGGCCAGAATGTTAATATGTGATTTTGGCTGTGATTGGTGCCCTTTAACACTCATTTGCATTTTCTTAAAGATAGTTGTGTACCAGAAGCAGATCTGCTACGTTGTGTTATTGCATTAAGTATAACCTATAGTTACTGTACTTTCCAAAGAAGTATTTTATGTACCTCTGCTGTTCTACGCATAACTTTTAAATATAGGTCTAGTTATATAAACAACCTTGTACTTTGTCCTTAAATTAATCAAACAAAGGAAGAACAATATAATAGAGCATACATACAAATTATATATGGGTGCAGAAAAAAATACATATAGTGAAATGCTACTGCACACCAGGATTTTTCAATAAAAAAAACATATTTTGTTGATATATATATATATATATATATATATACAGGATCTTTCCATAATTTGGATCTTGATACCTTAAGTCTACTAAAGACGGCTTTTCTGTAATTTCATATGAATAACGGATAACGGATCCTATACCTGTGTGTGTGTGTATATATATATATTTATATACAGATGCAGTCACTCGGATTTGTAAGTTAAATGCGTCGTGACTCAGGGCTAATTGAAGAAACTCATTTAATGCATTTAACCTTTTCATTAGCATACCAAAGCACCATTGTTTTCAATGGATGGGATGCTGTGACACAATATTCTGTGCTAAGTGGGATAAATGGGATAGACGCATTTAACACACAATCCAAAGTGACTGCATAAATATGATAGTTTTAGGTTATATGGCTATTCTTATTATAGTAACCTGCTTGTGTGGACATTTTGGTTAAGGGCATTGTTGCTGTTTTGCCATTGTCTTATGATTCATATTCCTGTTCCTGTTTCCCTCATCCTGTTTAAGCTGAGAGGAAACATGAGCAGCCACACCCACCTGCCATGTTGTAATAAATGTACTGTACTTGTCTAAATGTTACAAAATTTCTTGATTAGTTAGTCTTTCAGAGTGTCTCTCTCCTGCCATTCCTCTCAGCTGAAAAAAAAAAAGAATATCTTGCGTAGAAAAAATATATAAATATTTTCCTTGGCGCTTTATATATATAAATATTTATATATTTTTTCTAAGCAAGATATACTGTGCTTGTCTGGCTGCTTTACCTGAACTAACACAGCACAATCATTTAATTCACTACCAGCCAGTTTGTCACACTTATTATTTTGCAGCCTAACTCTAACATCATTATAATAGGCCTGATATCTCTTCAATGATGTCTGACAAACTCTGAGTCAGTTATATATTTTGTATATGATGTTAGGCTTTAGTGTCTCCTCCTCAATGATATCTCTTCAATGATGTCTGACAAACTGTCAGAGTCCGTTATATATTTTGTATATGATGTTAGGCTTTAGTGTCTCCTCCTAGTTGTAATCTTGCACCAGTTAGCTTTTAGCACTCTCTTAATAATGTGCTTAGCTATAGTTCTACTACTACATTATAGGTTCAGCCAAAATGTGGGACTGATATATACCTCCCAACTATCCTGTACACATTTTTTGGCCAAAAAAATGGGTGTGGCAAAAATTGCCTTGCCATGAGCACGCATTTTTTTGTCCCTCTTTTTCTTTCAAAAATGTTGGGAGGTATGTGATCTTGTGCACACATTCTTTATAGTATGATGGATGGGTTTTATGAATAGTCTCGTAGATTGTTGTTGTTCAACTACTACATTTAGCCACAGATCTGGGACTGATCATGTGCAGCCACTCCTGAGTACTATGGACAAACAATATGGGTCATTTAGGCAGGGGCAATTTTAGGGGATCATAATTTATTCACTGTATTGAAAATACTGTTTTTCTAATGATATTATTGTATGACATCCACCTGAATTGCCACTGGGGAAGGAGCTGCACAGTTCAGATTTGGCAGTATCATTTATACAATGTCCCTAATCAACCAGTTGTACTACACAGACTTTAGGGGCCATTTACGAGCACAATAGCTATGTTTTTTTACCACAATTCATCAAATTCCCCATAATACAGGTGCAATTACAGTTGCCAGGGTGAGATGTGCCTAGGGTAGCCACCTGTCCGGTTCTGACCTGGACAGCCTGGGTATTTGAAGGGCTGTCTGGGTCAAAAATGCCTACCTAGTTCTCCAGAAACCAGAAAAAAAAAGGCAGGATTCACTATGACTGAAATGGTGATCAGGCAAATCCTCTGATGCCTCCCTGTAACACGCAAGCGTCGCAGAAAAATTATTTTTTTTACATTAAATACCATTCTTTTGGTACTATTACCTTGGAAATAAATATCTGGAGAGATTTCTGGAGATGTTGCCCATAGTAACCAATACATTTCTAACATTTCTAAGGGGCTGGGCTTCACTCTGCACCAGGAAGAAGGTGAAACAAGCTGCTGATAACACAGAAACCAGAGCAGACTTGCAGCAGGGACTAAGGTACATTAATTTGAGGGGCTGTTTAGAGCAAATTTAGAGATAGAAAAAAAAAAAGTTTACTTGTTCTTTAACTAAAATGTCCACATAAGCAGGTCAGTAAGCTTTGTTCTTATTGGTTCAGTAAAGTAACTGACAGTATTGCTTCACAGAATGGTTATTTTATCTCTTTTGTGAAAGAAAAATTTAGTTGAAAAATTGAATCCTGTACTATAAAATCTTACTTTCTGTCGCAAATATCTATTTTGTCATTCAAATCTAGCTTGGCATGCACTAGTTAGTTACGCTGTTATATATTCTGTGCAGGTTTTTTTTTACATAATTAATTCTGTAAGTAACTTTGCATATAAGTGTTACATGGAGATTATATATTTGTGAGACAGATTGTTAAAATGAACAGAATGGAGTTTGTCATACATTGACATCCTTTTGTGCACTAACAATATTTTGTTCTCATTCTTTAATAGAAATAAGTCTTTTGTATATTTTGTATTTGTGTATATGGTCACACATAGTTATATACCATGAGAGACATTTATTGTGTGTATTAGGTATAGTTTTGTATACAGAATGTATTTGGGACAAACGACACCCCATACATTTTACCCATTTAATTCTCTATTTGATTTTGTCTGTTCATACAGGTATGGGGCCTATTATCCAGAATGCTCTGGACCTGGGGTTTTGCCGGATAATGCAACTTTCTGTAATTTGGATTTTCATACCTTAAGTCTACTAAATAGGCTGTTTTTTCTTCCAGTAAGGATTAATTACATCTTAGTTGGGATGAAGTACAAGCTACTGTTTTATTATTACAGAGGAAAAAGGAAATAATTTTTAAAGATTTAGATTATTTAATTATAATGGAGTCTATGGGAGACAGACATTCCGTAATTCGGAGCCTTCTGTATAATGGGTTTCCGGATAAGGGATCCCATACCTGTATCTGTCTTGTGGATTTTCTGCATACTTTATTGGTCTCTTTGTACAGGTATACAATCTATTATCTGGAAAGCCGTTATCCAGTAAGCTCCCAATCAAGGCCATCTTACATAGACTCCATTATAATAAAATCTCACGTTTTTTTAAAAATTATTTTTTCTGTAAAAATAAAACAGAACCTTGTACTTGAGCCAAACAATTCTATTGATTTTATTTGATATTTTTAAAAAAAGTTCCAGATGTCCCTGCTAACTTGCATGTTTTTTCTTACCAACATCAACACTAAGGGGCACATTTACTAAGGGTCGAAGTGAAAATTCAAATTAAAAAAATTCTAAATTTGAAGTAATTTCTGACTACTTTTATTATCGAATAGCCCAAAATTTGATTGGAATTGAAAAAATCTTTAAATTTGAATTCGTCACTTCGCCACCTTAAAGCTGCTGAATTGCTATTTTAGTCTATGGGGGACCTCCTTGAACCTTTATGAAGTATTTTTGAAAAATTTTGAAATTCGAAAGATTTTTTTTCACAATCGTTCGAATCGAACAATGCATTCAAACGATTTTGATTCGATTAAAAATGGACCTATTTGATCCATTTTCAATCAAAAATCCCCTTAAAAAAATTCGATGGTCAAATTTTTTATTTGAAATTCGGCCATTAGTAAATCTGCCCCGTCAAGGGCCGAATTTCAAGGTGATAAGAGTTTTTTAAATGAACTGTCATTTGCAAATATTTCCTTTGAGGTTTTAAAAAGTTTTGTTTAAATTTATCATATTCTTCTTCATATTTGTCCACATTTGTTTATTTGGGCTTTTTGTATTCAAATATTTTAATAAATAAGTAGACATTAGTCATGGTTGAGTACACCTCCAAACCACACACATATAAATTTTGATAAATGTGCCTCCCATACCATCAAATTGCAAAATTTTTGCAAATTGTGAATATTCATAAAGCAAAAAAAAAATTTGAAATAACTTTGGCATCTGAAAGCTTGTGAAGTCATGTAGAAGTCAAGTGCAGTTGTCCTCAGCAAAGTAAAAACTTTATTCAGTTTGAGTTGTTTAAAAAGGATGAATAAGAAATTGAGGTATTCATATCTTTTTCATGTTTTTATTCAATCTTTTTTGCATTCAGCTTTCTTAGTAAATATACAGTAACATTCAGATAACAATTCAGAATAGATGTACTGCATTACTTGTCTTAATAGAAGTTGAGTATTGATATAGAATTTCTGGGATGCATTGGGCCACTTCCCATGTCAGTATAACAAATACAAAAACCAGTTCAAAGTGATTTTAAAGTTTTTTTTACCATAATACTTTATTATAATACTTTACATTATGGGGCAAATGATTCATTATATTATTATTATTCACCCAAAATCCTACGAATCTATTCGAAAATAATTTTAGGCTATCATTTTGCTCGATATTCGATTTCTCGATCAATTTGTACGATCGGATACCGATCGTTCGATTTCACGAAAAAAATCTTATTTTTCCTTTGAGCCCCCGAAAAATTTGTATGATTCAAACTATCGAAGCGTTCGATCGTACGAATGGTATTCGAGCAGGACTTAGTAAAAGAAGCCTATGGGGGGGGGGGGTTCCCACAGGCTTCTATTGGTATTCGGTAGGTTCAATCTGGCGAAGTAGGCATTCAAAGGATTTTAAAATTTTAATTCCTTCGATCATCGAAAGATCGAATATCCGATCATTCGATCTATTCGATCTATTTGATAATTCGGTATTCGATGATCGAAGAGGCTAAATTTGTATATTTGAATATCCAATTAAATCGTACAGTCGTAATTTGATCATATTTGATCGAACTACAATCCATTGACGTGAATTTTGTAAATTTGCCCCTATGTCTTACCTTCCATTGCTCAAGGCATATGAGGAAGGGTGGATAAACCCCCTTTGCCAAAATGTTGGATATTTATTTGGCATCCAACCTTTGGAAAGTATCTGTACACTATTATGCTTGAGCTTAGACACAATTCTACTCTTTCTTGGAATGGTCATGATGGTGTTTAATCAAAACCAATACCAGATGGTGGTGATACTGGCACACAAAATGTTAATCACAAACCCCCTCTTCCCTCATAAATAAGAGAATATATGATAAAATGTCTAATCATGTCTGATCTATATAACAGAGCATTTAAAACTAATTACTGCTACTGTTTATACAACCTAATTTTGCTAAGGAAATTAACTCATAATGTCGAGGTTAAGTTTCCCCAATATGGTTTGTTTTAGTTTAATTGTTACAAATTGGATTCATTACAATTGTCAGTAATGCCAAGGAAGAGAAAATCCTTTCTTGTCTTTGAACATAAGCTATTTTAGATTTTTGATAATTAGCCTGGAAAAATATATATATATATATATATATATATATATATTGTGGCATAGAGGTAATAGACCTTACTCGCAAAAGCAAGTTGTGAAAAATCTATAATGTTACTATAATGTTAAATCTATATGTTACCTGTTTATTAGGATTCAATAAAAGCTACTGGTAGTGTGAGGTCTGGCCACAGGTGAGTGACTGGCAAGTAGGAGCCTATGTGCTGTGTAACAAGGGTAATGCAGGAAGGGAGCATGATAATAGACAGATGCCATGTTTATGAAGGAAGAGGATTTATTACTGAAAGCAGAGAACAATATAGCAGGTTCAATGCAAGGTTGAAGACATACAAAAGTAATTTTATCAGGTCAGTGGTCAGCGACAGGCAGCTATCAAGCAGAAAGGTCTGGGCAGGCAGCTGGAAAGGAAGGCCCAATAGGCAGGCCGAGGTCAGGGCAAGATAAAGACAGAGGGTAGTCCAAAAAAACAGGCTGAGGTCAGTAACAGGAGGTCAGTCACAAACAGGAAAGGATCAGGAATAAAGGCACAGGAACAAGGCAAGGACCAAGGCAGGCAGAAACAGGTACCAGGCAGTGGATAAGCAGGAACAAGTAATGGACTGGATCAGGCTTGTGTGCTTCAATGATTGAGCAATTAGAAGGCCCATGATTGCTTGATCAGTGACAGATGCTGTTTAGAAGACAGTTATGGAAACAAGCCAGTGTAAACATTAAAAGACTGGACAGAGAGATCAGGGTTTGATTATTTGCAGATTCTGACAGGTATGTAATATAAGCAATAATTAATGTAGGTTATTATGTATGTATATATATATATATATATATATATATATATATATATATATATATATATATATATATATATATATACATACATATATATATATATATATAAGCTATAGAAGCTATATATAAGCTATTATATTTGTCTAAAAAAGTAAATAAGTGAAAATCATGGGTGGTACTAAACCACTCAAAAACACAAGAATTGGGGTTGCATGCAAGGATTTGGGATTCTGACTTATATAGAACCTAATGGAAGCATTTAAATTTGGTAAGAAAATTTCTAATTTTCAGTTTCCAGATAACTGATATTGATATTTAGTAAGTGCAGAGGCTTTCTTGCAGTTACTAATCACATGGTGCAGAATCATGCCAAAGGAAAGCCAGCAAACACCAACAGAGAAATGCTATATGTGACAGGTCCATTACTATATAATCTGTACTGTTAATATCATCCACCGCACCGCATACAAATTATCTTTATATAAAGGGAGAGTTCACTTATAGTTTGCCTTTTAGTATATTATACATATCCATAAATATATTTCCAATAGATCTTATTTAAATTGTATGTATATTTTTAAATATTATGTACTGTTTCTTTCAGTATGCAGGTGGAATGCAACTGATTGAAAAAAAAAAAAACAGATCAACTGTATGGCTACAGTTTATTATTATTTTTATTTTGTATTTCTCATCATTATTTCTATACCCTCTCTTATTTATATTAAGGGGCAGATTTATGAAGGGTTGAATTTCAAAGTGAAAATACTCGACCATCAAATTTTATTCGAATAGTTTTTCCGATCGGAAAAGGACCATTTTTGATCGAACAGGTCTGTTTGCGAACAAATTCAAATCCTTTGAATCATTCGATTTAATTGTTCGATTCGAGCGATTTTCCCCCCAAAAAATGTTCTCAAAATTTTTCAAAGGACTCCATATAGGTTAAAGGAGGTCCCCCTAGGCTAAAACAGCAATTTGGCAGGTTTAAGGTGGCGACGGGTCGAATTTTATAAAAAGACAGTACTTCAATTTTCGAATGGTTGAATTTTTCAATTTGAATCAATTTTTTTCAATTCGAATCTAAATTTGGCCTATTCAATGGGGAAAGTACCCAAGGCTAAAACAGCAATTTGGCAGGTTTAAGGTGGCGACGGGTCGAATTTTATAAAAAGACAGTACTTCAATTTTCTAATGGTTGAATTTTTCAATTTGAATCAATTTTTTTCAATTTGAATCTAAATTTGGCCTATTCAATGGGGAAAGTACCCAAAAATTACTTCGAAATTCAAATTTTTCTAATTCGAATTTTCACTTCGACCCTCGGTCAATCACATCGTTCGAATGTAACGATTCGAACAATTAAAAAAAAAAATTCAGATTTTCCAGGACTTTTACAGGAAAGCTTCCGGGAGGTCCCCCATAAGGTGGACATAGATGCACAGATACTATCGTATGAAACTAATTTTCATACGATATTCGGTGTGTGTATGGTGGGAAACCGATATTGTCAGAAGATTTAGATATCGGTCGGCTGGCTGATTGGGCTAGATGGAAAATTTTGATCGGATGCCTTTGAAGGCACCCATAACATCTGCCATTGTTAGTGCTGAATCGTCACATACAGGTAGAATTCTATTGTTTCTACCTGTATATATTCAGCTCTATACATGTACAGTATGTAGAAATGAACAATCTTTCTTGGAAGGATCTTTTCCAAGAAAGATCGGAATTGTTACGTCTATGACCAGCAATAGGCTACAATGGCAATTCAGCAGCTTTAAAGTGGCGAATAGTCAAATCCAAATTTTTTTCAAGGGCCAGCACTTCGAAATTCTAAATTTTTTATTTTTTCAATTCAGATTGAATTTTGGGCTATTCGATAGTCGAAGTAGCCCAAAATTACTTCGAAATTTGAATTTTATTTTGAAAATTCACTCTCTTAGTAAATTTCCCCTTAATGTTAAATCCTGAACTGCTTCATGGTTCTTACAGCAATAGCTCAAGCAACCCAAGAGCAGTGGAAATTACAAGCCTAAGAGCTTCAGAACAAATACTTCTAACATAAAAACTAAATGTTTTCTTACAATATTGTTGTCTGGTTCCGGTGAAACAGCTGTTTAATGCCTACCTTTGAACATACCCTTAGTGGGTTATATTAATTTTATTACTTCCGTCCTCAAGCAGTCTTGGACTGGAGGTCTAGTACCACCAGGGTTTGCCACCTCAGGGACCCCCACACCCCATCTCCTAGACCCCCGTCCTAGCCACAACCCCCTCCTGTGTCCCCCACGTACCTTGTTTTTTCTTCTTTACATGGTGGAAGTAGGGCTCACTGGAAAACCTGGAATAAGGGCCCACCCCCCAGTTAAGGGCCACCTCTGGCACACCACCAAACACCAGCTACCCCTCAGTGCTGATGTGTTTTTTGTGCCGAATATCACTAATGGCATTATGTGCCTGGACCATTGGGCCCAACAGGACCAGGGCCCACTGGGGTTTCTCCTAGTTTCATGGCAGGTCAGTCCCACTATGAACACAATTGGGGCTAGTATGGGAGGTCAGATGCAGGGTAGGAGAAGGTCTGGGTAAGTGTAGCCTGCTAGATTTTTTTCCTGGCATTTGTTGGCCCAGTCTGACCCTGGCCCCAAGTAAATCATCTCCCATGGACATATAAGCATGAAACAAAACTACAGGGGGTCAATGCTAAACTTGATGCAGCATATATTTATTTGCATATGGCTGTGCTGTCGTTTCCAGACCAATTAATTCCATCCGGGATGTGGCATCCTTGCAACAGGATCTTGACAAACTGGCAATCTGGGCAGCTAAGTGGCAAATGAGATTCAATATTGATAAATGTAAAGTTATGCACCTGGGATGTAAAAATATTCAAGCCACTTATACCCTTAATGGGACTGCACTAGGCAAATCCATTATGGAAAAGGACCTTAGAGTCCTTGTAGATGATAAACTTGGCTTTAGCAAGCAATGCCAGTCCGCAGCATCAAGGGCCAATAAGGTCTTGAGCTGTATTAAAAGGGGCATAGAGTCACGGGAGGAGGGGGTCATTCTTCCACTTTATAGAGCACTTGTAAGGCCACATCTAGAATATGCCGTACAGTTTGGGTCTGCCTCACTCAAAAAGGACATTATTGTATTAGAGAGGGTACAGAGAAGGGCAACTAAGCTGGTGAAAGGTATGGAAAATCTTAGCTATGAGAAAAGACTGGCCAAATTGGGAATGTTCACGCTGGAGAAGAGGCGCTTAATGGGTGATATGATAACTATGTATAAATATATAAAGGGGTCATATAGTAATCTCTCTAATGCTTAATTCCCCAGTAGGTCTTTCCAGCTGACACGAGGTCACCCATTCCGTTTAGAAGAAAGGAGGTTCCGCCTAAATATTCGGAAGGGGTTTTTTTACAGTGAGAGCTGTGAAGATGTGGAATTCTCTCCCTGAAACTGTTGTACAGGCTGATACATTAGATAGCTTTAAGAAGGGGTTGGATGGCTTTTTAGCAAGTGAGGGAATACATGGTTATGGAAGATAGCTCATTATATAAATTGATCCAGGGACTAATCCGATTGCCTTTTTGGAGTCAGGAAGGAATTTTTTCCCCCTCTGAGGCAAATTGGAGAGGCTAAGGATGGGGTTTTTTGCCTTCCTCGGGATCAACTAGCAGTTTAGGCAGTTAAAATTAAAAAAAAAAAAAAAAAAGTTGAACTTGATGGATGCAAGTCTTTTTTCAGCCTAACTTACTATGTTACTATGTATGTTACTATGTTACTATGTTTCTTTTGTTTGCACAATTTTTTAAATAAGCTCTTAAGGACAATCACATAAACAAATATTCACACATATTTGTACATAAACACCATGCTATGAAATATGTTGGCGCTTTAGAAATACATGTTAATAATAATAAAATAATAATTAAATACCCAGTCTTGCCAAGCTTTATAAATATAAACATGAGCATGGCAAATATGCTTTGATGAGCGAATATCTTTTGCCAGGTATGAATTTGAGGTTATATTCCGCATTTTGCCATCTGCAATTTTTTTTGTGAAACTTACCGTAGTTGTGACAAAAATGTTGCAGAGGCAAAAAAGTCACTGGGGGTCATTTATCAATAATGAGCAGATTTGCCCATGGGTAGTTACCCATGGCAACCAACAGGCCCAGACTGGCAATCTGTAGGTTAGGGCAAATGCCAGATGGGCTGCTATAAGTTGCCATAGAAAATCACAATTTAGTGGGCTGGTGGAGGCTGTTTGGGCCTCTAAGTGGGATGATTGGGCCTCTGTGTACCTGAAATGCCAGGGCCTATTTTGATTCTCAGTCCAGCACTGGCAACCAATCAAATTGCTGCTTTCATTGTTCTACTTGCAGCTGGCTTTAAAAACATAATCACTGATTGGTTGCTATAGGGAACTGCCCATGAGCAAATTTTCCTAGTGTTGATAAATGAGCCCCATTGACAAAAAAAGTAGCAACAAGAAAAATCGTCCATTGACATCAATTTAATTTGAGTGAGAAATAACTTGAGAAAAAACACCCGTTGACTTTAATGCATTTTAATAAATAGTCGCCAAGACAAAAAAGTCACCACATTGACTAAAAAAATTATCATGCGGTAAAAAATTAGTCGCCTATTTACTTCAATACGTTTTGCACATTTTATGCAGTATTGCTAATTTTCAGCAGTTTCACAAATTTTTAAGCTAAGCAAAATGGAACAGATTCTCTAATCACCACAAATAATGTACGAATGAGTCTATACCATGCAAAGTTAGTATATGGCCTCCATTGATTCTTCATACTCCATTATCTCAATTTCTAGACTATCTCTATCCATATATGTTTTGCAGATGGTCGCAGCTGAATTGTATTGTCAAATAGTGTAAAGCTAAATTCATTTAAAAATTAGCTTGGGCTAGCAAGTGAAGCAAATAACTCTATAATTCATACCTTCGATCTAAAATGTAGTGCTCATGTATGACAAGGCAGCTCTGTTTATGTGCTAAGTGTTCTTACAGCTGTATTGCATCTCAAAATGGCCGTTTGTTTGTCACTAGCATGCTGTGTTGAATTAACACCTTCCACCAGTGAACTTTCAAAAGGTTTAACTAGTGACGTTTTGTTGGAAAAATGTCAAAAGAATGAAACAAGTACAAATAATTACTTTAGTTGTAAAGGAAACTCAGAACTGGCCAAAAGAACACGGGTTTAAAGATTGCACTATATCTATCTATCTATCTATCTATCTATCTATATATATACAGATGAAGCCACATGGATTTGTGAGTTAAATGCGTCATGACTCAGGATTAATTGAAGAAACTGTGTTATCTAAAGTTATCTTAACTCATTTAATGCATTTAACCTTTTCATTAGCATACCAAAGCACCATTTAATTGGATCGGATGCTGTGACATAATATTCTGTGCTAAGTGGGATAAATAGGATAGATGAGTTGTTATTCTGTGTCAAATGCACAATCCAAAGTGGCTTCTTCTGTATATATATATATATATATATATATATATATATATATATATATATATATATATATAAAAAGCAGTGTAGCGACACGCACACCGATTTAAAAGTTCAAGTACAAAAATTTATTAGATATTATACATAGTTAAAAGCACCAACGTTTTTGTCCACGGTCTTGGACCTTTGTCTAGGTGCAATCACCCGTTGTGATTGCACGGGTGATTGCACCTAGACAAAGGTCCAAGACCGTGGACCGAAATGTTGGTGCTTTTAACTATGTATAATATCTAAATAAATTTTTGTACTTGAACTTTTAAATCGGTGTGCGTGTCGCTACACTGCTTTTTGTATGGCTTCAACGATAATCGACACAGCACCCGCAAGAACCTTGAGACATATGGAGTGAGTGCGGACGCCATTGGGGAATTATATATATATATATATATATATACATAAACAATTTTTTTTCACTCATTCATAAGCTCCGTGAGTGTTCCCTTTTTTCAGATATATACATCCCAAACATACCAGAATGGTATTCTTATGTATAATAATTTTTCTAGGATGCACCTGGGCCATTTTTCCCAATACCATGACTGTATATATTTATATAGTAAAATTTCTTAATTGGTTTAAAAACTATATAATTTCATTGGAAAATTAGTTTTTAATTCGAATTTTAATTTCAATAAGGATTTTTCATTTAAATTGCTAATTTTTATTTCTGAATCCTCAAAATCAATAATGTTTTGTCTATGGCATTTTGTATTTTCTCTCAGCCACCTTACTTAACTGCAGTTATTTTTGTAAAGCTGTTAAAGTGAGACCCGTTAGCATACGTGTATCATCTTACAGGATTTAACAGAGAAGGACAGACTGTGTGGTCAGTGTTTTCAATATCCCCCCTGCAAACCATTACATCATTCAACTACTCTGTAAGAGGATTTTCAGCAGGCTTGGCTTCGTTATTAAATCAGTAATTAATTTTTTCCTCTTCACAAAACCTGAAGACCTTCAAATGAAGGCCTTAGAGCAAGGCCACATTTCTTTTGAAAGTGGCTTTTCTAGGAGCCATAATCGGCTCTCCAACTTTACAGTACACATGTTCCTCAGTAAATGTGATTAAAAAGCCACACAAAAAAATCCTTACAGAAAATTAATTCAGTTTCCAGTATAAAAAAAAGTTTGATAAAGTTGTGCAATGCTTCGATGACAACGCATAATAGAAGTGCAAAGTTCTATCCCCTTTAAGGATAAATAAACGGCCAAAAAGGTCTGGTAGTTCCCAGAGTAAAAACATCTGCTCCAGCTAATTCACTTTAGCTTTTGATTGTAAAATTCATTAGCCATATCAGGCAGCTGTAGCTTCAAACATGTTGCTGGAAAGAACATTTTTTACAGGCTGAAATGCCATTTAATCTCCTTGCAAAGAAACTGCATAAAAATCATCTAATGAACTGTTATGCTATAGGTTCTTGATTTGTGTTATTAAAAGAGAAGACTATGTCTAAATTATAAGTGATCATGTAATATTCCAAGATTCAAAAGTTGCCCTATGTTAGTAAAAACTACATAAAATGGTCTGCTCTATATTTCAGTTGCTGGGGGAAACAATTGCCCTTTACACCCATGACAATATGAATACTTCCTCAGCACTTTCATAGAAGCAACATGATCACTACATGAATAGAAAGTGTGACTTAATGCTCATTGCAGACGGGGATGTTACATTAATTGATTTTTTTGGTCCAGCACTTTAATAAGAAGACAAATAAAGAAATTAAATTACTTTCTAAAACTTTGCATGGTGGGAATTGTTTAAACTATAGTTGTTTTAGCACCAGCTATTGTCTATCAAGGCCTGGCTAGGCATTGGTAGTTTGTCTGTGAAAGGCCCTAGTTCTCTAGCTGCTTGGTGTATATGTCTTGCCACCAGTTTTTATCCTCTTGTCCTGTTTCAGTACTTACCTGTTGTTTGCTAACTCTTGTTCCTCTCCAGTCTTTGTTTCTTTCTACTGGTTTTACTTTACAGTTTGATTTAGCCTGTTTCATGATGCAGAACCCTTTGTCTGTCTTGACTTGTGACTATTACATTCTTTCTCCCGCCTGTTAATTTGACAGTTCTTTACTGTTTAGGCCCATTCCCTACTTTTGCTGTTACCTTGTACAGTCCAATTAGGTCAATTATGACATCTGAACCTAGTAATAGTGGAGAGGCATGGTATTCATCAGTGATTCCCAACCAGTGGCTTGTGAGTAATAGGTTTTTCCCAGGTGTAAAAATGGCATACTGCCAAAAAGAGCCTCCAAGGTGCTACCAAATGGCCAATAACACCTTATTTTACAAAGGATCGGACTGGGGGGCCCGGGGGTAGGCCTTCTGTTGCAGCCCCCCCCTGCCTCCACAGACCCTTCCCCACTGCCACTGGACCCCAATCCAGTGCTGCCGGACCACACCAACCCACTGTGTGTGGCGCCTTGTGCATGCGTCTGGGCTGACGGGGCCCACAAGAGCTTGTGGCCCACTGGGTTTTTTTCCTCTGTGTCTTGCTGGCCCAGTCTGACCCTGATTTTTCACCATTTTTAATTCTCGTGTTGCTCTTTAGCTATTTTACCTTTTGAATTTTGCTCACAGCTAAAAAAAAAGGTTGGGGACCCCCTGTATATTTAAATTAGTTGTGCTTCTGTAAAGAAATATGCCCGATTAAATGGTGAGTAATAGCAAATGCCTTCTCCTGAAATTTACACAGTTGAGCAAGAAAAGTTGTTAGAGTGTCATTATAACTGAGGAATTACAGGCTACAAAACCAAAAACAAACTACTGACTTATAACCTTACAAAAATACATCCTACACTGTTTACCACGAAAACTACTGTAGATGCCCTGACAAGGGGCTGATTTACTGACAATCGAATTTAGATTTTTTTCCAGGAATCCCTAAAAATTTGTGCTTTTCCTATTTTTCTTAAAGGGATTCTGTCATGGGAAAATTTTTATTTTCAAAATGTATCAGTTAATAGTGCTGTTCCAGAAGAATTCTGCATTGAAATCCATTTCTCAAAAGAGGAAACAGATTTTTTTATATTTCATTTTGAAATCTGACATGGGGCTAGACATATTGTCAATTTCCCAGCTGCCCCAAGTCATGTGACTTCACTCTTTACTGCTGTACTGCAAGTTGGAGTGATATCACCCCCTCCCTTTCCCCCACCCCCCCAGCAGCCTAACAAAAGAACAATGAGAATGTAACCAGATAACAGTTCCCTAACACAAGATAACAGCTGCCTGGTAGATCTAAGAACAGCACTCAATGTAAAATCCGTGTCCCACTGCATACTATTCATTTACATTGAGAAGGAAAAACAACAGCCGACCAAAAAGCAGTCCCCTCCTAAAGTGCTGGCACAAGTCACATGACCAGGGCAGCTGGGAAATTGACAAAATGGCTAGCCCCATGTCAGATTTCAAAACTGAATATAAAAAAATCTGTTTGCTGGAGTAGCACTATTAACTGATGCATTTTGAAAAAAACATGTTTTCCCATGACAGTTTCCCTTTAAAGTGGACCCGTCACCCAGACACAAAAATCTGTCAAATTAAACATGAAATCCAATTTAAAATTTTTATTAAAGCATTCATAGCTGTTTTAAGCTCATTTAAAAATCTCAGCTGTCAATCAAATATTGTCTGCCATATAATTGTGTAGCCAGGACATGGGGATAGACATTGGATCCCCCATTCTGGTGCACAAACAAGATTCTGAGATGATGCAAGTGGCTGCTGCCTACTTGCTATAATTATGAATTCCCAGACTGAAGAAAACAAGATTAAAATTATTTATATAGTGTAATTAATGTTCATTTTGCTTGACTAATGTGATAAAATATGATTTTGAATATTTTTATGGGGTGACGGGTCAACTTTAAAGGCTCTGAAAAAAATAAGATTTATTAGGTTTAAAAACTACGAAAAACACTAATACAAAATATTTGCCAGGTAAAAGTTGTTGAGGTCCTATAGAAGACACTGAGAGCTGTACTGATCCTTTTTAAGTGTTTTTAATCAATTTTATTCTCTAGGAATTATTTAAAAAACTAAAATTTTTAGAAGTATTCATATTTTTTATCAGATTGTACAGCGTTATTTTCCGTTGGTACTTTTTTATTCAGATCTTTTAATATATTTAATGACCTTTATTCTTTTACAGAAAGTGAGTTTAGTTGTGGTTTCAAAAACCTCTAAAATCACTAAAATGAGACTGTTGATAAATAGGCCTCCACCAGTCTATTTAGATTGCAAGCTCAGACAGGCTCATTGATCAGTGTGAATAGTATATAATTTCTGTAATGTGCTGTGAAACACATTGGCAGTTCATAACAAACAATAGTTTTATGCATGCTTAATATTTTATCATCCCTGAGTGTAATATTAACTGGGTATTACACTTATAAAGCTTATTATTTAAAATCATTAACAATTACATCTTAGAGAGGCGAATTTACTTGCATGCTGTTTTGCTGCAATGTATTCACACAGCACAGCAGCAGTGGGAATATTGCTAACAGTTGGGGTAAAATACTTACATAACTAACTAGTGATCCACAGTGTGAGAACCACAGAGAATAATGTATAAAATTATAGATATTCCTGTAAATTTCTAGGAACAGCAACTCTTTCAAATATAGCTGTATTTCATAATAATTTAATGAGTCAGTTATGACATGGTTACAGCGACACAAGCCTGTTACACTTTAAACCAATATATTGTCTTCATTGGTGCTCATTATCCTTTAATTCTATGTTATTTGAATGAACACTCGGTCACCTTAAACACCATGTACATTATTATTGCCTGTAGATGTTTTTACTATTAGACTAATGATTGCTATTTCACTATTATAATGAGCAGGGACAAAAGACACAACATTATACATTTAAACAAAATGATTATCAGAATATACCTGCATGAATTTATTCTACATGGCTTTGTGTGTGCAATGAATTTAAAAGCTCAAACTTGTATAAAATACATGTTAGATGGTCTCCATTTGACAGTACAGCAATAATCAGTGTTGTAAACAATAGATTAAAGGAAAACAAAAAAAGAATTTGGTATAAAAATGATCGCTTAGCAAGGGGGTTCCCAACCTTTCTACCTGTAAGCGACATTCAAATTTAAGTTGGAGAGCAACATGTAAAAAGTTTCTGGGGGTACCAAGTATGGGTTCTGATTGGCTGCTGATAGCTCCAATGTGGACTAGAAACCAACATGAGGCTCTGTTTGGCAGCACATATGGTTTTTATGCACTTAAGATTTGTCTTCAACCAGAAATTCAAAAACAAGCATATCCTTTGAGGCAACTGGGCGCAACATCTAATGATTTGGTGAGCAAAACATTGCTCATGAGGCAGTGGTTGGGGATCACTACTTTGTGAGTACTGTCACAATGATGTCCCATCTGAAGCCCCTGGCAACTTTAATAGCATACATAAATACATATATTTTAATCCCAGGTAGGAGAATTTACAAAAATACAATGCCTCTTTAGTTGAGTAAATTGATTGGGAACCCTGCAGGTTGCATTCCTCTAGCTAGTTGCTGAAGATCTGTGTGTCCCCATTTTCTGGCCATAGAGACCTTTTACAACCGGGTTGTGGCTTCACTGTTTCATGGGTTCCAGGCTTGTGCCAGCCTCTCTACAAACTTTGAAAGACACTTTCTCTACATCCTCGGTTCTCCTTCATCCGGATCCTCAACTTCCCTTCTTCATCGAAGTAGATGCTTCCGAGATAGGAGCTTGTGCCATTCTTTCTCAAAGACATTCTGCTGATGGTAAGTTACATCCATGTGCTTACTTTTCTAAATAAATTCTTCCCAGCAGAGCAAAACTATGTTGTGGGGAACCATGAACATTCTAGCTCTTGAAGAATGGCATCACCTTTTACAGGTGGCTTCTAACATAGTCACTATCAATACTGACCATACGAACTAAGAATTTATTCAAACTCTTAAAAGACTGAACCCCCGACAGGCAAGGTGGTCTCATCTTCTTTTCTCGCTTCAACTTCATCTTGACCTACAGTCCTGGCTCCAAGAATCGGAAAGGAGATACCCTATCCCGCAGTTTCACTCCAGTGGACCATCTCCCGGAAAAGCAAGATTCTATAATTCCCCCCGCCAGGATTATTGCTTCTCTTTTTCCTCAGTTTGCCAAACAAATCCTGTCTGGTCAGTCCTCTGCTCCTTCTGATTAGGATGACATTTATTCCTTCAGAACGTCACCTGCCCATCTTGCAACAGACCCATTGTTCTAAGCAGGCTGGACATCCTGGTCTAGAAAAGACTGTATACTGTAGCTTCTTTGACGCTTAGTCTGGTGGCCGACAATCCTCAAAGATTTCAAAGACTTTGTTGCTGCTTGTACTATTTGTGCCACTTCCAAGGCTAGCCATTCCCATCGTATCAGTCTGTTACAGCCTCTACCCATTCCCTCTCATCCATGGACTCATCTAGCGATGGACTTTATTGCAGAGCTACCACCCTCAAAAGGGAACACAGTGATCTTGATAGTTATTGACCGCTTCAGCAAGATGGCACACTTTATTCCTCTTCGAAAACTTCCCTCAGCGGTAGAACTATCCCAATTTATTTTTTGGTTGCATGGCTTCCCGGTTGAAATGGTCTCTGACAGAGGATCTCAATTCACAGCTACGTAAGTTCTGGCATTCCTTATGTAAAGACTTGGGTATTACTCTTCAGTTTTCTTCTGCCTACCATCCCCAAACCAATGGGGCAGTGGAGCGGGTAAATCAAGCATTAGAGCAATTCCTGAGGAATAATATTTCCCCTCTGTCAAGATGATCGGTCTGATCTCCTCCTGTGGGCAGAATTTGCTCATGATAATGCATGCCGATTACGTCCACGATTACTTATGGACTTTCAGATCACGGGATCTATGCTCGATTATAGCATTTGTCTTGTACATTCCTGGGTGTTCTATAATTCCTGTTTAACTGTTTCCTGGACTTCTGATCCTGCCTAGACCTTGACTCTGATGTTATTCTGCCTGCTTTTGAACTCTTGCCGGGTAGTGATGGGCGAATCTCCCCAGTTTCGCTTCGGCGGAAAAATTTGCGAAACGAGTTGCGGCACGCTTTTGACATGCGCGCCGCGTCAACTTCGTCAAAAACGACGCGCGACTCGTTTTTTTTCGGCGAATTTTCGCTGGCATTTCGTGCCATAAATTCACCCATCACTATTGCCGGGACTTTGATTACGATTTTGCCTGAACCCTTTTGTACTGCAATTTTGGACTTTAACCCGTGAAGCTTCCTCCTTGGTCCTGACATCTCCCACTGGGAGCCAATAGGCCCCCCTGACACAGGGACATCTGTCATTGACTTCTACATGACCTCGACAGGTTTGATATGGTGTACTTTCAGATTTGGATTTTTAGCAGCTTTGGAGTATTATAAATCTCAAAAAATTTGAGTTTTGGGCAAAACCCCTCAACAAATAATATAATAAAAAATAATTATATTATTCATTTTTTTGCTCAATTTTATCTATTTTTTCCCCCAATCTGATTTATTCAAGATATGTTATTAATAAATAAGTCAAAATTGGGGATGGGACTTTGGTCAAGCTTTTTTCATTTAAATTATGAGATAAATTTGTATTTTAGCAAATAACCCACCAAAGTAGCCTATACCCTTAACTAGATATTTTAAATCAATTTCTAAAAACACTTCTAAATATCATAGACCTGAACAGATAATGGATGAGTTTTTCTGTAGTGAGTTCTAATTTCACACTTTGACAAATCTTCCTATTTGTCAAGTTCCCCATTAAGATCCCCTGTGAAAATTTTCACACAGTTTTTAAGTGTTAGTGTTGTTTTTTAAGTGGGGTATTTAGAGCTCTGTACTGCTGCTGAGCTCTAAAAATCATAGTCCGTATAGGTTTTATCTTTTTATCTTAAAATGTAAATGCATTGATTAGTGATGAGCAAATTTATTCACCAGGTGCAAATTTGAAGCGAATTCCTGCTTTTCGCTGCTGTCGAATAAAAACTGCAGTGAAAATTTGCTGGCAAAAATTTAGAAAAAATGAAAATTCACAAAGGTTTTGGTGAAGCAAAACAGGACAAATTCGCCCATCACTAGCATTCATTATTGTATTTCTTCAAAAACTTTCCAAACAGTTAGAAATGTCTTCTAGGAATACCTGAGAGTTCTGTGTTTAATTAATTTGCTCCACAGTTCTAAAGGAATATATTCAAAACATAGCAGATCTTATGAAATGTCTTACAAATTCCCCCTTTTTATACCTTATGGGAAGCCGCCAATGGTAGAGAGGAGGGCACTCGTTCATTCGATTATGACCATCACTTAACTTTGCATAATGGACTCTTAATTAGATGGGAGAAATAAATATTTTCCCAAGCCAGGAGATGCAGTTTTCAGTGTTATGAAAGCTCCTCCTTAAACAGGAATTCCCACAAGCTGCACAAACAGAGGCATTCTCTTTCTAAGCTGCTTCGATAAACCATACTGTGTATGTTTGTGTATATTTCATATCAGAGAAAGAATTGAAAGTATCCAGATAAACAAATTCCACAATGGTAAAAGGTGTTGTGATAAGGTTAAAGCATGGTGGGATTTTAAAACAATAACATACACTCCAAAATTAGAAATTAATTTCTAATCTTTTGTATATAATTAAATTCTCCAAACCCATTCTTTAGTTTAAGTCTGATTATTATAGTCTGAAATTATTGTTGCTACCTAGGCACTTTAATAGGCTTTGTGGCTTAGTGTGGATTTGCCAGAAGAAGACTAAATATAAGAGGGATGGGTCTGATAGAAGAATATATTTTCTTTCTGTTCGTTAATGCTTAGTTGCCAATTTTTAAATATTTTTTTATTTGGCATGTGGACTTGATATCATAAACATCATCAAACCATCTCTGTTAATGTGCCATGTTTGCCAGCTATTGGGAAGAGGCTAGGTGATAAGATACCAGAGATGTCTTGACTCTTGATCAAGAAAAAGTTACTAAAGAGTTATAGAAAATGTAATCAAGTCACCTTATGTGTAATGCTGGGCATTTGGATACACAGTCCTGTATGTTACAGCTATTCTTGTTTTTGGTGGTTGCCAACATGCAGTCAAATTCCAATGCCAGACTACAGGTACTGTAGTTACAAATTAGCCTGGGCGAGAGATGAAAGTCAGAACCGATAGTGTGTTCAGTGGAGTCCCAAGCTTGAGGTCCTACTCAAGAACTATTAAATAGTGATGGGCGAATTTATTCGCCAGAGGCGAATTCCCGTGATTCGCCGCTGGCGAATAAATTCACGAAACTCCAGTGAAAATTCGGGCCAAAAAAATCATTTTTGACGCGACTCGATGAAAACGACGTGACGCGCGTCAAAAACGCGACTCGTTTCGTTTCGCCAATTTTTTCGCTAATTTGCGAATTTCGCTGGAAATTCACGAATTTTTCTGCGAATCGAAATGGGGGAGATACGCCCATCACTACTATTAAAGTTTGACATCAAGGCTGGCTGTTCATTTATGTCTGGGATTAAAAATACTTTGAAAGGAATCCCAGTTTGAGGAATATTGCCTTCAAGAAGAGAGTATTGCGAGTATTGATCTTAAATGTGAACTAAAAAATCCAGATTTCACCCATATACTTATTTACCTCCCTCCTAAAATTGATACAGTTTGCAAGCTTTCACTTTGTGCAGGTACATTAGACTTCAGTTGTACAAACCTGTCGCCAGCTGCTCCTTGTCGCTGCTCCAGATGATCACTTCCGGGTATGTGCAGCACTTGTGTAGTTTCGACTAAATTAGGAGCACCACATGACATCATTGCGGGTGGCACAAAATTCCTCAGTTATGTATTCTGCTTTTTAGCCTTTAGCTGTCTGTCTGCTGCCTGAAACTGACACCTGCCTGGTTTTGACTATTCCTTGGATTACTGTTTTGGTTTTGATCCTGACCTGTGACCCCAACCTTGCTTTTGTAGCCGTTCTGGTACTGCATTGCCTGTCTGCTATTGACTGTTCATGCCTTCCTGACTGCTCCCACATCCTATCTGCTTACATTCATTTCTCCTGCTTGCCCAGAACTCTCTTCCTGGTTCTCCCACAATAAGACTTGGTGGCATCTGAGAAGCAGAGGGCTCCATCTGAAGCCAAAAGTGGCTGCTATAGACAGAAGAGTGGGCCGTGACTGGAACTTTGGGTTATCCCTTTAGGTTATCTATTACTTTACACAAGCTAAAGCACACCAATATGCTTTGTAACAACTATTTTTAAAATAATTTGGGCTACCTTTGTGGACAGCAGTTTTTGTTATTATACATAATTCGTCATGTGTAAATACATTAAGGATTTTAAAAAATGTATTTCTTAGAAACCACCTAAAATTAAATTATAAATATTTAAAATGGCCAACTGGTTTTATGTATTCTGGGGGATGACAAGTAGTGATGGGTGAATTTATTCGGCAGGGGCGAATTCGCAGCGAAAATGACGCAACGGAAACGACGCAACGTGTGTCAAAAACGACGTGCGACTCGTTTCGCACATTTTTTCACCAATTCGCAAATTTCGCTGGAGATTCGCGAATTTTTCGGCGAAGCGAAACGGGTGAGATTCGCCCATCACTAATGACCAGCTTTCCACTCAGACAGCACTGGCTGCCAGTAATTTGATTAGGCACTCTACTAGACAAGCTTAACAAAGCTGGTTTCCTTAAATCCAATTATTCAGTTTTGTAAGGTAGTCTGGTCTAATTATTCACTGTAGCAAATTTTCAATAATCTTGCAGTTATTGTATGAGTTTGTTATAATAAACAGTCTGAGTCTCTCATTGTGAGACAAAGATCTTAACAAGTTGAGCAAATTTAATTGTGTGTAGTGAAATTCAGCAATGTACAGTAAGTTTGGACTTTTATGATTAGTATATAATGAACGTTTAGCGACAGGAAAACTGTTATTCAGAAAGCTCTAAATTATGGGATGGCCATCTCCCATAGAGTCCATTTTAAGCAAATCATCATAAATTATTTCCTTTTTCTCTGTAATGATAAATGATAAATGCTAAAACAGTCATTTGTAGTTGACTTTCCTGAATCAGTTTGGCTAGCAACACAATCATATTGTGTTTATTTAAAATTTAAAAGATTTTAACTAGCTTAAGGTATCGTGATCCAAATGATGGAAAGATCACTTATCCAGAAATCCTCAGGTCCCAAATATTTTGGGTAATAGATCCCATACCTGTATCAGTTTATTGAAAGACATTTTTATTACTACAGGTATGGGACCTATCATCAAGAATGCCTGGGACCTGGGGTTTTCTGGATAACGAATCTTTCTGTTAATTGGACCTTCATACCTATTAGAAAATTATATAAACAATAAATAAACCCAATAGGCTGGTTTTGCTTTCAATAAGGATTAATCCTATCTTAGTTTGAATTAAGTACAAGGCACTGTTTTATTATTACAGAGAAAAAGGGAATCATTTTAAAAAATTTGGATTATTTGATTATAATGGAGCTTTCTGGATAATGAGTTTCCAGATAAGGGAACCCATAACTGTACCACTGATTGGGGGAATAAACAAATCACTTTTATGGGAAAATGTGTAAAATTGTTGATACTGTTCCTAATGATTGCATATTTTATGCCATGAAGCAGTCTGCTGTTACAATATCTAATGTTAAACGTTTGGATCATTTTGTAACCAGTGTATAGTGTGAACTGAAGACAAGCTAATATGATACTGCTATTTTTCAAAAAATCTTTTATTACACCATTTTGTGAAATACAAGAAGTATACAATACTCCAATATTGTTTCTTAGTAATAGCGATCTTGGCGATAAAACAGACAACAATCAAGCAAAAAAGAGTAAATGGGGATGAGGCATTACTGTATATGCTGGCTGCAAGTAAACCAAACCTACAACCTTACAAAATCCTACAAACAGGTTAAATTCAGTAGTATGGCCCCTGCACAGTCTGATGAGCCATAATCTGTTTCCTTCAGAACAGATAGGCTGGGGTTTGGAAGTTGCTGGGATAAAGCTCACTGTTGTCTCCTCCAATCCGTTAAACATTTTATAATTTTTTCAACATCTTTGTGAGAGCTAGTGATGGGCGAATTTATTCGCCAGGAGCAAATTCGCAGCGAATTCCCATGATTTGTCGCTGGCGAACAAATTTGCGAACCGACAGCAAAAATTTGCCCAAAAAAAATGAGTCACACATCGTTTTTGACGCAACAAAAACGATGTGCCACGCAACGAAAATGATGCGCCGCGCGTCAAAAACGACACGCCGCATCAAAACCGTACCGCGACTCATTTAGCTAATTTTTTCCAGCGAAATTCGCAAATTTTTAGGCAAAGCGTAACTGGGTAGATTTGCCCATCACTAGTGAGAGCACATCAATTAAGGCATTGATGATGATGATGATGACATAAGGCAAACAGAGAAATGAAGAAGCAATTTCTACATATGAAGGATGGCAATGGGACAACTCTTTAAACCTGCCATGCTTCTCATTTTTTAAAAAAGCCTACTTGGTAAAAAAAGATCTGCAGCAAACTGAGGTAGTGGGATACAGAAACCAAAGGTAGAGAATCAGCCACATCCTGTATGGCACTAGCCTTGGGGCTGAGGGATTTTTTTAATTCAAACTCTTCTATGAAGTCCAAAATGTGTCTCTCACACTCCGGTGTCTCTAGGACCACCCTGGTGAGATACAGTTTGTTAAATACTATTCTATTCTAGTTGGAGGAACTTGATAATGTCTAGAACACATAGCTGCTTCAGGTACTTTCATAAAGGAACATAAATATTATTGGTATCTACCTGAATTCAACCTCATTTTCGGTTCCACTTGGATTTTCTGCTTAATGGCACTTTACACAAGGGGCAAACTCAAAGATAGAATGGTTTTCAACACTGCTACATCTTTGCTATGCACAACTTTTCTTTATTAGTGTGCTCAACATTGCACATATGTGAGATATTTAAAGCAAATAAAACGCCTATATTTGTAGCAAAGGGTTTAAAGGAAGTGAAGATTTTCTTTTCTTTTGAGTTTTATTTGACTCCTCCTGATTTATTTGTTTCACAAAAAAAATCATAGAGCTTCTCTTTCATTGCAACATGGATATTACAGATACATGATAAAGGAATTCTTTCTCTACTATTGTGGGTTGCTTAGATGCATACTTCTCAAAAGAGAACTTTATTCTAGCATAACATATTGTCTATTGCCACCAGCACAACACTTTTTTATGAGCATGGCTGGGTGAAAAAAGAAGTGTCTTTTAAAAGCAATGTCTCACAGGGTTTATGTGCTGCAGCAACAGCAACAAAAAAATTCTGTTTTCCATTGCATAGCGCATGACACCAATAACCTTGAAGACATCTGTGCTAGCATTATTATATTTTCTTAACATGTAGAACAGAGTTACCTATATATGTATCAAGTATATTGGCAAATTATACATATACAGTATATGTTGGTCACAAATGCAGGCAGGCTCTACAACCAAAACAATCAATTCTAAATTGCCTAAACGAATCAGTCCACATTTGAAAGTGACCCTTTAAATTGAGTGTGAAATTGAGAGATGGAGCTCCCTTTTCTTTAGAACGTAGAGTACACTGTACACAGAGAAGCCATTACATCCTTTTGTAAGTGGGTATGTTAATAATAGTGTTGTTCCTGCAGGTATTATGTGCTAACAAAACCATGTGTGTCTACTTCTGCAGAGGGTTACTGGAGGGAAAAGAATGCCTAGGCCATCTGGCATTCACCACATTGCATATATATTATCCAGATACTAATGCCTAACATACTTGTAAAGCTAAGTTGTCTCTCTTAGGGTTTGATTTTAATTTGACTAATATTCCTGTTAATAATAACATCTAATTAGAACATCCATTAAAAGTTAGTAACATTAATTTAACAGGGAAACATCTAATGGAGTTCTTGAAGCAGCATTGGCATTTTTCCATTAAATTAATGTTACAAACTTTTTTAAAGGATGTCTTAAATAGGAATCATTAGTGGTGGGAATATTAAACAAATTAAACTCAGGCCTTTATTAAGAGGTGGGAGTTTTTTCTTTTTTATTAATCTGAGAAAAGGTGTCTGTTGTTTTTCCAGGCTGTTTAAAATGTTCAGCAGGAAACAAATGTCACTTGAAAGTTTGCTGTGTCTGAATGTTTCTTATAGCACACAAATTGTCTTGTGTTTGAAGGTGTTTGAGTGCATGAGCCCTGAGGGAACTGGGTCTACGTTACTATATGTAACTGTTTAATGGACTGTTTATTTGCACAGCAACTCCAACATTTGCAAAAACATAAACTAATTACTTTTTGTTTTTGCATCAGTCTAAGACAGATAAATTTGATTTATTTAATTGAATCCACTAGTTCGTTACCTGTTTTGATCAATGTGTAACTCAAACACAGGGATATTTGCAATATGCACTTATGGCATATTTAAAAAGCTCTTAGGGACATTCCCAGAGCAAATAAAAATTCACAATTATGTTTGCACATTAAATACACCAGCCTTATAAATATAAGCATGAGCAGGGCAAATATTTTCACTGTACTTGCCATTCTGTTTTGCGCTAATTTTATAAATAAGCCCCAATGACTTCAGAAGTGGTGACGGTTGTGGGGCATAAAAGGGTCCCCCCTCCTGTCCCTTAACTTACACTTCAATTAGGTGTACAAGATAAGGAGCAGTGGTGGACGCAGGTCATACTTACAGCCAGACCTGTGGCAAGCTGTAAATTAAAAATTTGGTTAAATAATTTTTGAGACATTTTTTGGATTACAGCACATTAATATTCATCAAAACCAATCTCTGTTTTTATGTGAACTGCAAAAATTCCATGAAGTACATTTTCACTTCATGCAAATGGATTTTTTTTTTAATTATTGAATGCCAGTTATACAATATGCTATTTCTTAAAATTGTTGAAATAACAATATGAAGTATTAGGGGAATGTCAAACGGATATGTTAGAAGGGTAACCCTGTATCGTGTTCTTCATTTCATATGCACCAAATGCCTTGCTACAAGTGATGGGTGAATTTAGGGAAACAGGTTAGCAATATTACACAAACTTGAAATGCAATGGAGACATAGATTAGATACGGTTTGGCCCAGAGGTTTAAACAAGGATTATACTCCAGCACTGTTAAAGGACCAGTAAAATAAAAAAATGAAATTGTTTTAAAGTAATAAATATAATGCAGTGTTGCCCTGCACTGATAAAACTTCTGTGTTTGCTACAGAGGCACTACTATTGTTTATATAAATAACCTGCTGTGTTGCAATGGGGGCAGCCATTCAAAGGAGAAAAGGCTCAAGTTACTGTACACAGCAGATAGCAGATAAGCTCTGTAGAACATAATGTTATCGGTTATCCATTACTTATCCTGTGCCATATAGCCGTTTTTCAATTTCCGCCATTGCTACTTAGCAGCTTGTTTATATGAACTATAGTAGTGTTTCTGAAGCAAACACATCAGTTTTAACAGCTCCGGACAATACTACATGATATTTTCTTTACTTTAAAACACTTACATTTTTTTGGTGTTACTGTCCCTTTAATATACCAGTAGAGATGCAGATAATGTGTGATTTGTTGTGAGATTGGGTTTTACTGTTGCTGTAATAATATAAAAATCTGTATATTAAATTATATTAGTATTGTTATTTTTAAGGTCACGGCACTGACTAAATCGGAATTACCTTCAGAATATACCTTCTGCATACATTGAACAGTTAAAGGATAAAACACAGAATGTTAATTGCAAGCAAGGTAATCGTTTAAGCATCTCAGATCCTCCGATTGTTTTCAAAAATATGTAACTTAGTATCTCTTTTGAAACACATGGTTTTGTTTTGGATTGATGTGATACCCGTAAAATGGATACACTGAATACACAATAACAATTGATGGGAAGGATTTTGGACACAATAATAAGTTTGGACATAACAACAAATATGGACACTATATGGCTAATATATTCACTTTGTTACACCACTAAATCTACAGTGTGCTGCAGTGAATTGGACTTTTTGAAATTTATCATATAGTCACAGTAATTCCCTTTATTTTGGATTCACCCTATGGCATAGTCTTAAAATATATTGGTATGGTAATATTTTACAAAGTATAAAACAGAAGGAAATCGATTAAAACTGTATTGATCCCTGTACTTGTCAGTGAGAAATTGTTACAATTGTGCAATAAAGTTATACGCACACACTAAGGGGCAAATTTACTTAATTCATGTGAATAGATCGAAGTTCGATCGAATTCGATCGAACAACAATCATAGGAAAAATTTGATTGGTCGAATATGCAAATTTGGCTTCTTCGATCATCGAATAGCGAACAATCGAAGGATTTAATTTTTTAAAGTTATTTGATTTCCTGCTTCGGCATATTGGACCTATCGAATTGTAATAGAAGCCTATGAGAACCCTCCTGATCGAATAGGATTCGTATGATCTAATGATCATTATTCGATTGTTATTTGATCATCGAATGATTGAAGATTGAATAAAAGGGTAGCCTAAAACTATTCGATTAGCATTCGAAAATCGAATGCTAATCGAATATCGAGTGAATTCGAGGTTTTTTTTGGGAATAATAGTAAATCTGCCCCTAAGCATAAGGCATACAATAGATAAATGTAGGGCAAGATCCCATAATTTTGCTTACAACTCTAAGGGGCAGATTTACAAAATTTGTGTGAATAATTCGAAGTTCGTTCGAATTCTGATCGTACGATTTTATCGAAGATTCGAATATGCACATTTGTCCACTTTGATAATATCGAATATGCAAAATTCGATCGTATCGAATAGATCGAATAGATCGAATGATCTAATATTCCATCATTTGACCATTCGATGATTGAAGTACTTCAACTTCAAAATTTTATTCGACTGCCTACTTCGCCAGATTGAATTTTTCTATTACCTGCTCGAATAGCATTTGTACGATCGAATACCTCGATCGTTTGAATCGTAAGAAATTTTCGAACGATCAAACGAAATTTCACGACTTTTTCTTGAAATCAAACAATGCTTTTCTCAATTTTTTGAGAAATCGAATAGCGCTCAAAAAATAGCCTAAAACTATTCGATTTCCATTCGAATTTCTGCCAAATTTGAGAGCTTCATGAATAATGATAAATTTGCCCCTTACTGTTTTACTATTTTAAGATCTGCTTTTACTTAAAAATTATATTTAGGAGCAAATAAGTTTCTCTCTTTTACCTAAGAAGCGATAGGTTAAATAAGTTTTATTAAATTACAACTCAGAGATGAAAGCAGCTCAAACCTTTATTCACCACTTTGTACAAAGACAACTAAAACTTAAAAAAGAAGTAGGCTAGAAATGCTGCACTTTACACCTCAGAAAATGGCCCCATTAGCATCCATCTTTTCTTCTCATTCACTGCACATGCTTTGTGCTATTATCAGTTACTGAGTGTCACTGACATTCCAAAGAAAATCCAAGATGGGGAGGTCCTATGACCACTTTGAAGGCCAGAATCAGCACTGTTTTAGAAATACTCAACTTTTAGGTTGGTGTAGGAAATACAATAAAAAAAGTCACATCTATTCAAAATTTGTTTTTATGGGTTAGCTCTTGTTTAAACTATAAACACAAGCAACAGTCTCATCTATTCAAATGGATTCTCCTATATCCCATCTTAATACGAGTGATATGTTTGGGACTGCTTAATATGTGCATTTGTTTTATAACTTTAACTTTAATATTTAAACAAAAAGCATTAATAGAGAGCAAGTGGTTTAAACTTCACAGAGGACATGAGTTTTAACTATTTCAGTTATTAGTGGCAACCAGTTGTTGTACAATAGCAGTTGCAAAAACAATTGCAAGGAAACAAGTGAATTGCACCACAACTGACTAGCAATCGTCTGTGGTTCCATATTAGCCAGTATTGTGTAGTAGCCAGTATGCTTCCTAATCATTTTCTTCACAAACACATACACATTGATACACACACATACACAAACACACAGATCATCATTTCTACGATACACATATGACACAAAGGGTTTCCTAATCAATGAATTAATTTGGTAGTTGCAATTTAAAGGCTAAAATTCTGACTGCTGAATAATATAAAATGACAGGACAGACATCAGCCCAGCTGCACCTTAGAGTTCAAGATCTGAAAAACATTGATTTGCTGATTAGTATTATACTCAAGTGTGGCAGTGCTCAAAGACTTGCTACATATGTTTGGCAATTCTAATCACAAAGTAGAGGATTATATCTGGGAAATAAGAGTATGCTGCAGAAATTATGCCTTTGAATTAGGGATGCGCTCAATCCCGGATTTGAATATGGGGAAGCTTATTTACTATAATCCAAATTTATCTCATTATGTAAATGAAAAAAAACATGACCAAACAATCATACCGATTTTATCTTATGAAAAGCTTAATTTGATAAATTCTGGTGAAAACTTGATAAAATTGTGCAAAAAAAAGTTTTTTTCCATAATCGCTTAATTTGTTTGGGCCTTTTCCTGAAAAGACTGAATTTTTCAGATTTTTGTCTGAAATGGCTGGATTTTCAGGTTAATTCCAGCTCAGACCACAGAAACTACAAAATAGGATAGGGACCTCTGCCACTGACATACTGTATACACAACCTCAGCAGGTCTGAGATGGCGGATTTTCTGATTCAGGCTTTTTGCTGCATCGGGCTTTAATAAATCTTGAAAAAAAAATTTTTGAAAAATTAAAAATTTTAATTTTGCGCAAAAAACCTGACCAAAGTTTAGTAAATAACGTCCTCAAATTCATATCACTTTAGGTCACATGATTAAGGGAATAGAAATGTATTTTCCCCTTAAGGATTCAATTTGGGATTCATCCAAATCCTAATCCTTTAAAATTTGCATTTGGCACATTCACCAAACAGAGCAGATCCTTTCTGAGAGGTGGGAGCTTGTTGTTGCTGAATTTGATGTAATGTAACATATATATGATTCTGGCCCATAGCTAGAAGAAGTATGTATTTTTGTTCTATGCAAACCAAACTGTTGGGTGACTGTAGGTCACTACTCAGATCTTCATTCAAAGTCCTGAAACAGTAGGTTATGGCTATGCATCTGAGAATATTGTGTTGTGAATCATTGTAGTCATTCATTTCTCTAGAGGATTCTTATGCAGGAGGCAATTCTCTGTTAATTATGATTGATTTGCTGTGGTCTAATGTTAAGAGGTTATAACATCCCTTAGCAAAAAACCTTAATGACCTTTCCAAGGCAATAAATGCAAGGACAGTCACATATAGTTCCAAATGAAAGAAACTACTATATTTTTTTTATTTTTGAATATTGAATATTTATTGAACTTAATCAAGGAACAAGAAAACGTTTGTATTTATTAGTTGGCATTTTCAAACTTCTGATTTTTTTTACATGGTTGACAACTGATATTAAACATGTTTATACCGTTTATACCATTTAGTCTACTTGAAAAAGCTTGTCAAAAGTACATGAAAGCATAGTCCAGCCTAATTGAGTAGGGCACTGATTTCTAATTTAGAGATTGAAGGATTTACCAGCCATACATTCCATATTTTATTGTATTGTCTTGCAACTAGAGTTAATATAAGTAATTTTTCTATAGTGTAATTCCTGGTTAACCATTCTGATCCAGTGTAAGGGATTCTGAATGAGAAGAAATTCAGGAGTCCAGGAAAGGAGCAATCATTGTACAAACAGGTACTGAATAGTGATGGGCAAATCTGTCTCGCTAAACATTTTTTTTAAACATATTTACAATACATAGGAGTCTATTGGCCTTTTTTCATGGCAAAATCTGGCAGGAAATTGTCATCCGTTCAATAGTACTGAACAAAGGGTGGCTGAGTCTCAGGACAAGAATAGAACCTGACAGAACTGAGGCAAAGTGGGACTAGAGCAGGAACAGGACTGGTGTAGGAAGAAGAATAGGCAAAAGGTACTGAAGCAAGAAAAGCAAAAGCTAGGGATAAGCCACAGTGCTCAAACATATAGAAGTCAATGCTCAGGCCAGGACATTTGGTAGAAAAATGGTCTATACAGGGCAGAGAAAACTCTAATAGGCTTGTCCCATCTAAGCAATAGATTAGTTGATTAGTTGATATTGGAAAGTCAGGTGAGTAGATTAGGTAATGAATGATGGAGAGCACAGCTGGAGATCAGTCAAGCAAACAGAACTTTTGTACATCCCAGATATTATACATGTAGTACTCTTTTTAAATAGGGAATTACATCACCTGGCTAAAGTGACTAAAGAGTCTTTTAAAATACAGTAATCCTTCAAACTTACAGCTTCAGCTGCAGTAAATCATCTGGATCCATCACGGCATCCCATAGCCTGGTGCTTTTTATTGCTACCTAGTTGCACATACAGAGAGTTCTACAGGCAAAATGATTGTATAACTTAACTAAGTACAGAGAATTGAACCACTAGTGTGCTGAAGGGCTGCCATTCCATTTGCTTCTATTGAGGGCTGCTTATACTGACCTGGATCACTTAGAACAGGGGTCCCCAACCTTTTTTAACCGTGAGCCACATTCATATGTAAAAAGAGTTGGGGAGCAACACAAGCATGACAAAATCCCTTGAGGTGTCAAAGAAGTGGTGTAATTATTATTATTATTATTATTAACATGTATTTCTATAGCGCCAACTTGTTGCGTAGCGCTGAATTGATTGTTTGGTAGCCTCAATGTGGACTGGTAGCCTACAGGAGGCTCTACTTGGCACTATACTTAATTTTTATGCAATTAAAACTTGCTTCCAAGCCTGGAATTTAAAAATAAACACCTTCTTTGAGGGCATGAAGAGCAATATCCAAGGGGTTGGAGAGCAACATGTTGCTCACGAGCTACTGGTTGGGGATCACTGACTTAGAAGATGGTGGGCTGTCTCTTATTCCTTATTTTGCAAACAAGCAGCCATCAGTAGAAGCAAATTAAGGAGTTACTGTCCTCCCATAAGTGATCTAAAGCACAGCAGATGCACAATTCTGGATAGGGTTAGCTTGTATATGCAGCCAGACAGAGAAGCATATGGAGTGACCACCAGCACAAGCATATTGATTAGCACTGGTGCTACATAGCTGTCAAGTTAGAGGTCATGGGGAGGTGGCCTGGGGTCACACTTGTGATTTGGGCAACCAAGGGAGCTGCTGCAGTCAAGTAGCATGTATGATTAACTACACCTACTTTCAAAGATTGAAATTTGCTGTGATTTGGTGTGCGTGTTTTATTGCACTCATAAAAACTATTTAATGTAAACATGTACCTTAATTTACATTTACCTTAAATTAATACAAACATTTACATTACTGTTTACTCACTAGACTGATATATTAATAACTCTGACACACCCAACTCTCGTAACTATAGGTAAGTTAAATACGCTTTACCATTTCTTACTATAATACTGTGATGAATTATGCTATTAGGATATACTGTATGAAATGTGTTGTCTGCTCTGTGCATCTATTTGCCAGGTGCCATCCTTCTGATCTTGAATAACCACTTCAAGGAAGATGTTTTGATTTCTAATGCCGCCACTTTCACAAAATCCCTTCACATGTCACACTCAAAGGATGTAACTATTATTCTTTTTTAGAAAAAAAAGCATTTCACCTTTGTGGAACTGAAAGAACTGTAAGACTCGAATTGGGGAATGTAATATGTTTCTCTAGTGCAAAAAACCTGCACAAAGACATGTGTGAACTTTAGCGCCCATGTCTGCATCCTTTATGACCGATTACAGACCTCAATGACTTCATTGAAATTTTTTTGACCAAATGGCTTGTATATGTAATTAAATTTCGCAATCACAAAAATTTTTTTGCAGCTAAATATTTAACAAAACTCCAGATCAGGTGTTAATGCTAAACCTTTGCTTAGCAATAATCCACTATGTAATATTAACCAGCGGATGATTTTACCTTTCGAGCAGTGCTAAACATTTGCAAGTACGCCATTTTAAATAATGCTTCCAATTTTTAATTACATTCCCCCTTAAAACTGGAAAACATTCAACAGCCTCGGAACTACCCTTGGGAACCTTAAAAACCCCTCTCAGGCCATAAATATTTAATCTCATCGGTTCCTTGGTACAGTATGTGAATATTTTAAGAATCAAAACTTATGTAATTCTCATATGTAATTAATGTTCTCTTGGGATAATACAGAAGGAAAGCTTTTAGTAAGTAAGTACTGTTTTCAATAGGGAGTAATTTAAAAAAAATTGCATAAACAAATAAATGCTTATTTAATCTAACACACCTTAATATGGGTACGATTTATGAAACCACTAATGTTTGGATCAGGGTTTTTGACACCAAAATTTGAACAAGAGGAAAAAAAGCACATCTTTTCTTTTCTATTAGGCGTCAAAACGATTCTGAATACAAAAATACTCTAGCTAAAACCTTTCAAAATCAAGTAGAAACTAATGGTAATGGTTTTAAAGGTTTTCAGGTGTTTTTGATGCTGGTTTGCGTGCAATAATATGAAAATGTCATAGTTATAGTGTGCCAAGTCGTAGAACGTTATGGTTTTTGTGACTTTTTCTGCAACACTTTTTGGTTTATGCTTTTTCATTTTGGATCTATTAATAAATTTCATAATATTGATGGTTTTAGAGAACGTGAGTTTAGTCATAGCTTCAAAAACCTCAAAAACCATTAAAATGAGACTGCTAATAGGCCTGCACAGTTAAAGTCTCAATAGTACATCTATGCATCAGCTTTTTAACAGGGCAAAGCTTGTTTGGACCTATACCAAAGAATGTGCCCAATACAAACAGGGCAAAATACAAGTTATAGAGACATAATACTTTGTTTGGGAAGGGCTAAGCTTCAGTGGATCATTCAAAGTTTTTATTCATTTATATCAAGCATGTTTTGTTCTACATTATATAGTTGTGCATACTCACTGTTTTCTACAGTATCGACAAAGACAGCAGCACTCCGACATTTTGAAAAAAGTGAATTTTTACTCCAAGTGCCACAAGGCAACGTTTCAGGCCCTTCTGACCCTTTATCAAGCCTTTTCAATTAATAAAGGCTCAATAAATGGTCAGGCAGGGCAGGGGGTACGGCATGCACCTGGGGCTGCAGAGAGACATTTGCCTACTCTTGAAGCACACATGAATTGAATCGATTACTCACTGTTTTCTGTTACCTTACTTGAGTGATCAGTGCTTCTGTATTGACTTTTGTATCAGTTCTTATTCAAAGAATTTGGAGTGCTCAACCCTTCACACATAACCCTATTGTAGGGTATCAGGTGCTTGATCTGGATGACCCTTTCCTGCCCAACGGATTCAGCATACAATGTAGAAACAAACCAGCAGCACACTGATTGCAGTGAAGAAAGTGATCAGTTGTTTATTTTAGCCCATGTACATACAAGGTAGGGGCAACGTTTCGGACCCCACTGGGGAGGCTTGACAAAGGACCTAGTGGGGTCCGAAACGTTGCCCCTACCTTGTATGTACATGGGCTAAAATAAACAACTGATCACTTGCTTCACTGCAATCAGTGTGCTGCTGGTTTGTTTCTACATTTGCTATCAGTTCTGTCACATATAAAAGCACCATCATTAAGCCAATGGAAAATACTCATTGGCTAACACCAAAGTGAGGCAGATAACCTGATGTAGCCATGAGGTGCTGAGGTGATGAAACAAGTGGCAAAATTATATGTGCAAAAAGTGATTTAAAATTCATGCAGCTTGGTATTATTATTGGAGCATTTCCTAGCATACGTTCTTGGACTGTATTTTCATTACATACTAACTATCTTTATAGCATACGCTGCCTTAGTTTTAACCAAGTTTACTGTACATAGGTCATTCAGAGATGTGGCCTATAGCTTCCATTCTAGCCCTAGCCTAAAGTATCAATGATGGTATTCATGATATTACACAATGGGAATGATAAAGACAAATTAATGATATTACATCATGAGAATGATAAGTTCTATTATATTTTTAGGGCAGTGCAATACTATAGTTTCTTTTGGTAACTCTTTAGTAATTATTTCACATCATTCTAAGGAGTGATAACTAAAAAAATGTAAATATATGATTAATTTCAGGATTATTTACTGAATAGAAATACAAAACTGGATTCTAATTTAGGACCTCATACAGTAGTTTCTGGTTTTGCTCCGCAAGCATTTAATCTAAGATGAAAAGAAAATATAAGAATTGGCTTGGTTAAAAAATAATAATACGGCTGATGAAATCTTACATTGGTAATATATCTCAGATTTATTGCCTGCATTTGTCATAATTTAAAATGTCAGCCCTTTCTCCAGTATAAAATAATGGTTTTGCAATCTTTATTAATCCAACTGCATTATTGTAATTTTGAACTTATAGAACTTGAAAATGAAAATTGAATTCTAGTTAAGTATATGAGAAATAAGAAATATATTTACAGTTTTAGAGAAACTGTCACTTCAGTTATATCCTTAGCCCTATTACTATTTGTTGAATGCATTTTCCACCTGTATGAACAAAGCTTAGGGAAAAAAAGGCTTACTTCTGATTTTGTTTTTCTGGATTCTAGGCACTTTTTTATGGTTGTATGGTTATATTATTTTGTGTAAATACCTTTAGGAGCTGATCAATATTAAAACATAACATTACCCCATATATAGATGCAGCCACTTGGATTTGTGTGTTCAATACATTGTGACTCAGGGTTAATTGAAGAACTGTGTTATCTAAAGTCTAAGATATAACAAAATCAGAAGTAAGCCTTTTTTTTCCTAAGATTTGTTCATTTAACCTTTTCATTAGCATGTATAGGATGTGAAGTGCAGTGAAGTGTTTTTTTTCCATACAAAAGAAACATAGATAAACATATATATACTGATACCTGAGTGTCAGTACCATAGACTCTACTATGACACATCAATTTGCCATGACTCTGTTCAGATCTTACTCTAATGGGCAGATCTATTCATTTTGTTTTCCTTTATTTTGGTTTTTCAAAAAATAAAAAACAATTTTTTAATAAATGTCATAAAATAGTGCCAATAAGAAGTGTATGTTCTTTTAGGTTTAGTAACAGCTCAAGAGTTTTAATAATATGTACATTGTTCGCAAGGAGGCTTAGTTTATGTTCCTGATGTCCCATAGTTATATTATTAAATTGGGTTGAAAAAAGACAAAGTCCAACAAGTTCAACCATTCCAAATTAAAACCCAGCATACACACACATCCCTCCACTCTTTCACACAAACCGTATATGCCCATAGCTATACTAACTGTAGAGTTTAATATCAAACTAGCCTTTGATATTATGTCTGTCCAAAAAATCATCCACGCCCCTTTTAAAAGCATCAACAGAATAAGCCATCATGTGGCAGTGCATTTCACAACCTCACTGTCCTCACTGTGAAGAACCACCTACGCTGCTTCAAATGAAAGTCTTTTTCTTCTAGTCTGAAGGGGTGGCCTCTGGTGATCCTCTTTATGGGTAAAAAGGTCCCCTGATATTTGTCTATAATCTCCTGTAATGTATTTGTAAAGTGTAATCATGTCCCCTTGCAAGCACCTTTTTTTCCAGAGAAAACAACCCCAACCTGGAAAGTCTACCTTCATAATTTAAGTCTTCCATCCCTCTATCCAGTTTAGTTGCACGTTTCTGCACTCTCTGCAGCTCACTTATATCCCTCTTAAGGACTGGAGTCCTAAACTACACTGCTTACTCCAGATGAGCTCTTACTAGGGATCTATAAAGAGGTATAATTATATTCCCTTGTGTTTATGCCCTTTTTTATGCAAGACAGAACTTTATTTGCTTTAGTAGCTACAGAATGACACTGCCCAGAATTAGACAACTTGTTATCTATAAAAACCTTAAGAGCCTTCTCATTTATGGAAACTCCCAATTTGTAGTCTATCTATTAGCCAGTTCCCTATCCAGGTACAAATACTACAGTATGTTCCAGGCCAACATTCCTTAATTTAACCAGTAACCTTCTGTGTGTCACTGTATCCAGTGACGGGCAAGTCTGCCAGGCACCCTAGGCACCGCAGCCAACAACATCACCCATTGCTGCTCGCTCAAGTGTTGAGAGAGTGGTAGTGTGCATGCGTGTAAAAGCAGCAAGGATGCGCGAGTATGCTGGCACCAAAGAGTGCCACGGACGCATAAATGCACATGCACTGAAGAGTACACACTAACAAGAATTGCTCCGCAGCTTTGAAGCATAGCAGCCGGAACTAGGGGAAAGCGTCAGAAGAGGTACCTTGCCTGGCGCCCCTCTACCTTTGCGCCCTAGGCAAGTGCCTCTTCAGCCTACCCCTAGTTCCGGCCCTGACTGTATCAAATGCTTTAGAAAAAAAATCACATCCACTGCCATCCCAGAATCGAGGTTCCTGCTTACCTTCTCATAAAAAGAAATTAAATTAGTCTGGCAAGATCTATTTCACATTAAACCATGCTGGCACAAACTCATAGTATTGTTATTTTCAATGAAATCCAGTATCCTATCCTTTATTAATCCTTTGAAAAGCTTTCCTACCACCAATGTCAGACTAACTGGCTTATAGTTTTTAGGCTGAGAACAGGATCCCTTTATGAACAGCGGCACCACATTAGCAATTAGCCAGTCTCTCGGCACCATACCAGACCTCAATGAATCCTGAGAAATGAATTAGATTCTGTGTCCCTGCTTGTTGCTGTCCGCTTTCCTTTCTGTGTCCCTGCTTGTTGCTCAGCTCTCCCTTCTGTGTCCCTGCTTGTTGCTGTCTGCTTTCCCTTCTGTGTCCCTGCTTGTTGCTGTCAGCCCTCACTTTTGTGTCCCTTCTTGATGCTCAGCCCTCTCTTCTGTGTCCCTGCTTGTTGCTTAGCTCTCCCTTCTGTGTCCCTGCTTGTTGCTGTCTGCTCTCCCTTCTGTGTCCCTGCTTGTTGCTATCTACTCTCCCTTCTGTGTCCCTGCTTGTTGCTGTCTAATCTCCCTTCTGTGTCCCTGCTTGTTGCTGTCTGCTCTCCCTTGTGTGTAAAAATTGTATATATTAGAACTGCACTTAAAAGTTCCTATTTTAATTGTGTTAAATTTGTTCATTATTAGCTGGGAAAAGGTTGCATTTGAAACACATGCAGAGTAGCATGTAGTAATGTAATATACTGTAATGTTTCCTTTCAGTGCAAATGATTATATAATGAGGCTATCATTCCACTCTGACCTTTCCCAGCCATTTAAGTGTAAATCTTCCAATCCAAAGGGACCAAAGATTTTTTGCAGTCTGTTGCCCCCTAATTAGGACAGAAAATGCTCAGATATTCAGAGATCTGAAACTTCACAGTCAATGTTGGTCCTTGTGAATTTCAATGCTTTGACTTACAGCAGTTTTTCAATGAAAGATCTTCTGTGCTCATTTCACTGCCTGGAGCTGGTTCTTCTGCTCTCTTTCCTGCATCTGTAAGATGGCGGCTGCTGGACCACGCTATGTGGTGCATTAAGTACACATTAGTATTCGCATCTGAAGTATCGCCAGGGACTGTGACACAGAGGTGGACCGCTACTGACCAAGGGAGTCGGGACATAGAGGCAGAGCAGAAGCAGATCTGTAGCATTTCTATGCTATTTTCCCCAACTGCTATGCTAGGGCTGCAGGTGGCGACTGACAACTGTGGGGGATCCATCATTCAGCAGCCTCAGATGCAGGGAAGGGGTAGGGAGTCTTGTGATAGCGGGAGGCATCAGGCAGAACAGGTATCGCACCGGCAGCATGCAGTCAGTCAAACAGCAGAGCCATGGTCATCACCAGAAGCCCTAGCACGGCAGTTGGGGAGAACAGCGTGAAAATTCTTCTGCTCCGCTTCCTGCTCCATGTCCCGACTCCCTCGCCTCAGTCAGTAGTGGATCCACCTCTGCGACAAGACAAGTGTCAGTCACAACCAGTAAAAGGGAAATTATCCGGTCAGGTCACATAATGTCTGTGTGTGGGGGTGACTGAGCACTTTACCTTGATGTTGTTTGACTTCTGTGCAGCCAATCATATACTGCACTGATCAGGCACTGAGAATGAGCCAATAAGTGCGCCTATGCTTCTGACGGCACAACCAGGAAGTGCAGGTGAAAAATGTTGTGCAGGTCGCGGTCTACCAGGAAAGTGATATTGATCAATGTCGTGGGCACCCCTGCTTTAGTGCATGGCTTTTATTCAGGCTTTACATACAAACACACTCCTCCCCCCCATTTAATCCCTCTGTCCCTCCTAAAAAGGGTGTAACTATTTAAATTCACAGTCCAGTCACATGTTTCATCCCACCAGGTCTCAGTGATACCAATTATATCATCATTTTTAGAACATGCAATTAATTCTAGGTCTCCCATTTTACCTGACAAACCTGCATTTGCCAGCATACAGTGGAGGTTACTACTTTTACTTTAATGTGCATTACTTTGAGGAGAATTAAATGTTAAATTAGTATTAGTCTGTTTTCCTTGTAACAGAGGGACCTCCTTAGCTGGTAAACTGTATGCCCCTCCTCACTCCCCCATGACCCCTTACTAATCCCACTACCCCATCTACCCTAACTTGCCCATAATTCTTTCTCTCACCCAACCCCCACTTTCCTAGTTTAAACACTCCAATATCTTGGCCATTCTTTCCCCTAGCACAGTGGACCCCCCTTCCAATGAGGTGCAATCCGTCATGACTATGTAGGTTGTACCCAAAGGAAAATCAGCCCAGTGCTCTAGAAATCCAAACCCTTCCTTCCTACACCAAGACTTGAGCCAAACATTTAGCTCCCTAAGCTCCCACTGTCTCCCTAAATTAGGATGTGGCACAGGCAAAATTTCCAAAAATTGCATTGGAAGACCTTCCCTTAATCTTAGAGCCTAGATCCCTGAACTCACTCTTTAAGGTCTTCCATCTACCATTTATCTTGCCATTAGTACCAATATGTACTAAGACTATTGGGTCATGACAAGCCCCACCAAATAATTTGTCTACCCGATTAACCACATGCCGAACCCTGGCACCAGGTAGACAGCAAACTGTTCGGTTGTAGCGATCTGGACAACAGATTACCCTATGCACTTTCCTATTAATTGAATCCCCTACAACCACAATCTGCTTAGGCCTGACTCTATCTTCTCCCCACCACTACTAGAGAAACTGGTCTCCCGGCTGTTAGAGATCAGCTCCATCTAGAATTGCCAATCCAGAGTTTACACTCCCATCATCTTCACACAATCTGGCAAAGCTGTTGTGATGTATAAACCCAGGAACAGTCTCCCTTTTCCTTCTGCCCACCTTAGATTTTCTAACTGCCACCCAGCTATCTGAATCACCACCCTGCTGCTGTTCTGTTCCCCCCAAACTACAGATGAAGCCACTTTGGATTGTGTGTTTGACACAGAATAACTAAACTCAGACTTCACACTTGTCTCATTTAACACAGAATATTGTGTCACAGCATCCCATCCAATTAAAAAGTTCACCATTGAAAACAATGGTGCTTTGGTATGCTAATGAAAAGCTTAAATGCATTAAATGAGTTAAGATAACTTTAGATAACACAGTTTCTTCAATTAGCCCTGAGTCATGACGCATTTAACACACAAATCCAAGTGGCTGCAGCTGTATCTGACCCTGCTAGGTAAGCATTTTGGATCTCTTGTTCCAAATCTGCATACATATGGTAGACTGTGCACTGGATCAAACTCCGGTGTTTGCAACTCCACTTACAAAGCCCCCACTTAAAGAGGAAACACTTAAGAGCAGCTAAACACTGGAGCAAGGTTTATTTATACATTCTGTTCAGGTGCAACTAATAAAATCCCACCCCCTCAAACTGAGGGAAAATTAAGTACAAAAGTAAAGCAGGTTATTAAAAACTTGCTGTAAGCACAAAAGCAAACCAAACTTTGCTATTTAGCAAAAGTTGTAAGTATAGAGATGTGCAACTAAACTTGTAAAAGGTGAAGCTACAAAGAAAGACTATCAATATTGGGTTTGGCATGAAAACTCTACTTTCTAGATAGTATTATAGACAAATGGTACTGTAGTTGCTCTTTTTCCTCAAAGAATAAAACAAAGAACACTTGGCTGACCCTTAAGTCAAGTAAAATAGAATTTTCGAACAAAGAATTTCAAATGGTATATCACAGTGGGGTCTTCAAGATGGTGGACTACTTTGCCAGGACATGAGACAGCAATTTTCCTTTTTGACTTTAAAATTTGCAAGGGCATCTTTTTGGACGTACATAATATAAAGGACTTTGGTTAGTGAAGACTTGCATTCTGCCTGTCAGGGTGCCTGTTAATTCCGGTCGGCGCGTGTCAAAATGGCGTCCGTTTGGCGCCAATTTGGGACTATTTAAGGAAGTTCTGGACACTGGACTAGTGCTCGATTATAGGTCAAGCTAGCCTTGTTCCTGGGTGCGCCTTTTCTCTACGAATTCCTGTGTTTCCTGTGTATGACCTTGCCTGTTCATTTGACTATTGACTCTTCGCTGCCTGGACCGATCTTCTGCCTGGACCCTGACCACGATTTAGTCTTTGTCTGTACCTTGAACTGTTTTCGGACTGGTGTTTCCTCCTTGGTCCGCACACACTTCCGGAGCCTTCGGGCCTTACACTGCCTATCCATGATAAAATTAAGCCTTGATGTAGGCAGGATTGAATGAGTTGTCTTGTGGGGATATGATCCCCATTCACAAGGTAGCTTAGTGCTTGTTTGGTTTTCGGCTTTGCGTTCCCTAATGTTCTATTGAAGCGACTGGCGAATCGGCGGCGTTTCGCTTCGAATAATTTGTGAAACGCCGTTGCGTCTTGTTTTTGACGCGGGGTCCTTTTTTTACGCCGGTGCCCAGTGCTTTTCTACACCAGCAATAGGCGCCGGCATCAAAAACGGACGCCTGCGTCAAGAACGAGATGCCGGCGAATTTTCGCCAGGCGAACTTTCAGTGGCGTTTGGTGAATTTATTCGCCTGCGACGAATTCCCGTGATTCAGCGCAGGCAAATAAATTCACGAAACGCCACTGAAATTTTGCAAATAAATTCGCCCATCACTATTCTATTGCAGTGCTGCTCAAATTTATATATGAAGACAGAAACTTGCCTCTCATACTGCTTATGTGAGGGCCTGATTATATTGAAATGATGACGTTATACAAAAAAGTTCAAAAAAGGCCATGAGAAGACTTGTAAGATTATGATGTACTAGACATTACCTTTACTGACTGCGCCGCGGACTCCCCGGGTCACACATCCCACAGCTCGAACTGCTCCTCTGTCACATGGTGCTTGGGCATGTGTACAGCTGGCGGTGTAGCAGTGAGCAGAGGAGCGGCACACCGTTATGTAGCGCCGGTCTTTCCATAGATTGAAGGCAGCAGATTATAAACCACTAACGGAAGTCTCTGCGTTCCAAGTGGGACATTCACTAAGATCTGAAAAATCGCTAGCGCAGGCTTTGCGAGCGTTCGCCGCACTTCGCCAGGCGAATTTTCGCCTGCGCTACGCAAATTCACTAAAGTGCGAATTTACGCTCTGGTCGGCGAACGGTAACGTATTTACGCTAGTGTTACTTCGCTAGGCATAGCGCAATTTCGCTAGCGAAGCCTAATTTGTATATGGCGCAAATCCTATATAATAAAGTTCAAGTGTCTCTGCGTCCAGTCCCTGTGTCCGTGGGATTGCACTACTGCGCATGTGCCCCACGGACAGCCAGCACGAAGCGTCTAAAGCTAGCGCAAATTCGCCAGCGTGACGTCAAATCGTAATCGCAAATTCGCGAACACCAACTCTGGCGAATTTACGCTAGCGAAGTAGATAGACTTGCGCAACGTCGCACCCTTACGCCAGGCAACGTTGCGCAGTGGCGAAGGATTGTAATTACGCAAATTCATTAAGATCAACTTTTTGCTGTTCGTTAGCACTTACGCTAGAGCAATACAATAGATAGGAGGTTGAAAAAAAAATTAGAAAATTTTTCTAAGTGTTTTACCAACCTCCTATCTGTTGTAATCTATCTACTTCACTAGCGTAAATTCGCCAGTCGGTGGGACTTAGAAAAATTTTCAGTTTTTTTTTTCAACCTCCTATTGTATTCTATCTACTTTGCTAGCGTAAATTCGCCAGAGTCGGTGTTGGCGAATTTGCGCTAGCGTTAGACGCGTTAGACGCTTCGCGCTGGCTGTCCGTGGGGCACATGTGCAGTAGCGCAATTTCACGGACACAGGGACTGGACGCAGAGACACTTGAACTTTATTATATAGGATTAATAATAATATACCTCACCCCTCGTACTAGGGTTTTGTTTCTTTTGAGCAAGCAGACAAAGAATCCACACCAATAAGTATATATATTAAAGTGATTATATTGTATAATAAATCAATGGATTGTTACTCATAAACTATTACATTTAGACTAAAACAATATTGATAGTTACATGTTCTATAAGTCTACATTGTTATTACCATGCCCATATTCATCACTCTCTGGGTAATCAAATGGCTCCTGCTCTCATCTTGCTCCCAGGCTTCTCTGTCATCTGTCCCCAGATGCTCTCTTCTCTTCAACTCCTCTCTCTACTGTCCAGGGTTCTTTTTTCCTGGTTTGTGACATTTGCCCCCACAGCTCATCTCCCAGCTGATAAGATTCTGAGATAAACCCCAACATGCCCTGTTGAGCAAGATTTTTTGCATACAAAATCAGTTTTATAGCTCCTGTAGAAACCAACTACAATTCCAAGGAAACCCTTTGATATGGAAATTTGGGCCAGGGTGGGATTTGGATCGTAAGCTCCCCGAAAAGACTAACTGCAGACAAAGTACAACACAAGAATATGCAAAAGGCCACGAACAAATTCATATGTAACATAACATAATGGCATACCTAAAATGGCTATTTCTTACAGACTGCTCTAAAAGTTCCCAGTTGCAAATACTTTTTATCTCATCAAAGTAAGCCATTAATATATTCTCTTTAAAGGACATCATTTTAAGTCAACATAAACAACATTTCTTGGGGAAAAAAATTGCTAAAATCTGTATATTTAAAGTGGAGTATTGTGCAAAGTGGTTTTTCCTGATTAGAAAACAATGTATAGCTGAAGTATTTACTGTAACTACCGGTATAAGTAATGTGTAACATTATTGTGCCATTAAATAGAAAACAATTTGCATCTGAATCTGTTCAATAATGTAAAGATCAATTACACACCCATTAAATCAGCATGATGTGTGCTTTATGTCACTGTGTCTAAATATGAATTATGCCTTTATGTCATTACATAAAAGTATAACGTAGAAGCATAAATTAAGACTTCAATACATACTATGTAGTCTGGCAATAATTACTGAAATGGCGAGTGAATATATTGTGTAGAATTATACCCCATGGTTTCAAAAAACCCTTTTTAAATACATCTACACTGGAAATCAATGTTATAGGTTAAAACATCATAGTCAGTCAAGCAGAAAATATAAATATTTTTCTAAATATATTGTAGCATACTCTAAAGGGATTATTTATTAAAATTCAAAACTGTTTCTACAAAACAGAACATCAAGTGGATTCAATGGGATCTTGTGTGTTGTGTGATGGTATTGCATCATATAGATTTTTATTTTAGTACCCTGTACTAGGTTTAAATGCACACTTGCTTCATGAAATATAGGTAGCCCTTTCATAGCAAAGCATCTGCAAATAAAATCCATTTTGTGGTACAGTGTATTTTTTTGTGTACTCCCTCCAAATATGCCGACAATTTTTCCAAATGTATTCTTTGTCTCGTCTTAATCTAGCCTAACAAAGTGGATTTCTAAACATATTAAAGCAAATATTGAAATGTCTATATTTTTTCTTCAAGCAAGTAATAAATAATTTAATCTATACTTGATAATCATTTATCTATCTATCTATATATATATATATATATATATATATATGTATATATATATTTACTATGCAATTATCCTTTATTACAAAATGTCATACATGAATGCATTTCCCTTAAGATAAAAAGAGAAGTAAGTAGAAGGTGGAGCTGAGAAAGCACTGTAGTCCCAGGTTCACTGGAATTTGAACTGGAATTTGAACTGGAAAAAAAATCTTCAACATTTCCATTTTGAGATTGTAACTATAAAAACAATATTTTGCTTATTCCTAAACCCTAAGGGAGGGATTTACCAAAACTAGAATTTTATTTTTTAGAAACCACAAATAAACAAATTTTCACTTATGTCAATTATTTATCAAAATGATTGAAACTGAAAAAGTACTAATGGGAAAAAAGTTGGAAAAAGTTGAGCACAATAACTACGCCTTTTGAACAATGTGCTCTGTAAAGAAGAGGCCTTTTTTCCGACAAAATGCAGGCCGCCAAATGTAGTTTGTGCTCAATTTCTCTTCTTCCCTCTAATAGGTTTATTATGTTTTTCATATAAATTTAGAAATAGCTAAGGTTTATTAATATGCTTTCTCAACCTAACATTTTCTCATTTAGCACAAGCTAGTGGCGGTGGTGGACACAGACATAGCAGCTTTGGATGCTGGCCACAACAACTCATCCATGCTGAGTGTCACTAATGCCTGCAAATTGTTGAGTCATGCTGGAATCAGCCCATTATATAGTGCAGGTGAAATCTGTCAGTGACTCACAGCATCAGTTTTTTGCAGCCAGAACAAAAAATGTAAGTTAAAAACTGACATCTAAATTGCTTAATATATAAACAATTGTGAAACGGATTTACTGTTTGAAACATTCACTGCAGTTTAGTGGACTTGTTATAACAACATGGCTTTATGTTTTGTTATTATCATGTAATTATTTATTGGGATATCACCCCCCTTGCCAGCATAGAATAACATGCTTCTGCTTCATAAGTAAAGCCTATCCATACTATAATAACCTTTTAAATACATATTGACCTACAATTTTGAGTTTTAATTACAATTTATTAAAATATAACAATGTTGTAAATTTTAATTTTGTCATCTATATTTTCATTGCTGTTGCTTGTTCTTTAGCTAACTGGTGTTTTCAGTAAGACAATCATTACAACTGCAATTCAATTAAACACGTGGCTTGTTTTCTCACTGTCAATACTATGTGCATTGTGCCATATAATGATTGGGTTATATCCTATTATCCATTGTTTTAGAATACAAGATGCAGACACAAAGCCTGTAATATTGCTTGTGCAGAATATTTCAAGTGCTATTTGTAAAGCAGGAGAACCCTCACATGAGGCATGTTCACAGCTGTTGAGAGCACAGTCCTTGTGTGAAATGGGTTTAACGTGCAGCTCCGTTAACAGTGGGGTGGCCATGTATGATTCAATCTGTATTCAGAAATAAAAGCTTTCAAAACCACACCAGCTATCACCTCTTTCAAACTCTAAGTACCCTTTTGACTGTTATTGCTTTGCTGAAAAATAACACATTTAGTCATTTGTCATAATTATAAGACTAGCAATGACATGGTATGCAGGACCACCTTTTAATGCTGCCAAGACTGTTATAATACAATCAGCAGGGGATTGCTGCTGTGAGCAAATCACAACTGCAGTGCCAGTTAAATACCAACCAAAAGGTCATACATGACCTTTGTAAGCAGTTCATCTCCAATGATTGATCTGTTAGCAACAAAACTAATAATTACACAGCTCTTCATTTCCACTTCGTCTTTGTAACATAACATTTCTCCCAGTGTGGAGGAACCAGGCTACATAGGAGTAAATTGTTGAACCATAAACCTTCTAAAACCCCACAGGTGCATCTCAAGTCTCCACTGCCTATTTTTTGTTCTCTGCAGGTAGTTCACAAAGAAGGCTAAACAATGACACATTAATTTCTATGTTTCATTTTTAATTCACCCCCTGTTAACACAAGTAATGTATTTTTAATGATCTTTCTCTTCCATGGTGATATTCTGTAGTGTGTATTTACGAGTCTGTGTTTTATGACTTAACCTTCACTTAATCATTTCTTTTAATAAAGGGAAACTTGTCATTTGATTCTTATGCTCCATAAAACTAGCTTTGAATAGGTATTGCAACCTAATCAATAACAACATTCCTTTCTTTTTAAACATTAATTTTATTAAATAGGTAGAGAAATAAATTTTAGAAAAGAAACTGTTTGTATTTTATCTCACATAAAGACTTGTTAACATTAATGTCAGATGGGATTGATAATACTGTATTATATAATAATAATAACAGTGCCACCACATTGCTGCATTACTAGATAGATTTTATATATTCTATATATTCTCCCTATGAAGATGTTAAGTGTTTAGTATTTGCATAAACAAAATGTAAAACATCAGTCAGCTAAAATATGTCTCTATTTGTGCCCATCTAAATCTATTTGCATTATTTTTCCAACTATTCCTATATTCTTATGCAGCCTTAATAGAACTGTAAGGAAGGTGCTGATATTTTCTGAGGTTATCAATGCCAGTAAATAGGTAAAACATAGACAACAATCTGTCTATAAGACAAGGTTGTTCCACATGGTGCAACTGTTTGTGCTCCCTGACTGGAAGGTGACAGGGGCCTTAATTATTAGGCCCCCTTGCACTTTGTCTAAATTTTGAGTCCTTTAGTGCTCTACAACTTGCATCCATGGAAATGGTAAATTGCCCTTTAAAGTGGACCTATCACCCAGACATAAAAGTGTATAATAAAGTTCTTTTCAAATTAAACATGAAATCCAAATGTGATTCATTCATTCATAGCTGTAAACTCATTTAAAAATCTCAGCTGCCAATCAAATATTGCCTTCCCCTCCTCTATGCCTTAGTCATAGAGTTAGGGCAGGCAATTACTTTCACTTTCCATTCAGCACATCCTTGATGCCACTGCACTCCCCATAGCCTCCCCTCTCTCTTTACCATTTAATTGTGTAGCAAGTGCATGGGGATGGACATCAGGTCCCCTCTACCGGTGCACAAACAAGATTTTGAGCTGCATTGTCTACAAAATGGCTCCTGCTTGCTATATGAATTCTCAGACCAAAGGAAACAATACTCAAATGATGTATATAGTTTATTTTGCTTGACTAACATTCTAAAATATTATTTGTAATAATCTTTTCCAGTGACAGTTGGAATAATACAAAGTAACAGTAAGTTAGGTTGAAAAAAGACTAATGTCCATCAATGTAAACCCTTTAATATTATTTTAACCTGCCTGTTAATCCAGAGTAAGGCACAAAAACCCAATTTGAAGCCTCTCCAATTTGCCTCAGAGGGGGTAAAATTCCTTCCTGAATACAAAATGGAAATCAGACCAGTCCCTGTATCAACTTGTACTATGAGCTATCTTCCATAACCCAATATTTCCTTATTTGCTAAAAAGACATCCAACCTTCTTAAAGCTATCTAATGTATCAGCCCATACAACTTTAGTGAATTTGCCCCATGGACTCCATTATAAGCAAATAATGCCAATTTTTAAAAATGATTTCTTTTTTTTACCCTGTGATAATAAAACAGTACCTTATAGTTGAGCCAAAGTAATATATAATTACTACTTATTGGAAGCAGAACCAGCTTATTGGGTTTATTAAATGTTTAAATGATTTTCTAGTAGTCTTAAGGTGTGAAGATCCAAGTCATCTGGAAAGCCACTGGTCCCGTGCATTCTGGATAATAGGTCCTGTGTCCTGTATGCCTGTATGACTTTAATGCATTGTTGTGGATTTTTCTAATTAGGGGGTTATATCTTAAAGTCCGAATGCCAAAAACTTTAAAAATGTGAGCTTTTTACTACTATAAAATCAAAGTTTTCATGATTTATTATACCATGAGGCTGCCAAAAGTCAGAATCCAGAAATACTCCATCTCCCAGCTGTCGGGGTCCTTTAGAAGTTGATAGCAAAGGCCCCATTTCATATTTGAAGATATCTTGGCCTGCACTGAGTTTCAGCCAAGCGATAGCACAAAAAATTTGAGCTTTTCTGGCATTTTTTGTGCAACACCTTCCCTGTAACTTGCATCTCCTATTATGGAGAGATTAAAAGCAAACTCGCCTTTTCTGCTATTCCATTGATCACTTGCTCACATCTTGTTCAGTAAAATATGTACACATAAATTGTCCTAAGACAATTTTGCAGCAAAATATAAACCAAGCAAGAAAATTTAGTTTTAACATCTAAGTGTGATGAAACAATATGACGGACTTACAGTATTTAATATCTTTTAAGTATGATCTTTTACTTCCTTGTACATACTAGGGGTCATTTAAGATGTCACCACATAGATGTGCAAGAGAACCTTAGTGCTTCTGCACCTCTTGCCGATAAATAGTAACTTACATTATAGGTTATACTAAACAAAAATACCAGATCAGAGGGGCTTCAGCTTTTCTTACATTATCCGAACATTTGTTTTTTATTTATTTGTAATGTTGGGGGGAAGAAAATGAATAATTGGGTTAACACATAATGCACATGTAGCACACCCTATGTTTTTCTATATGTGTGTGACCGGGCTAAACTGCTTAACTTGTTCCCAGGACCCCCAGTGTACCCATGCAACTCCCGGTACCTGTTGTAATTCAGTGCAGCAGGAGATTCAGTCAGACAAGTTTCTTTGCAGCAAACTTTAACTTGTTTATTTAGCAGGATAGGCTTAGACAGTGTAGTGGTACGCAGCAATAATCCCTCCAGTGGGATAGAATGTGCTACAGGTGAGGCAGTACACAGTACAGGTAGTCAGTGCAGCAAAAATGACAGATTCAAAGGATAATTACCACTCTCACTAGGCAATATCCCTCAAAATGAGCAAAACACTAGGGTTTGGGTTGTATCTTGGAACCTGATTTGGTCCTCACCTCACCCACTGTATTCAGCCTGGGGTCTTGAGTCTTGTTACCCTATCTGATCCTCAACTCACCCACTGTAGCCCCTGATCTAGTGGTCTACACACCACAGGGTCCTAAACCCACTACTTTTCCTCATTGGAGTGGAAGCTGCTCACTAGCTACCCTGTGCTTACTCTTGTTCCTAGAGGGACTATTACAATGTTACTAAATAGCTCTAACTACTTCTTTCTCTGGAATGCCTGGACCTATAATACCTCACAATGAGGTGTGATCCCAGGAAAGACCCTGTGCACATGAGGCTAAACTCTTTTATACTCTAAACTACTGCCACCTAGTGGACAATCTCTTGAACTAATATGGTCCCAGGAAAAGGGACATAGCTGCCTGAGTTAAACACAGGACGCTTAGGTGTCCAGTACTAAGGTGAAACTGCCCAAATCTCAGGGTCCCTACACACATATTGACTTTTGTATAGTGTATTTACACTAAAGGGCAACCTGTGCAAAAAAGTGCCATATAAATAATATACAGTATAAGCTTGGGAAGTTATAAACCCAGAAGTTGGATGTGAAGAGTAAAAAGATGTGCAAATTTATTAAACTTGCATTGAAACCATTCTACTCAAAGAAATTGAGTAAATTATGCAAATAATTTTACAAATTTACTAACAATCTTTTTCTACACAAGATTAAAAGACTTATGTGGCTTGGCATCAGCATTGCCAAATCTATTAGGAATACGTTTGTGTATAACTAAATAACCTGAGAGCTTTTGTACACACCACTTTCCTTGAAAATGGCGCTTTTTAAATATAAATATGAGATTCATGATCCATGATTTAACTGTTAAAATACAATGTTTACTATTCCTTTTAACTTTCATGTAATATATGATCTATAAGTATTTGGTAAAAATCCACATTAACAAAAGTTCTGTTTGGTCAGCCACTTCTTAGTACATCTCACTTCTGATTAGGTTGCTCAAGGTGCTATGGACATACTTTTGCTACGTACCGTTGAGTGACAGTTTCGGTACAGAAACTGAAATTAGCAATACCTGAAAAGAATAGAGATCAGACTATAATATAAGATGGATTGCTTGCATTTTCCACCAATCACTGAACAACACATTGGCTAAAGCATTGATTGATGAAGTATTTAAGTCATCAATCACACATCACAAGCCTTTTTACAAATGACTGCTAAAAGGGTCTGACATGTTGGTAGCACCAATGAAGCTTGGCTTGGCTGCAGAGTATAAGAAAGACCTCTGTCCAGCAATTTGTGTGCTTTTAAAATGCTCAATAACCATGTTTACTGATCATTTTGCTAGCAAATGTTTTACTTAAAGTGTCAATATTCTTTATGTGCAACTTCTTTATAGCTGAAGTGCATACTGCTCTGGCTCTTTTGTTTCCAAAAATGATATTGGGATTCTTAATTATCTGAAACTACATAAAACATGAATTGTTTAGAAATATTTATTATGCATGGAATGTTTCAAGGAATGATTCCTGAAGCCCAACTCATCTTAGAGATCAGTAACTTTGGATTATTATTATGATGGATGAATCTGACACATTTTAGGTATTATTATCAAAGGGCAACTACTGTATGCTTTTAGACATGTGAGCAGCGAAACTGCCCTGCATTGCTTTTTCACCGAATAATTGACAAAATGTTATCGAAATTAAACAGAATGCTTTGGAATGGCTGTTTTTCCCTATGTTTTTTCTTGTGCCGAATGCATTGGACTCAATGGGTGTTTTTTCTCATGTTAAACGTCACTTGACTTTTTTTCTCCATATAATTTCTTGCGCAAATGCATTGGAGTCATTTGGCATAGTGTGAAATTCTAGCACAATTTGGAGAATGTTTTTTGCCAAATATGTCCTACTTTCAGGTGAAACAATTCACTCATCCTTATAGATGAGACTTATAGATTGTACCTCTTTCCCATGGACAGGGATAATCTTGAAATACAATCCTATGTTCTTTTACAGCATGCCAGGTTTTCACCTGACCCCAAGGGGGAGGATGGGGATCAGGACATTCTAGGTATATAGAAAGGTCCCTAAAAAGGGACCTTTGGTGGGGGAGGAGGATGATACTTTTTATAAAATATTACAAAGTTATTCATGTTGAAGCAACAATTCCTTTGTCTAGTGGAACTTCAAACTTTTCAAACATATTGGATCTGCAAATTCGTCTTCTGTGCAATAATTGGCTATATCCTGTTTCGCTTGCTCTAATTTCTTCTGCAAGCACTTCCATGTGACTCTTGGGTTTGATATAACGTCCAGTGATCAGGTACCTAAAAAAAAATACATAGCAAAAAGAGTCAGGAAAAGAGTAACTGGGTGAACAAGGATTGACCACTGCAATTCCTCTAGTAACTCAACGTAATGATGAAAAAATTGTTTGATTTAAGCCCAATATAATATAAGACTTCAGCTTCCGCTTAATCGTGCTTTTCAAATGTTGAAATAGCTGGCCGGGTACAATAATATTTTACCTCTTTGAATCGATATGTATTAGATCTTTACTGCAAAATTAAGCACACATGGAAGGGTTTCTGAATTCAATTCAAACAAAAACCAGTAATGGGTTTTACCCATTGCCTAATCTTAAAATATATGTGTGGGGTCTCCTTGCAAGGATAAAGACATTTAGACAATCGGAGGACCTGCTTGGTTTAAACTAGCCTGTTACGCCAGGTTAGATTTAAATGTACCCCATCTTCCTTGATGATGAATGCTATATATTTTACAAGTATCCCATGAATTCACACCCCAAGCAGGGATGGGTTGCATGTAACAGATATGATACCATGTGCTAGATGTATATTAATTCTTGTGTTAAATATGATCGCCATCAAGTTTAAGCTCAGAGCCTAAGAAGTGTCACTTTGCCCTCAAACAGCATTATTTGAAAGATACATTGTATAAAATATTTCATACTCTAAAAATATTTAAACAAAAGTTCCTTTCAGAGGACACATTTCTGAAAATACTGTATCTGTGTTCTTTTTAAATATCTTAATGTTTTTTCCCCTTTCCTCTAGGGCTGTTTTCATTTCTAAAACAAATTGCTTAGCTTTTCTTGAATACTCAGGGTCACAGACATACAACTGATGTTCAAAAATAATGTTCTTGGTTTATGTGTATATGGCTGCTCGCTCTTCTTTGTAGAAAGATTTATATTTTTAGCCATGCAAAGTGAAATAACCGCATTGTGGAAAAGAAGTGAAATGTTTGCTTGTTCAAGCAGAGCACTTGTTCATCTCACAGCTGACCAAATTCATAAACGTAAACATAGAATGTCTCCTCCAGCCCAGCAGTGACTGCATATTGCCCTCTGATAAATACTGCTATGTTTTAGTGCAACTCATTGGATATTGACAGGCTATGAAAACATGATGAAACAATGCTATAACTCATAGCAGTTGCAGGCTTAGCTTTGCCAAATGCTGAAAAAAGAAAAAGGGATTAAATTGTCAACTCTTATTTAACCCTGTTGAATTTCATTTTTCCTTATCATGATTGGGATATCCTTAAAGTAATTTTTCATATGTGAAGAACTATTAAGTAGCAGCACTTTTCTCCAGCTGAGCCTAAGCACATTCTTCCAAATGAATCACGCTTCCATGGACACACACAGCAACTCTTTTATCTGAAAAGTGCAAACACTTTTCAATATGAGATCATTGAGCCAGACATGAGCAGGGTGATCTTTGAAGCACATGGCAGAATTTATTCTGGAATCTTTTTTCCCCCAACTTGTAAAATAAAATGAATAAAATAATGAATGAAACAAGATAGGTGTTAATAGGTCTTCTGGATTATTAAATATGTTGCCAGGTTCCAAGTTCAAATAATCAGAAAGGAAGTATAAGTTCTTTTTAAAATCCAGATTCTTGTTAAGCAACTTGGCAATGTACAGACTAAAGGACTTGTTTATAAACACAGTAAAGGGTCCATTTATTAAACCTCAAATTTATCTGGTTAAGGTTTTTAAAGGGGAAACCTCATTTTTTTTGAGGAAATATTATACCCCAAAGCTGCAAAAAAATCTGAAAAATACTCCATCTCAAACCTGGTGAAGTCATGTAGAAGTCAATTGCAGATATCCCTGAAGTTGTTTATGAACATTGTTATCTGCGCTGCATAATCCGATAAAGTCAGGGTATTCGTCAAATCAAGTTTTCGCAGTGACACTTGGATAATGTTAAGTCAATTGAACAATTCGAATTGACACTGTATTTAAACACTGTATTTATAACACCCAAACCTGATGGAAGTTGATATGTTCTTATGTTCATACTGTTACTGTGTTTCTCTACTGTGATAATGAGTAAAACTGGATAGATGCCAAAAGCATCATTACTGTAATGGAATTTTTTCTGTCTTAGAAAACAGGCAATACATATTAACTGAAATAAAGCATACAATTCTACAAAGCTGATACATCATCTAAATATTTTCTCATACTCTCATTAAGATATTGTGATTTAAAATAATGTTGATACAAGTATTTCAATTTACAAAATGAAAAGTCTCAGAAAAATTTATACTGTAATAGTAGGGAAAGATGTATGTATGCCTTTATGGTTATAGCACTACTTGGGTATGTAGTATACATATAGGGGCAGATTCACTAAAGCGTGAAGCGTCTAACGCTAGCGCTAATTTGCTAATTTTTGCTAGCAAAGTAGATAGACTTGTGCAACTTTGCACCCTTACGCCAGGCGAAGTTGCACACTGACGAAGGATCATAACTTGGCAAATTCACTAAGATGAACATTTTGCTCAACGTTAGCACTTACGCTAGACGTTACTTCGCCTGGTCAGACCAGAAATATGATAATTTTATATGTTTTAACCATATTATAAAAATGACTTAATATGGAGTAGATATTTAATACAAACATGCATACAGTTATGCATATATATACAGTATATATATATATATATAAAGTTAAGCATTCTATATATATATATATATATATATATATATATATATATATATATATGTGTGTGTGTGTGTGTATATGTTGAATGCTTAACTTTTTTCTGACAGCAATCAACACAATCATGCTGTGAGCCACTGACAGAATCTGCCTGCTCTAACTGGCTGATTTCAGCTTGAGACAACAACTTGCAGTGCCCTACTGACAAACAGCATTGCTCATTTGTACAAATCTCATTGCATGCATGCATCTAAAGCAGCAATATTATTAATAAACATTTCTGCATGTTTTTTTAGAGTTATCTCACCAGTTCAGCAATTAAAACGTCATCCTAATCTGAAATAGCTCTCCCTTATAAAACTGAACCAAAAATAAAGAAGAAATGGAAAAATAAAAAAAGGAAATAGGCATGTACATACCAAAATCCACCCTAGAAAATTTATTTTATTTTCACACCTTTATAAATAAGATATATTTGATATGTGGATAATTGTTTATTTGCTTTTTAAGCAATTCATTTGACACATTACATCACCTTCTCGAACAATTTAATAACTGCCAGAGTTGAAAAGGCCTGCTTAGAAACAACCAATAATGGTAAAAAAAGAGGTTTTACAATAAAAAAAAACTAAAAGCCCCCCCACAGTTGATATAATGTTTTTAGTTGTAGTAACTATAAATAAAGAAGGCATATGATTGCTACATATCCTTGTCCATAGGCAAATTCAAGGGACAATTAACAGCATATTAGTTCCGTGTTCTTGTTGTCACAAGAGGATGATCACTGACCTCCTTGTTTCATCCTCATTAGAGTCTCAGGTTAACAGAAACATTGCTCTTTAATCATCACACTTCATCCCTTGTGTCTGCTTGGCAGCAGATGATGTGTTCCCAGAAAAGTCAGAGGTCGAACATTTTTTTATCTATGGATCTTCAGTATATTTGTATGATAATAGACAGCTACTTTTGGCTGAAACAATAAAAAGATGTTCACGAGTGCTATAGTACTTTGTGTTGCTACTATGCAATTTGCTGTGGATAACCTCTGAAGACTGACAAGTCTCAAGCCTGCCAGTGCAAGTGTAAATTAGTCCCATTCATTTCCTGTCATTGGCATATGGCATGTCATTGTCCATGGTCACAGAGGCAGAAGTGATGCAATTTGTTGGCATGTACTATCACAGCACAAACAATCTGTCCCACTGAGTCCTTGGAAAACAACAGAGCCAAAAAGGGCAGTCAAAAACTTTACATCTTTATCTCAAGAACACACATATGCAATGACCTAAAACATAGTTATTTATAAGGCATGCAAGATACATTCTATTACATTTATACATTCTAAAACAGACCCTTATATACATAAAAAAGGATTTTAAAATATTGTAAATTTCTTAATTTGTACAAAATTAAAAAGTGTAACAACATAGTTTTAATTCCATTTATTAATAGAAGTCAGTATGGAATCCTGAGTATGAAAAAAAGTTAGGCACATAAACAAACATAAAAAGGCATTTTGTTTTTTTGAGCACTTTTAGATATATTGAGCTCAGGGCATAGAATATAGTTGTGTTGTTTTAGAACACCAAATATTAGAATAAACAAGAAAAAAGTTATGGTTGTCCACTAGGTTTTAATAGACTAGTTTAATGAAAAGTTCACCTTCAAGTTAACTTTTTCTATGTTATAGAATGGCCGTTGTAAGCAACTTCAGATTATACTTTAATTTACATTTTGCAAGGTTTTTATTTATTAGTTTTCCTACTCAAATGCTTAATTCCAGCCTGTAACTGCAAATGTTATGTGGTTGTCAAGGTTGCTGACCACACCAACCAAAGACTGATTTACAGTGAGGTTTACATTTTAATACCCTTCTTATTTTTTATTGTTTATAATTCTCTTTAGGTTCTATTATTTTCATCCTCTATTTTTTATAATTAAAATTGTTTGCCATACTAATATTTTAAGTTGAATTATCCCTTTAAGCTCCAACTGAAATTATGACTTTTTTTTTAATGAAATGTCTTTTGATGTAAACTAAAGAGTGATGGGCAAATCTTGCCCAGTTTTGCCTTACAAAACAACGAAAAGTTTCTGAAATACATTGAAGTCTATGGGTAACACATTTTTTTTCATGCAAAACAATTTTTTTCACCCATTGGAGTCTATGGGTATTATTTTCATAGTGAAACTTGAAAATTTCACTCATCGCTAAAGAACACGTGGAGAAGATTTTAATGTGAAAACTTATACTTTCAAGTTTTGGTGTTGAAATCTGCTCTGTGTGTCTGCACATGGCCAATGACATGTCGGTTGGTATAAATACATAAAGAAACAGATAGAATCACATCAGCTGAGAAAATGCAGTAGAAAAATAATCAAGGCACAACCTGTGTGTCCTCAGCCTGAGGCTTATGGGATACAGGACACTGGTGGAAAGTGCCTGAATCTTGCCCAGAACTCATGTGAGTCACGACAAGCTCCAAGAGAAACATGTAGATGGTCTAACACAAGCATGACGTCAATTCGGCGAATGTCGGTGAAGGCAACGCTAGCGCATTTTTGTGTGTTAGTGAATTTTCCCCTTAGACTTTTAGTTGCTGCAATAGTCTGGCAAAAACAAATATTCGCTGGAAATGTTTTCATTCCCATTATCAGAGATAGTCACTAAGGGAAGAGATTGTACCAATATCTTTTAATGGCAATAGAACACAGGGTGCTAAGCCACAGATTGCAGCCATTTGATGTAAAGTTGAAATGCTTCAAGTTTGCCAAAAACCACAATTTGTGAAAACTATTGTACATCAGGGATGGGTGAATTTTTTCACCTTGTTTTGTCATGTAAATCAAGGTCATAGACTTCAATGGCATCGAGCTTTAAAAAAAGACACACATAAAAAAAATTTGCCACAAGGAAAAAAAATTTTGACGCCCATAGACTTTAATGGGCATCTGCAACATTTCGCCCGTGGGAATTTTTGGCAAAACTGTTCAAATTCCCCCATTCCTATTGTACATAGTAAAGCTTAATTGGGTTTTTCAGATCCATATGTGTACAAACCTGCAAAGATATTTCCTAATACTGATCCCAAACTAATTTTCTTCTCAATCAAGAAAACCAGGTGGCGAGACAAACATAAAGGGGGCTATTTAGAAAAACTCAGATTTCCACGATTTTTTCAGATTTCTTTTCTGAAAACCAAAAATTTTCCAGATTTTTCACTGAAAGCTCCGATAATATTGTGAAATTGCACAAACCCTCAGATTGACTTATATGCAACATTGGCAGGTTTTAGATGCCGGATTTTAATGTTAAGAGTTTTTCATCCTCGGGGTTTAATAAATTCTGAAATATTTGTGATTTTAAAAAAAAGGGCAATTTTGAAAAAAAAAAAAATTTTTGGATTTTTGGAATTCGGAACTTAATAAATAAAACCCCCAAAATCTGTGTCCTCCTCCAAATTAGGTTTAAACAATTAACCAGCAATAAATTAAAATTTACATTGCTGACCCTAATTTTGTAGAAGTTTATAAAATAACACAATGGAACTCTTTGGGGTAAATTTATCAAAGAGTGAAGTTCCGCCACTAGAGTGAAATTCCGCAGCTCTCATTTAATTTCTATGGGATTTTGAAAGGCGTATTTATCAATGGGTGAAGTGAAGTTTCACCCTTTGATAAATATGCCTTCAAAAATCCCATAGAAATGAATAGAGAGCTGCAGAATTTCCCTCTAGTGGCGGAACGTCACTCTTTGATAAATTTACCCTTTTGTGTCTGTGGTAGAGAAATCAGATTTTGAATTCCAATTGGGGCATATGAACAATCAAAATATTCTGTAATGTTAATATTTATACAGTTTGCACTCAAAAAAAGTTTTTAAGTACAGCATTGGTATTCTCTGAGTGTGGTTTTATCCAATTTTTCTTTGTTAGTTTTCAATTATCCAATGGAAATTTGCATATCTGAATGATGTTCACCCTAGGTTTTTTTATGACACTTCTAGTACATACCCTTTTATTCTGACTACTAGTATTAAGTATGTCCTTCACATTTGCATTTCTTCATGAAACTTTATGATCTTTTGGGGCTCAAAAAGAATGCTGAGAGTCTTCAACCACAACAGTCCAAAAACTGCTGTATAAAGATAAAAGTATGGGGTTTCAAATCCAGAAACCTTTTCATTAAAGTCAGTTACATAATTCCATTATTTAACTATTTAATTTTTTTTTTCTGTAATAAGGTCTGTAAACTGCACTGAACTGCACTGGTAAAACTGATGTGATGCTTCAGAAACTCTACAATAGTTTATATAAACAAGTTGGTGTGAAGCCATTGGAGCAGCCATTCAAAGCTGAAGATGGAGAAAAGGAAAAAGATACACAGCTGATAAGCTCTGCAGTATACAATGGGATCCTTCAACCCCTATTTGCTGTCCACTGTGTATCCTGTGCTGCCCCCATGGCTACATTGCAGTTGTTTAAATACTATAGTAGTCTTTCTGAAGCAAATAAAACAGTTTTACCAGTGCGAGAGAAAAGTACTAATGATGGGCGAAAATGACACGACGCGTCAAAGGCGACGTGCGTTGAAATCAATGCGATGTGTGTCAAAAATGTGCCGCAACTCGTTTCGTGAATTTTTGCCTATTCGCGAATTTCGCTGGAAATTCACAAATTTTTCGGCGAAACAGGATAGATTCGCCCATCACTAAAAAGTACATTATATTGTCATTCCTTTAAAACACTTTCATTTGTTTGATTATGCTGTTCAGAATTTGAGGATTTTTGTGAATAACAGGCCGCACAATTCTAGGCAATGACACTAGGTGGCTACTAAAGTAAATAAAGTTCTGTCTTGCATAAAAAAGGAATGAAAAGTAAAACATTATTTTGCTTCTTTCTAGGTCCCTAGTAAGGTCTCATCTTGTGTATGCAGTGCAGTGTTGGGCTCCAGTCCTTAATAAGGATATTAATGAGGTGGAGAGAATGCAGAGTTGTGCAACTAAACTGGTGAAGGTAAAGGGAGGCTTAAAATATGAAGAAATACTAGTTATTTTTGAGGTTATTTTCCCTAAAAGGCACTTGCGAGGTAACATGATTACTCTTTACAAATGCATTACAGAACATTATAGACAGATAGCTATCTTTTGTTCCCAAAAACAAGAGGCCAACAGTTTACTCTTGAGGAACAGTGGAACCCAATATGTTGTGTTTCTACTTTTGGCTAACAAACCACTGGGAACATCCACAGGCAAGTGCTTCTTTGGAGCAGTTCTTTTGAGCAGTTGATTACCACCCAGCCAGTATTTCACCAGTATAGCAGGTAAAATTCTGGCTAGGGCCAGGGCCTGGATGTTATCTGCCCAAAAGCCATATATCTCCCCTCCAAAACCTTCCTACTCCTTCATTCCTACCTTATACTTCTTTTGATTGCAACCAGGAACAAATTTAGGTTGAGACAATTATTTGATACACTAAAAACTATTTCTGGAACAAATATCTACTGTTAATTTAATTTGACTATTTTCATCCTTGCTTTAGACTGTCAGTGTATCTGTTGAGCTGAAGTAGGCTCAATTAGAATATCTGCAGACTATCAAATGGACAAGGAAACCCCCAAGTAAACTGTTCAGAACTGGAATTAATTTAAATAAGAATAGAAACACATAGGGGAAAATTTACAAAATTCACGTGAAATGATCGAAGTTCGATCGAATTCGATAGAAATCGGATATGCAATTTTCACGTGAATTTCGTAAATCGGACCCTAAGTAAAAACTCAAATGAAGCACTCTTTGGTGAAGTGTCAGACAGCTAAGATTAGCTAACTTTATTCTATTAGCAGCCAAATCCAGGAAACAGAAGACAATCAACTTCCCCAATGTGAAAACAAAATTGGACTGGAGTATAACATTAGATAAACATGCCAAATTTATAAAAACCTGGCAGCCTTGGATTGAGTACAGATATGGAGACACACTACCAACACAACTACTGTCGGTATCGAATCTAGAAATGAGGCAGCTCATTCCACTTTATACTATACAATGTAAACCTTTATATTACTTTTTTACTTCTTTATTTCATTGTTTTAAGTTTGGTTAAAATTATATAACTTTATACATGTCGTAAATCAAAAATATATCATATACTGATATGAATCATTGATATATGCTAAATGTACGAAATGTTATGTAACCTTCCTGATACTATATTCATGACTATGTGCATTTTACAAAAAACAAAAGAAACTTGAAGATCAATAAAAAAAATTATTGAAAGAAAAGAATAGAAAAACTTTTCCCATTACTCATTTTTTTACAATGGGGTTGCTTGTACTTTAAAAGTATCAAAGAACGCACGACACTGATGAACACTTTGATGTTCTAAATTATGTTAGTCATTTCTCATTTGGCCATAAACAAATTGCTGCTTGAAGGTGGATCCTTAAGGAAAACAGAGTTATGGTAATTGTCTTTTTCTTTTTTAATTTTCATTTATAGCAACATATTTATTTTGGTTTCCCTTAGCTAAAACATATTTGTTTTATCCTCAATTAAATACATTTTATTTTGCTTGATCATGATTTATATTTTTTCTCTAAAAAATATGCTGTTGACATTTTTCAGATGTCTTTCCCCCTAAAAATAAACTAGTACTAACAGACCCTTCAGAAAAGATGATACTGGTGACTTAGATAGCATTTTATATATAATTGAATTACATTGTGCACATATTTGATATTTTCTATATAAAAAATGTTTTACCCTTTTACCCTGATTAGTAAAAGTGGCATCTAACCTACCATCTTGATAAATTATCTCCCACAATTGACAGTGGCAATGATTTACCTTAAAATGCTGCTAACTTTCTTAAAAAGTAATCCATTAGTATATAAATTGTACATCCCTTTAGCCAAGTACTTCTCCCCTTATTGTAATAACTCTGCTGTTTTAAATATTCTGTTTGTGTTCTTACAAAATCACCGCTCCTCTTTTTTTTCTTCGAAGTCAGTAAACTATGATGTATGTGTCTCGCCTTGAATAACGTTATTATATGATGCTGCTGGAGCGCTGAATAGCTTGGCTGTGGACTGCTGAACCCTTTTGAATGTAATTGTTTTAACACCATGAAATGAAGTAATGCATAAAATTGATAATAAACGGATATCTCTCTGCCTCTGCATGTAAATGAGCACTTAGCACCAGGGCACAGATGCCACCATTGTTTCCCCACTGGAACTGACAAAGTAAGTGAAAATATCTACCAAGAGCTTGCAAAGTACGGTAGCTGAATTTTCATTATTTTAGATTTTTCACAGAGTTGCAAACAGGCCTGTCTAGCCAGATTTTTGAAAAAAAAGTCTACTGCCAATCTGTCATGTACTAAGAGACATTCTTTTACTGTCAAAGTTCACAAAATAATTATCTTCTTTTCTTTTTCTTTATTTGCTCTATTCATTGTGCATTCAGTATATATAAGCGGTTCCCAAACTTCAATGAGCGTGGGTATGAGATGTCCTGGATACTCCCTGGCTTAATTCAGCATTTTAAATCCTGCACATTATAAGTTAACAGCACAGGAAATGCATATAATCTACTCATAATTAGTTATAGTAAAATATATTGATAGACTGGATTTTTTTCTGAATTGAATCTATAAAATATTTACAGTTTTCTGAAATAGTTTGTTTAAAGCAATTGCAAAAATGCAAACTAGAGAACTGATTAAACAAATTACCATATTTATCAAAGATAAATATTTTTTTTAAATATTTTTCTAAATACAGCTTCCAACAGGCAAATCCAATTATTTTCTGTTGGGTGTTAGAGTTCAGTCCTATAATTTGCGATCGATTCTTTAAGCCCCTGACAGAAGACAAGCATTGTATTTATTTTAATGCTAGTCTGAGATATATAATATATCGATATTAATGCAGAAAATATTTGTATACCTGCGGTTACTGTGCAGTTGGACAGGAAAAATAAGGCTTGAATTTTGGTTGGTAGGTTGAGGCCTTGCACTCCTCTAATGAACAGAGAGTTGCTGCAGACTGTAGGATGCCCCCTTTCCACTGGTGGAATTTCACAAACCTAATTAACTTGCAGCACTTGACTACGCGTGCACTGCTTTTATAGTGCAGATGATAGACAGCTTAAAAGTTTACTAGACCATATGAGAAAGCTCTATAATTTTTATATAGTTTTGAATTATTTGCCATTTTCTTCTGACTCTTACCAGCTTTAAAATGGGGGGCAGGGGGCCCATCTTCAAACAAATGCTTATAATACTACAACGGTATTGTTTTTGCCAGTTTGTATTGCTCATCTTTCCCTCAGGCACCCCCAAGTTACTAGTTTAACCTACCTGACACCTTGGGCCAGTGCTCCTATCAGCAGAAAACTGCACTGGCCTGGGGTTCTTCCTTCGAGCACAGTGGAGAGATCCTCTTCCTGCTTCTTCAGGTTTTCAAATTTCCCAGGGGCAGACGCATGCAAGTTTATCGTTAAAGTTTGGCCATTCACTCTACTGCACATGTGCAGCCATTGGAAGATCCGAAGAAGCAGGTATAGGATTTCTCCACTGTGCTCAAAGGAATAACCCCAGGCCTGTGCAGTTTTCACCGGATAGGAACACTGGCCCAGGGTGTCAGGGAAGTAAAAACACAAAGCTAATCAGTCTGTGTGCCACTGCATGTATGTGTTATTGTGTCTATGATTTTTACAGGACACTGTGTATGTTGGTGTTTGTTTTTTTGTCTAATTCATCATGTTTCATAAGTTACTGTGTATGGCACTGTGTTTGTGTCGGTTATGCTCTTTGTATACCACTAGATTTAAATGCTTTACAAAACCCAGGATTGACTATTTATGTTTTGCTGTATCAACTGATTTTTCTGAATATACTAATTGTCTTTCTGTTGTGTGTTTTGTGTGTGTCACTATATATGTAAGTCTATAGGACTTATTTACCACCAGAGCCGAACGTGTGATAACACAAAAATGGATACAGGCATTCCACATCTTGACACTATTTATTAAAGGTCCTTGCTTCCAGAGATGATGCGTGTACTTTTCTATAAAAAAGAGCATTGGTACATTCATCACACCTCCTGTTCTGAATTATTTGCAAGTACATCTAATAATGTAGGAGAAGCCTTGAGCTCTCACTACCTTCAAGCTGGTGATAATGCCAGTGTTCCCTCTGTGGGTTGCATTAGTACACTCTGCAGACCTGTACCTAAAGAATTAGTCATAATTTAGACTTCAAATGCCAAAAGAGATGTCATCCTGACTCTTAACTCCAGATTTTCAGCACCAGTACCAAGGACAAGTTCAGGGACACAGGAGCAGCAGTGCCTCTGCAGTGAAATCTTAATTGCCATGCCTAGTGTAATGACCAGGAAAGAGATCCTGCCCCCTCTGCCACTCTGAGGCAGCTTTCCCGCTGCTGTCCTCCTTTCTCCACCTGCACTCACCTTTTTCAGTGGTGGGGGGGGGGGGTCCAGGGGTGAAACCCTTGTAGCTACCACAGAGAATGCAATTGCCAGTTACCAAGAATAACTTTTTGTGAACAGTGATGTTCAGTTCTGCTGCCTTGGAGCAGTGCCCCTGAGTATGATTGGGGTAGGGTGGGGGCCTGAAAACAAAATATTTACCTCAAACAGGGATGCCTAGGGCCCACTTAAACCCTTGCCAATTAATGCCAGTCCCTCTGTAGCTGCATGCATACCCCTTCATCTCCTTTCATATAACTCAATGATGCCTGACAATAGGCAGTTGCGATTCCTCATTTGGTCCTGGAAAACACTGAATCCATCATCCAATCTGCTTCATATGAGAAACATTTTCATGGATAAATAGGTTATTGTTTCAATCCCTGCATCACTTTAAACTAAATATTACATATTTTCTCACTTAAATGTTTTCTCAAACCTGTTTATTTTACTGTGGAGTTTGCATGACCACCAAATGTTTCTGCACAATTCCAAAATCATACTAGTAGATTAATTGCACCTGCCAATATTAGTCCAAGAGTGTATGGTAGGCCCTACTACACTTTCAGATCCATGGGGCAGCAACTGATGCAAATGTTTAAAAATCCAAAGTGGAACACTGAATAAAATTTATAAAAGATAGGTAATCATAATAGATAGTCAAGTGAAACAGCTTTGGATAATATCATAAGAGCCACAGTGAATAAATAATCTTAATGCAATCCATGCCTGATTTTCTATATTTTATGAAGTTCTAGCGGAGACACAGAACAACTGGCAATTATTTGCAGGCATGCAATCAGCAAATCATTGTCAGTCAAATTCTAGTAAACAAGGATACCCAAAATAGATCATGCATGGCATTTAGCCAATTAACCCATAATCATAAACTATACCATTGTAAATTGGTGAACATCTTCACATTGAAACATGCAAAGGATTAAGATGCATTTCATACAGTCCACACAACTAAAATGCAAGAATTCTGTGTTCCTACCATATGTTGATAGCGCATAGTTGAGTGGCCTTCATTTATGATAAAATGAGATTTTCTCTGCTCTGCTCTATCCCCTGCACTGAATGAATTAATAGCGTCTAACTGCCATCATTTGTCATTCATTCAGTGGAGGAGGCAAAGCAAATTCACAATGCAGATCATTCAGCAATGCTGATACTATGCAAAGAAAAGATGGACATTTGCATGTTTTTCTTGTATAACACTTTTTTATTGTGTGGGATATCAGTATACTTTATGGTAAAATTTGGAATCAAGCCTTGAAATAAAATGCTCCTTTGGTAACTTGCTATAAATTTTAAAGTCCACATACAATGGAATCAAGCTGGAAAATTCCATGTAGCATGTCGTTCTTCCAGTCTGAAAATAGTACTCTTAGGAAAAGCTTGCAATCTGAGCTAATTATTTAATTTTACTTATATTCATATTTATAGATTTTTTTTTCAATAAAACCCCTAGTAACGTTAAAGAAATGCCAAGCTACTTGTGGATTTATAGTACATGGTGATAGAAAACCTTCCATTGTTAGCCTTACAATTATAGGAAAAGATCATTTTTTATGTAATGTAGTTTGTCAGCCAATACTCAGTTGCCCACAATGCCTTGCATACTTCTGTGATTCTCCTTCTTTACAAGTCTATTACTCACAGGACATTGGCTGAAGAAGGGCTGACTAGGAATGAGAACAATTTTTTTGGCAAGCATAAAATTGTGGCAGAAAAATGCCCACTGACTGCAATGCATTTTCTAATGTTCACCATTTTTTATTTTTCAAGGAAGTAAAAGGAGAGATTTACTCATCAATAAAGCCCACTACTGCTACATTGTTTCACTGGTACATGAAGTGACAGCCAACAGTTAAGGAAATAGCAAAGGGCAGGCAGATAATACTGTCTGTAGAAAATACATGAAAAATATTGTAAATCAAATTTATACAAATGCAGTATATTGTAGTTAGAATAATATTTTCTTCAATCATGTAAACTTTTTTTGGGGGGTGGGGGTTACTTTCAACCCCTACCCTTATGGTGACAAAAACACCAGCCTGTCTGACCATTATCTGGCTGGGGTCTGACAGAAATCTGTTTGTCAGGTTTGAAAATCCCTGTGGGTGAAATACACTGGTCCACCCCCAGTTGGACTGCACAGAGGCCAAAGGATCAGATCAGTTCCATCTGACCCACCAGCTGGTTGACTGCATCTATCAAAGATTTGCTAGTTTGGACCCTGCCAAAATGATTAAATCTTTCTGTGTAATAGAGTAGAATTGATATCACCTTGTCTACACTATATGCACAATATTTAATGTTCACAGTTCTGTTCCTATTGTTTCTGATCCAATTTCTATATTTAATGTTGACATATGTTTACACTTTTTCATTTGCTTAGAGTAAACTAATATAATTAAATGAGAACTAAACCCCCAAATAAGAAAAGCCCCTACCTACTGACCTAGATAGCCCCCCTGATCCCCCCCCATAGTTCATTACTCCTGATGGGCACCATTTTCCAGATCTTTGGTTTTCTTTGAGTCCTCTTCCTTCCCTTTGGCAAATCACAGCACTTTTGGCACATGCACAGTTTCCACAAACTGCAAGACTGCTCCAACTGCACATGCACCAATATGGAGGTCCCTTAAAGATGAAGTTCTGGAAGATGTCGACCATGAGTTCCGTTGCGCTTACTCTAACACCGATATGTGAGCAATGTATTCAGGACAAACTCATGGGTAATGAACTCTGGGGGGTATCTGGTAGTACATAGGGGCTTTTCTTATTTATGGGGTTTTGTTCTCCTTTAAGTAAATTGTGTCCTAAATATTGCATTACAGTTACATTAAGTGATTAGGCAGATGCTGAATAAATGGTCTGTTCTTACTGAAGTAAACATGAGTTCCATGTGTTTTATCCTGAAATAGCACCCATATGACAATATGGTTACAGTTGTTACAGTGTGGGGTATGCCCTATCTTATGCTTCTGTATAAAAGTATAAAATTATTCTGGTGCTGGGACCTGGTCATACTCCTGTTTTACCTATCTATTAAAATCGCTATGTAACTGGTACTCTGTAAAAGTGAAAGAATAACATATTGTTATTATAAGATATCCTGGGTGTTCTCAGTCAGCATTTACCTACATTATATTTTTGATGAGCACACACACACACAAACACACACATTCCTTCTGCTTTTGTCACTCAAAGACATATAATCATATGAAATGGATCTATGACAATTCCCAGTGTTGTTTCCAAGTGTTTCTACACAGCTACATAGTACTGTCAATCAAAATGTCAAGTGTTTTATAAGTGAGGTTAGGGAACATAGACCTATAGCAGTGAAGCAGTTTAAATGCTTTCAGCCAATCTCATTCTTTGATCTACCACTTAAGGCCAGATCAAAACTGTCTTGGATCAGGATGCATTACATTACAGCACCTTGAGATTTATATATATATATATATATTTATTGTTGAGTAAATATACATGTTAGAAAAGAAGAAGTTATTTAATATTATTATAAACTCTTTCATTGTGTGATCCTTTAGCATGGTGTGAATGCAGATACAGAGAATTTCCTAACAAAGTATTATGTAATGATTTATGGGCAGTTATTTTTAATAATGATAACTTAATTTGTTTGCCAAAGGAAAAATAATTCAAAAGAAATATAAATTAACAATAATATCATACTCTATAGAAATCATACACTACTCTATTCTATGTAATAGAGCTGGGAATGTTGAGGAAATGTGCACATGCAAAGCCACTGATACTAGTTATGACAGCGTAGAGCGGCATGCTATTGAAAGATAACATTTAACAGAGAAGTACACAATGGTGTTTGGGTTTTTTGTTTTTTTTTTGTTCTGGCCAAAACTTTTGGGAACATTCCAGGGAGAGCAGCTTATTTGCTGATAATGACCCAGTTACTAGACTGACAAAAAGAGCTATCAGTGTCACAAAAACATGAATCTGTTTCTAAGCTTAAGCTTCTGTTCTTTTGTGTATTTTGTAAAAAAAAATGTATAGTGAAATGTGCAAAGGAAAATTAATGTAGTTGTGGATAGGGCCACCATCATAAGGGCAAAGGGGGCACAGTCGTCCCAGGCCCAGTAGATTTAATTTAAAGGGGGGCCTGGCTGTACTGCAGTGCAGGATGTCACCAAAACCACCAAAGAGCCAAAACTGCTAAAGAGCCTAACCACCAAAGCCGTGAAAGTAGCTGAAGTTGTGAAAGGAGCCACTGCATATAAACTTAAGGTAAGTTCCACTAAACAACAATTGTTATTTTTTTTATCAAACCCCTTATTTTTTAATAACTCATGGGGGTCCCAGACAACAATGGATTTTTAAACTTGTAAGGGGGGGATCTTGACCAACAATGGGGTTTTGTAATATGTAATGCCCATGTTTGTGTGGATTTTTTACTGTGGTGTGGGGGTGCATGGGGTCTGGTGTGGGGACAGTGGTGAGGGTGGGCGGGGCCAAATGAGAGGATCTCTACGTGTATGGTCACCTTTTGGGTTCTGTATTCTGCAGAATCCTTCATAAAAGATTTCGGATCTATCCTATCTATCATATCCTGTACATTTAATGATTTACTAAGTGATTTACTAATAAATTACACAGCAAATCCACTTGCTTTTTTACATTATTACATATTTTCCCGCATTCCCTTCATCTGTATTTCTAACTAACCCTCTCTAATAATGGATCTAGTCCCCTTGATATATAAAGGGGTCAAGCAAAGCACTGAAGAATTAACTTGAAGATAGCAATGATAGCTTGTAGTTCCACTGCAGATACTGTAGATAAAATTAAATCTTTAAATTAAATGGGTTATAATTATGAAGAACCCCTTCCCCCTAAAAAGTTAAACAAACAACAAAACCAACTATTATCCCCAAATCTTAGCAGGGGGGCAGAATTTATTTAGCAAAGCAGTGGTTGCAAAAATCTATCACGACCCATGAGTTAGAAGGGAGAAACAATGCAACACAAAACTTTTTGTATTTAACCACTTTTTAAATAACCAGATGGATAAACATACTGAAATATGTTCCCCATGGAACACCTACTGCAAACTTACATACATTTAATCTGATTCCCCATACTAACATTACCCAACCCTGAACTGTAATTTTAATTTTGGAGTTGTCATTTTTAGTGGTCACCTAAACCTAGAATGCTATTGCAGCATGATTGTACAATGGATGACTGTACCTGTTCTCATAAAAAATGCAAAACTAAAAGAGATTATAAAAAAAAAGTATGAAGAACCTGATAACAGAAAGATTAACTATATTACACAAAAACAGGTGCATAGATAGTGAATATTTATTTTTAATAAGCTAGCAATCAGACTTCTTCACCTGCTTAAACAGAGTGTTGTTTATTTATCTTTTATTTATATAATGTCATATATTCTGCATTGCGTTACAGAGAATGTTATTTGTAATTTTGCCATACAAGTATTTGCCTGATGTTTTTACATTACCTTTCTTACTACCCTGTTCTTCTATGAGGGGGCTGCAATATTTGTGCAGCAGTATTCCATTAGCATTAGAAACTGTAACTGGCAGGTTATGATGGGACAGTCTGGTTGGCAAAATAGCCAGGTTTAGGAACTACAAATACAGGTAACTTTTAATGTAGATTAATATTCTGAAAAGAACATTTTTTGTTTCAGTGTCACTTTTGTTTTCAGTATCACACACTGGAAGGTGTTTATAAACTTTGATCAGCGCACAATGATTTGCACTGTGAACATATATTTATAACGCTGAACAAGTTTGGTGTACTTAATGTGCAAACATAATTCAAGCTCAATGACCATACACAGTGGCCGCATTTGCGCAAACACACATTTACCCACTTTCACACTGCCTCTCCAACAGGTCGGCCTGGTCACTGGCTAGAGAGATTGGCCACTCTCCAAAATACAGGAACAATGTAGACACCTGGATTCTGAAGACCAATTCAAGCGGGGTGACCCCTGCAATTTTATTCGTCAGACATGCAAAGTTACACCATTGTAAAGTGTTAAATGGTCCAATTCATCCAAACACTTGCGCAAACACACATTTCATTTACAAGCTATTTGCAATTATTTGTGATCGATGTGCATCTCGCCGATATTTCCAAAAATAGGAATGATGGGTACAGCAGTGCAACAGCAGTTCAGGGAGCAGACAGAAGATGTGGTCAAAAACAAGCCAGGTCGGTGCAGGCAGAATACAACGTAGTCAGACAGGCAGAGGTCAAAGCCGGGAGGTCAATCAAGAAGGGTCAAACAGGCACATATCGGATTAAAGATTTCAGAATAGTCAAATTACCAGACAGGAGTCAGGATCACAGAAGTCAGATTAGTCAGTCAGACAGGCAGGGGTCAAAAACAAAAGAACAGACAAATCACAACCAGGAAACCAACAAAATAGAACCTACAACAGGCATGGATAAAATTAGAAAGTCCCTTTAAATACGTATGTGAATTTGGCACCAATGCGTGATGACGTAATGACGCCGGCGACATTGCACACAAAACCAGGAAGTGCGCGCCACGCAAGCCATAGGCAGAGAGCTGGAAGAGGATCACAGCGGCGGCGTCCCCACCAAGAGTGGGGCATGCGTCCCCGCCAGCCCATTAGACCACCAGGGTGAGTCCTCACAAAAACCATATAAAATAAATAATGGCTGTGCAGTTTATAAATGGCCCCCACTGTGGTCAATTTAATCAGGAAACAATAAACCTGCCTGTATCTTTTTAAAGCATGGGAGGAAACCAGAGTACCTAGGTGGAGAACCCCTTTACAAGCACTAGGATAAAATACTGACTCTTTGCAAATAGTGTCAGCCTGGAATCAAAGTTTGGACACCACGACCGCAACAAAGTGGCAAGCATACATCCTGGTAAATATTATACTTGTTAAGGGTCAAAACCTCAAACAGAATATGTAATAAAAATAACTAAGTTTCCTAGGTACAGTAAACCATAGCAACCAATGAAATATTTGCTTTTAAAAAGGTGACCAATAAATCTGATGACTGGTTGCTATGGGTTTCTGCTCCTGGGCAAACATACTGCGTTTTATAACACAACCCCATAAACATATTGTTCTGTAACATATTCTATCTTATCTAACCATCATCAAAGCAGAATGTTTGGTTCTTTTTTCCTTTCTTTTTTATGGGGTAAAGAATGTACTTGGGACTTTATTTTCTGGGTGATGTCACTGCACTAATCTTGTCTGGTGTAACACTACTTTTCACTGCACATCTACAAGAATATGCATTAATGGAATATTTTGTGACATGACCTACTGTACCTAAATCTTGAAAACAATCATGCTATTGGTTATGTACATCATGACAAGTACAAAGTCCAATTCTTTTTTAATATTCCTAATTATATTGCAATAAACTATACTGGCCTATTTAACCTAAACCCATTTGCATTTTTAACCATACTGGAAACAAAAATGTTAAAAATAATGAAAGCATAATCAAACCAAAATGTATATTCAAAGAATATGAAGCGCTAACTTTATCCCATTAACATTAATTAGTGCCTACTGTTGGAGTATACTTCTGATTAGATCATATTATTATTGCTCAGTATTCAAATACAATAGTAGATTTAGCAAAACAGCTTGAATGGATAAATAAATCTTTTAGTGCATATATTATTCATTATTTAATTTCAGTAAAATTTAAACACATGGCCTTTGGATATAGTTTATATGCTTATATAAAAATAGCATGTCTTCCTTTTGTAACAGACTTGTCAGAAAGTGTTTAATTTCCAAATAAAACATAAGGAGAAAAATTACACTCATATATAAAAATATATTTCAAAAAATTTGGTGCATTTTCATGGCACATTGAACACCATTGTATTTAAATGCACTTCTTGAAGCCTTTTATCCCAACCACTGGATATATACATTAGACTTTATAGAAGATCAATCTTGAACAATCATGTTTTAGATTTGTTTCTTTAATACAGCTGAGATATTTTGAATCTCATGAGAAGATGTCTAACCTTTCACCTCATCAATCATATAGTGCTGGACATATGAAAAAAGATTGTGACATAAGGTGAGACAACATGGGTCACTCAGCAAGTGAAGACTCTTATTCATATGCATAGAACACAATCTGGTTTAAAATCAAGAAAATGTCATTCAACAGGGACATCAACAACAATACATCAAATATAGTAGTTTATATTATTTAACTCAGTTTAAATTTAGTATGAAAAGTAGATTTCTAGTTGTAATTAAGAAATATGGGATTGCTGTTGTGTTATGAGATTGATGTACTCTTATAAGTACATTTATAAACAAATAACAATCGTTATTCTAATATTATTTTAAGTAGAGAGATCACAAGAGGACAACTTTATCTAGAGAAACTGGAATGTGTAGAAATTATGGAGTGAATGGTCTGCTCATGGATATTTCATTTATTTATGTGGGTAATGCATTTTTCAATAACAAACTGTCCCCTGAATTGTTAAATTTTTAACTTGGTAAATAGGGCATTTTATTTTGGTAGACAAACATTGTTTTGATTGCAGTAGTGACTCCCCATTCCAGTAAATGGTAGTATCCATAAGTATAATACAACGGTTATGTTATCATCTACAAGTGTTGGTTATTTGTTTTATCTATAATGACACGAGTTGTTCACCACTAGGGAAACATTTCGCCTTGCTTTGCCGGGAAAAAAATGGCCACAGACTTCAATGGATAGTAAAATTGCACCACTTGAAATTTTTTGCCTGAAAAAAAAAAACGCCCATGAACATCAATGCATTTGGTGACTTTTTGCCATTTTGCTAATTTTTGGCAAAGCAAAATGTGTCTTACCATTATATGAACCTAATATTTACAGTATAACTCTCATTAATCTAACTAGATTTTTTTGAAACCACCATATTTTAATAAAAAATTAGCACGCCATACACTTGGCTCTTGCCTTACCCCCTGTATCTTTTTTTTAGTGCATCATGTTGGGGGTACAAGAAAGTCCTGCATATGAGAAACCAGGATCCAGGCATTCAGGAACAAGGATCCAGGCAATTAGAAACCAGGATCATTAGCTAGAACACTAATAATCCTGCAATAGCAAGCGGACAGGAATTGGTTTATATAGGGGCTTGATTACTTAATTGTCTGCACCTGACCTTAATACATTAGAGGTGGAAACTGAAGACAACAGAGAAAATATCATGCCATTATCTGACTCTTGATTCTGTTTTATTACCAACCACTTATTTCTAGCAAAAGTCACACAGCAGCAGTGGAATGATTTGGACCATACCACTTGAGCTAAAAGAGATAAACCCAACCTTAACCAATTGAGGATATGAAAATATACCAAAAACACTGAACAAAGCTATAAACAAAAGCCACAGCCAATGGAAAGTGTGGATATGTAATTAATACAGAATGTATCACTCACTCACAAGGACAGCACAGGGGGAACAAGGGCCCAAACCAGGGTTAGAGAGAAAATTAAAGGAGAGGTACTTGCCTAGTGCCCACCCTGTTGCACCACTGGCATGGCCTCTTCTGCCTACTGCTAGTTCCTTGATGTCACTCTAGTGCACCCATATTTAGACTTGAGGAAAGTAGAAATGTTCGAATGTGTAATCATCTAACATATGTATATGTTACTATTATTATAATATTTCTTTATTCTTTGCTATTATTCACATATCCTAGCTAAAGCATTATAATGTGGGGAGAATAGTGAAATTAAATAAAATACTTTAGATTTTGATATTACTTCTTAGAGTAGCTTACACTCCCAATTTCTTCAAAACCTGTTTGTGTCATCCTTCATTTACTCTGCTTCATCATCTGAATAATTTTCTCCTACTGTAATTGATATACTAAAACATCCTAAAACATACTGGTTGAGCAGGTAACAGCAGAAACTGTTAAGTAAAAATAATTTGTATTTATATTGGTATTAATACTGGCACATGTCTAGAGAGATATACATAGTGTTCTGTACATATGGCCTTGCCAGATGGAAGTTTAGTAGTTATAATATGAGTAAGTACAACATTTTAATAGTCTCAGTTTCAGCTATCAATTTCAATACTGTACAGGATATATCATTAGGTGAATGACTTTAATCGGAGGCTTAATGAAATGATTCTTGAATCATACATTCAGCTCTTAATTTTTTTTCTCTCATTGCAAACCACATACAAATCTTTTGTGTCCATAGTGCAGTAGAATGGTCATTTATTTAACTTGCTGATTGGATAAAAATAAATCCCCAGTCAACAATACCAACACTTGACAAGCCCTCTGAAAAACAGCACTATCCGACAACTTTATTAAAACATAGCTGATATAATTGTTATAAATATGGTACATTTTTAATAAAGAGATCCCTGCAGTGTTCCATCCTCTGAGGACATAAATATTAAATTGTAAATTTTCTTTATCTCTCCTCTAACCACATCAAATGAATCTAACTAATTCTTAAATAATCCTACTAGATCCTACATCCTTCATGCATGTGATTATTCCCTCTTTTTATTGATCTTCCCATAGATTTTGACTTTGGAGACTGGGTTGGCCAATACTGTTTTGAGAGATTGCTGGATGGAGAACATTTCAAGGGAGTCTATTCTTGATTGGAGGCTTCTGCCAATGGTGCACAAATCACCAACCCATCGAGGTGGAGTTTCCTCTGCATTGCTGGTGACAAGGGAATGGGAGTAACCAGGCTTTTGGTGGGTAAGTACATCTGTCATGTGCCTGTTCTAGAAACTTGTATGATAACCTTAGAACCACCAAAAGTAGGATCTGGACCGCAGATTCAATTACTTAAATTAAAAATTAACTTTAGTTCTATGCACCTATAGTTTTCTACCCTCACCAAGTCAGTGTGACCAGCCCCTTTGAAAATATTATTCTAGACAATTAGCAACAGAGGTAACCTGTTCCTGAATCATTGCAGGATCTAGACCTGCTGTTTGCCTGTAAATCCTGTCACAGGAGGCTTAATTTTGCTGCACTGCAGAGAATATGTAGACAATACGATCAGTCCTGTTGGTAGGGGACAGAATAAACAGACAAGAGAGTGCAAGAAGAAAAAAATCGACTACTGTGTAGACTGCATCGGTGGCTGATAAATTAATGCAATATGTAAGCCAGATGTGCTGTGTACATATATATATATGTGTGTGCATGTGTGTGTGTGCACTGAATGTATCTGTGTGTGATTTGCAATTATGCCTTTGTTGTATGTATAATGTAACTCTAGTGTGTATAAATGTGCCATTGTGTGCAAAATGTAAATATGTATGTGCTAATGAGTAAAACATTTTAGTTTGCATTTAATTGTCAAGGGTTGAAATTTTAGATTAATCAACCAAGAGCTGTAGTTCCTGTGCCACTACAAATGGTACTGTCATATAAAAGGTATTCTAGCTGATCCCATTTTGTCACTGCTTTAGTGTTTTTTTTTAACCCACTCAATGTGCTATCCAAGTCATAGCCCATGTTCCATAAAAGGCTTTTTAAGAGGATGTATCTGGAGTGCTGTCTGTTGGAGATGCTTCTGAAAGTTTTTGTGCTAGAATAGTGGTGGTTATTAGAATGTGTGAACGTGTTTGGTGAGCATAATCTTTTTTCCTTAATCCTGATTGTATTATAAAAATTGTTGTAATCTCATTTTAAAATGTATTCTGTTGTAAACATGTGTCCTGCAGTTAACTCCAAACATACAAGCATGAGATATAGAGAGCATGATGTCTTATGGACTTATTTATCAAGATTTTTTATATTTTTTTCTACTTTGAATTAACTAAAAATTTAATAAAATTCAAATGTTGACTTTTTATTTTTAAAATACAAATTAAAAGAATATCCTATATAATAAAGTTCAAGTGTCTCTGCGTCCAGTCCCTGTGTCCGTGGGATTGCGCTACTGCGCATGTGCCCCACGGACAGCCAGCGTGAATCGTCTAACGCTAGCGCAAATTCGCCAGCGTGACGTCAAATCGTAATCGCAAATTCACGAACACCGACTCTGATGAATTTACGCTAGCGAAGTACATAGAATACAATAGATAGGAGGTTGAAAAATTTTTTTTTAATTTTTCTAAGTCCCAAAAAACGCTGAGGCGTTTTACCATTGTGGGTGATAGTCTGAAAAAGAAGTGTATGTTACAGCCACTACACATGCCCAGGACACCTTTAATCAAAAAAAATAAAGTTGTCCTATTTCCCTACATGTGCCCCCTATATAGTAGTGTTGCCATATGTCAGGAAATGTAGGGGGGAAGGAGGGTAACAGAGGAGCAGCTACTGTCTGGTCTCCCATAGCTGTGAAAGTACCTCCCGCTCTCTGACTCCCTCAACTCCGCTTACAGGACGCCAAGGAAAAAATATGATTGGCGGAAAATGGGCATGCGCACGTGAAGCGCGAATGATCAAGAGGCGGGGGCGGTGCCAACTGTTCCTATCTTTAATCTTGCGTTGTTAGAAGCGAGACCCGCTCACTCAGCGCATGTCCCCGACGTTGCTACGGCAACAGGGATGCTGAGCTGACAAAGTCAGGCGGCTCTTTTTCTAAAAGTAACATTGAGGCAGAGTCGCCTCTGAAATTCTGTAGGACAAACATTTTTTTGTGGAAAAAAAACACTGGTGTGATAAACAAACATTGCCCAAACTCTTTAGGAAGCAGTAGTATTTTTAAAACTACTGAGAAGCACTCTAGGTGTCCACCATGGTTGTCCACTTTTTTTGGACTGGAACAAGTCTGTTTTTATAAATGTTTGACTACATATGTTCTAACACCCGTTAATTTAACGGGCTTAATGTCTAGTGATTGAATAAAACCATGTAAAAGCTCAAAAACATTGAATTCTTAGTCTATTCATAATGTTCAATGAGTCTACAAACTTTCAAGAAATTTGAAAAATGTAGAAAACTCAGATTAAAGAAACCACATAAATTGTAACATTTACGTTTTTCATGCTTTTTGCACAAAAATAATTTTTAGTGCAAACAATTTCAAATTGCAGTAAAGATTTTCATTCGACCATTGGTGAATGAGGCCTTTATTTATAGTAAAACAGAGTTTGGTTAGTAGGATGTATTTCACTGAATAAAACAATAATGAATTGGTAAAATTTGAAGACTAATCATGTTGCAGTCTTGCCATTGGGTTGCCACCTTTTCTGGAAAATAATTTTTGGAAACAATACCTGATTTCCTATCTCCATAATCTTGGTTTTACATTACTAAAATTCATTTATGGAATCATTTCAGGCAGCTGGGCAAGCAAAATATTTGTTCACTACAACTCTGCCTGCAAGAACTTTTGTAGATTGTTGGTGTCCACTGTTGAAATTTCCATCAACTGGGTAATTTATTAGTCATTTACTATAAAGTTTCATCTGACAGACAGACAGAGAAACAGATCAGAATTTTTGGTATGGCTCCTGTAGTTAATATCATCTGTGTATGTATGTATATATATATATATATATATATATATATATATATATATATATATATATATATATATATATATATATATATATATATATATATATATAAATATATATATATATATATAAATATAAATATATATATATATATATATATATTTGAACATTTGTTAATAAATCTTTTGTTGGTAACACAAACTGACTTTTGAAGCTTAGTATTTTGCAACATAGGAGCTGGCTCACTCCTAACTCACTCATGTGTTGCAAATCTTTGTTCATATATCTTTTTAATTTGTTAAAAGTCTTTAACTATGGGATGGGATTCATTATCCATTGTGTTTGCCAAAATGCTATTTAATAAGTTGCTTGTTTTATTAACCCTGACAGAAAAGCAAACAGACTTCTTTATCTCCAGCTGTTAGAAACAGATACTGGTTTTGTCTGAGCAGTTTCTCAAAAAAAATTGCAAAATAAGGGTTTGTAATAGGTTCTGTGTAACTTTCTAAGAGTCTGTTCAACAAATCTTACTTTTTCTTTTCCCGTCTCCCTCTTATACACTACTTACCTCAGCAGCCTGCACGAATCTTAAAGATCTTGTCTGGAGGATCATAAAATCCCAAGCTTTAACTTCAACTACATTGAAATACTACAATGAGGGGCAAATTTACTATTATTCCCCAAAATAATAAAAGGCTACCTTTTATTCGATATTCGATCAGTGGGAGTGCTCCCATAGGCTTCTATTGCAATTCGGTAGGTCCAATCTGCCGAAGTAGGCAATCGAATAAACTTTAAAATCCTTCGCTGGTCGAATGATCGAATATTCGTCCATTCGACCCTATTCAAATGTATTCGATCGTTTGATCATTCCCTATTCGATGATCGAATATGCCAAAATTCACATATTCGAACCAAACGAATAAATCCAACGTTCGAAATTTGATCGAATTCGTTCGAACTTCGAATCCTTCACGTGAATTTAGTAAATCAGCCCCTGAGTGTTGAGCACAGATTAAAAAGATGCATCTTTATTTTAATTGATTGTGGCCATATGGACTACCATCACTAGAGACCCTTTTTATCTTAAAATGGTAATTTTCTTCCTTCATGTCTTTGTATAATTTTTGACAGTATATTACATTTCAATTCAGTTTTCTTGGAGTTAAATAAAACTTTTTAATAACTTAGGGGCCCATTTACTAAATTCACATGGAAGATTCGAAATTCGATCCAATTTATAAAAAAAATTTAATTTGAATTTCTAATATGCAAATAAGGCAACTTCGACCATCGAAATTTTCCATATTCGACCGATTCCAATAATTCGAATAAATCGAATAATTTGATTTTAAAAATCATTCTTATTGTTTGATTTGAACATTTAATTGTTCAATCCAATTATTTTAACGATCAAATTTTTCCTATTCGATCATTCGAATATTCGAATAGCGGTAAAATCCTTCAAATTCGATATTCGAATTTTCAATTTGAAATTCGACCAATAGTAAATCTGCCCCTTAGTAATTAATATTTTATTTACTATCATTATTTTCCTATAGTTTTTTATGCCAGGACTGTTTTGAAAAACCTTACCTGTTAATTATCCATAATTAGGGGCCAATTTACTTTATTCACGTGAAAGATTCAAAGTTCGATCGAATTCAATCAAATTTCGAACATAGGATTTATTCGTTTGGTCGAATATGTGAATTTTGGCATATTCGTTCATCGAATAGGGAATGGTCAAACGATCGAATATATTCGAATAGAGTCGAATGGACGAATATTCGATAATTCGACAGCGAAGGATTTTAATTTTTAAGTTTATTCGATTGCCTAGATTGGACCTACCGAATTGCAATAGAAGCCTATGGGAGCACTCCCATAGGCTTCTGAGGCTAAGTCCTGATCGAATAGGATTCGTACGATCGAAGTCTTTGATCGGTCGAATCGTACGAATCATGCGAATGATCGAGTGATTTATTCGTTCAGTCGAATGATTTATTCGACTGATCGAATAAATTTGAATTCTATCGTCGAATGATTGAATATCGAATAAAAGGTAGCCTAGAACTATTCGATTAACATTCGAAAATCGAATGCTAATCGAATATCGAATAGAAACAAATTTTTTTTGGGGAACAATAATAAATTTGCCCCTAAGTGTAAGAATATAAAATAAAAGGAAATTTTTTATTACACAGCAATTTTATGAATTTCAGTTATCAGTTACTTAAATAAATCATTAATTGATAAACTGTCTGGATGGTTGGAAGTCTAATTGATAAAAATAATATAATTTTCAAAACAAATCAAATGCAGCACTTTTATTACTTTGAAATGTTGGGCATTAATAGCCTGAAAACTATTTCAGGGGTATTGTTCTGGAGTGGGAATATTCATAACATGGACAGAAAACCCTTCTTCTTCCCACCCATTTCCTAAATACTCAGACATCTTTTTCTTTTTTAGTTGACATTTAGTAGCCATAAGTTAACCATCACATAACGTTCCATTTAGCCAACATGCTAAACTGTCCAATTGGACCTCAACCAATAGCCATTGAAGGCTGCTCTTATGGAGATCACTTGTTCTCAGTGGAAAAACTACAGAGGAAGCAGATCTTGTGACTACATAGGGGCCCGGGTCTGCTTCTTCTGTTGGGAGGCCCATGGATGAACCATGGCACATGTAAAATCCAGGATAATGGTTTTTTTTGGTGGGGGGCTTTCTTATGCCACTGCTTGTTCTCCACCATATCGCAATCCCTGAAATTACCCCTCTTAATTTAACTACTACCTTTTGAACAGTGGCTTATATCGGCAGCCCCTTGCCTTAGACCTAAGATGCTTTTGCCATCACTCCTGTTTCTTAGTTTGCTGCCCTTATGGCATCCCCAATTAGCTGCAACATCTAATGTGCCACACTTCTTACAATCAATACCCTTGAAAAGGGAGGAAGTACAATTTTACCTGAATTCTTCTGTTCTGGCCACTTAACTTCAGTCCACAACCCCTGGCCAAACTACAGCTATTGAACTACAGTTCCCACAATACCTTGGTACATATTCCTCAGATCCACTTCCTAAACCTGTCATTGGCCGTTCCTTCACTTTCCTTTCAGTAGTTTGTGCCCACTGTAAAGGCAATGATTCTGTCAGAAGATATACTGTATAATAAGCTCTTATTTTGGCTGCATAATTTTCTTGTGCACTCGGAGAGTCACTTCTCATCTAATATTATGAGAAAGTATATATTATGTTAATGTAAGAAGTCTATTACTCTGCAAAACCAGTTTTGAATTAAAGCTGAGTGGTCTATAGGAAATACTGTTCCTGTGTAATGTGTTTATAATAACTAAATAAGAAAATTGAATTGTGAAGGCAAAAAAAAACTTAAGTGAAAGAAAGCACATGCTTCACAATAACTTTCCTGTTATACGGGGCTTACAAATGCCTTTATTATTTGTTTGTAGAACTGAGAGTGCATAGTTTATTCAATAATTAAAGTAGCTAATGTGCCTTTGATACCACCTCATTCTCATTAACTCTTTTTATCTTTTTACTTTTTTACATTTTTGATATCAAACCTAATCCATTAAAATAAATTAAAAATGTAAATTGACAGTCAATTCTATTGTACCACAAAACTCACCCCATCTTTTTCCCATCCACTTGACTTCTTATTTTGAAAAGCAGAAATAAATCCTGGCAGCACAATTAAAACACTTGCAAAATATTACTTTGTTGGGCTTAACGATAGATTACAATGTGTGCATAATGACCCAGTTCTAGTAATATCATCTGATTTAGTAAGGAAATCAGAGTCTGCCATATGTTCACCAATAAGGCCTAAGAAATTCCTTCTCTTTTCGATGCCTTCATCAACTAATAGTAAGCATGTTGTTTTGTGCTTAAACCTTATTGTTTTTCATTTGTCTTTCAATGCTAAGCATTTTCATGCTTTTATTTTACACAAAGGCAATATCTTTCAGTAGTAGAAAAGTCAGAAATTTAAAGATTACAATTAAACAGAACGTTTTTCAAAACTAAATGTTTCCCATCTAATCTTCATATTCTTTCTCTTTCTTTTTCTTTCTTTCTTTCTTTCTTTCTTTCTTTCTTTCTTTCTTTTTTCTTTCTTTCTTTCTTTCTTTCTTTCTATCTCTTTCTTTCTTTCTTTCTTTCTTTCTCTTTCTTTCTTTCTTTCTTTCTTTCTTTCTTTCTTTCTTTCTTTCTTTCTCTTTCTTTCTTTCTTGACCATTTGCTGCCTTTTTGTGTATTTTGCCCATTGCATGTGGAATTGTGATTTCCCTTTGTCAGTTAAAAAAACCTTAGTTGACAGTTCTGCTTTTGTAATAATTATTACTTAAAGTTCATAAACTTGACTGTTTTGCCAACACGACTGTCCCATATCAGTCTGTTAGTTTCTAATGCTAACGGACTACTGCTGCACAAATATGGCAGCTCCCTCAAAGAGGAACATGGGGCTAAGAAAGGTAATATAAAAGCATTAGGAAAATACCTTTATGGCAAAACTATAAATTAACATTAAAAGATAATGTTATGATGAATATAAAAAAGGTTATTTTCTGGTGTCAGTATCTCTTTAATATTTTTACAGGTAATTCAATTGACAATGCTACAACTTTATAATGAAGCTGTGGTGTTCTCTGGTGTGTTGTAGTTCTGCTTCTGTGCTTATGCAAGCATATTGTACAAAATATGGGAGCATTCCATGTCCATTTCAAAATGCAAGGACAAATGAAAAAGGAGGAAGAGGCAGGTTAATAGGAGTATTTAACGTGCCACTGTACTAAATGCAATGAATGCATTCCTAAAACAGAAATGGGTGAGGAGGCTGAGGTAACACTGGTTGGGCACTAGGTGGGCAGAAGTTTCAGGTTTACACTGAGCCCAATTTCTATACAGGCCACTTGCTCTGGCCAGAAAGTATTGCATTAAAAAACTGCAACATATGAAGATTCTGTGCATTTTGTTCACAGGAAATTAATAGCTATGTTGGCAGGTGACAGAATGTTCAGAAATGTTTCCCATTTATTTGAATGGCAATTACCTGACACAAGTGCATTCCCCACAAGTAATTCAAATAAAATGTAGATCTATTCTAAGGGGCAGATTCACTAACAGACTAACTTTTGCCAGCATCAGCTCCCTCTCACCACTTTGCCAAGTGCAAATGAGCTACAAATACGGTAATTCACTAAAATGCCAATTTTGTGTTCCGGGAGACAAACGCTGGTAACTTTTTGCTAGCGTTACTTTGGCTGTGCAAGCATTTCACAGAGAAGATGCCCTAGCATCTTGCGCTTAGATTAATTTGCATAGGATGGGAAATTTAAAGTTGTATGGATTTCTTTATTCTAAATGTTGGTGCAAATGGTTTAAGTTACAGATGTTCAGGGAACATTAATAAAGACAAGAGAGTTAGTATAATGCCCTACGCATGAGCCCATTGTAAAATGAATGTCTCATATGTTGTAAAATGTGTGGAGAAAACCGGTTACCCAAAAAAAGTCTAAGGGGCAAATTCAAAAAGATCCAAAGTTGCGACAGCTTCACCACACTTTGCCAGGTGTAGTTTCGCCAGCACTACGCAAATTCACTAAAATGCAAAGTTGTGCTCAGGGAGGCGAATGGTAGCAAAGTTGCGCTATCTTTACTTCATCAGGCAAAACTAAGTTACGCTAGCGATGCCTAATTCGCATACAGCGCCAAGTATAATGGACGCATATGCTGCAGCCACTACATTACACTACAAAAGCCCAGGAATCCTTTAATAAATAAAATAAAGTTGTTCCATTGCCCTACACATGTGCCCACTGTATTGTTGAATTGCCACATGTTAGGAAATGTAGGGGGGGGGAGTAAAAAAAAATATGATCTTTTTCAGCTTATCGCCTTTAAGAAAGTAAAAGACGCCAGCGTTTTTTGGGACTTAGAAAAAACTTTTGCAGGCAATCCAGCTTAAAAAAAAGGAAAAGTCCCCAGTGTTTTTTGAACTTTAATGCATTTTTGCCTGGTCTGAGGTGGTGAAGTCAACACTGGCGAATGAGGTAACGATCAGTAAAATTCACGTTAGTGAATTTGTGGAGTAACGATCATTCACCAGAGTGAAAAGTTGCCAGTCGATAGAGTGGGAATGAATGTTATCGACAGTTCAGTTAGCTAGAAAATTGACATCTGCGCAATATAGTAAATTGGAGATGTCCCTGTGGGTGGCAACGCTGGCGAAAAGTCACTAGCGTCAGCCACTTCACCCTTTAGTGAATCTGTCCCTAAGCCTTTTTTTTCTGCCCATAGAACTATTGGAATCTTTATGTGTACAAGGAATAAAACTAAGATATTTTAACCATAACTTAATGCATTGTGGACACAGATTTCTTCTTTATGCTACTTTCACCACATATATATCCTGAACTACTGGTTTAATAGCTCAGATACAGACTAAATTTTAAGCCATAAATCCAAACTTGCAGACAGCTGTTTCAATCTTGTCAGTGCAAGAAATTGGAACACGACTTCTGATTAGTAGGATTTAAAATGTAAACAAATAGAAGATCAAGGGGGGGGGGGCAAATGGAGATGAAAAGCCTGCTACTAAATTTTAACTCTGGAAAAAACCTTCTTAAAATACAAAGGTATTCAAATGCCTCATGCCTGGCCAGAACTGTGCACCTACCCATGCAAAGGAAATTGAAATATGCAAGGGTTTGTAGCAGATATAAAGAGCAACATGGGTGCACTAAAAAAAAAGTGCTTGACACAGTTCAGAGGGGCTTATGGCATGGTTTATAAAGGAAAAAAAAGTGGGGCAAAAAAAAAAAGGTTAATTACATCAATATGGCAAAAGACCAATGATGTCCCAGCTACAGTCAGGTGATTCCAATGGTGACCAATTAAAAGGTCATCCATTTTGGCAGTTTAAACCTTTGAAAGCAAGCTGCTGTGAAAATTGTATAATAAACTAATAGAATACTTTAGTATTAGAATAATACTGTCAAGCAGTATGTGGTGGAGGAGGAGAGGGAGTCTCTGATGGTCAGCACAGTTGGATAGGGAGAGTAGGTTCTGGGATCACTGGAGTGATTTTGCACACCTTGTTTCTTCCCTTAGGGAGTACACGCATAGCCTTAGAAGGTGGGAATATCCGCAACACAGACATTCCAGGAGCCCAGCAGTGGTCCTTCTACGGGAACTATGGCCCAGGATGGACCCTTGACAAGTGGGCCAGGTGGAGAGTGTGGGACAGGGAGGACAGCAGACAAGGGGGAGGTCATACTATCAGGCCTGAGTCAGCTATTGGAGTGGTGGTAGGAGCAGGGGAGAGAGGTGGGTGTAGAGATAGTATGGTTGGAGACAAGGACCTAGCAGGGACTCCCCCAGCCATCGAGACCCTGGGTGTAGCCCAAGGGGGAGTGGATCATGCCACTGGGGGGGGGGAGGTGGGGAGCAGAGTCAACAGGAAGGGATAGCAGTCCAGGCAGACGTGGAGCAGCAGGTCCAGATGTGGCGTTACAATGTTGTTGTTTTTCTTTCACTGGCCCCTTGGGGGGTACATGTAAAAGTAGAGGTGACAGAAAAGGTAGAAGAAGGAGAGTTTGTAGAAATATTTTTACTCTTCAATTCTGAATCAGTAAAGCCAGTTGGATGACTGATGAAATGTCTTCAAAGAAAAAAACACAGCAAGTCCAGTTGATTTGACTTATTTCTACAGATATAAGAAAGGAGTAAGCGTTACAGAAAAATCCAGAAAATTTGTCTTGGTTCCAGTGGGATCACATTCAAAAAGTGGCACCAGAAGTGGAGACGAAGGGTCAACCTTAGTGATGGGCGAATTTATTCACCTAGGTTGAATTTGCGGCGAATTCCCGCGATTCGCCGCTGGCGAATAAATTCGCGAATCACCAGCGAAATTTCGCCGAAAAACGAGTCGCGCGTCAGTCGTGACGCGACGTGCCGAAAACAACGCGACGCGCACCAAAAACGACGCGACGCGCGCCGAAAACGACGTGACGCGTCAAAGTTGACGCGACGCGTGACAAATTTCACGCAACGCGCGACAAAATCGTCCCGCGACTCGTTTCGAACAATGACCTTGAAAAAAGACCGTGCGAGGTCTGAAACGTTGCCGTGTGTTGGGGGTCTGAGCCCTATGTCTGAATAAAGGCATTTTAAGAAGAAACATTATCGAATGGTGCCGCCAGTTATTTTCTTTCTAATTGGCTCCTGATCCTGGCAACTTATCAGTTTTGGCTGCTATTACTGGCAGTTTTCTCCCAGAGGGTGATACTTGGGGGTGGGGGGGGGTAATGCCAGGACTATTGGGGATTTAATCCCTGGTATGCAAGTTAACCGGACAGTGCACATGGCATCTGAGGAGCATCCCCATGTCATGGTTATAATGCCAGAGGCAAAAACATGGGGGTAATGAGCCAAAGGGAACTGGTATCGGCAATGGGGAAGGATGTTGACAGAATTCATTCACTTTTTGTTAGGCGGTGATGTTATGCTCATTTATGGTGGAAAGATTGGTGATGAAAGTGGGCCAGGGACCCATTAGCAATGGAGAGAAGTAGAAAGAAGGGGAACAAGCGTTTGTGCATATCCATTTGATGGTCAAGGGGTGTGGTGGTACTGCATTGTGAGTTGGAAGGCAGGCTTAGGGGTTATTACAGGCCAGCTTTGGTACATTTTTGCCCACAAATAAACATATTTGATTTTGGTCTGGTTAGCGTGGGATAGTTGGGGATAGTTGGTGGTGTGGCTCGGCCTGCATAAGGAGGAAGGTCATGCAGGCAGTGCAATGGCCTGGAGGGCTGCACTATTGGCAGCTGAAAAGGGATAGAAAATGGAAGGTGGTGGTTCAGGAGGGAGAGATAAGCATTTGGGGGCTAAGTCTGGTTAGGTGCCACAGTGGATGTGTTGGGAACTAGCCTCAGGTTTGGTAGCTGTCAGATTGTTACATTATATGTAGTTACAGTATATGCAGATAGCAATGGTTTATGTATCTGTTTATGCATTGGTTTATGGATAGCATTATGGGTGGTTAATCATTTGAATGTTGAAGGGTTATTTAATGTTACATGTATAATTAATATGTTGTGGCTAGTGATGGGCGAATCTCACCCGTTAAGCTTCGTTGCAAAATTTGCGAATTTCCAGCAAAATTCGAGAATTGGCGAAAAAATTTGCGTCAATCGCGTTGCGTCGAATTTTGGGCGAATTTTTGCTTCCGAATTTTTGCTGCCGAATTTTTACTGGCGTTTCGCAAATTTATTCGCCAGCGACGAATCGCGGGAATTCGCCGCGAATTCGCCCCTGGCGAATAAATTCGCCCATCACTAGTTATTGGGGAAGAGAGGCCCATGGATTGAGAATCCACAAGTCATATTAAAAAGGGAAGGGCATGTCTGAATGGAGTGCAGAGGACTAGGGATGTAGCGAACGTCGGAAAAAAAGTTCGCGAACATATTCGCGAACTTGCGTAAAAATGGGAGCGGTTCGCGAACCCCATAGACTTCAATGGGAAGGCGAACTTTAAAAGCTAAAAAAGACATTTCTGGCCAGAAAAATTATTTTAAAGTTGTTTAAAGGGTGCAACGACCTGGACAGTGGCATGCCAGAGGGGGATCAAGGGCAAAAATGTATCTGAAAAATCTGCCTGTGTGTGCTTGGAAGAGCTAGTGTAGGGAGAGAGCTGTTAGTGATTTGAGGGACAGTTGATAGTAAGTTTGCTGGCTAGTAATCTGCTTGATACTGCTCTGTATTGGAGGGACAGAAGTCTGCAGGGATTTGAGGGACATTTTAGCTTAGGTAGCTCTGCAAACAACTGCCATATGTTGACCTTATAGGCATTGTTTGCCCAGTTTTTTTTGTCGCAGCCACTGCAGCACAGAGGCCAGAAAAAATATGCCATATAAATGCTGAAAATAGATGAGATCAGAAGAGATCAGTGCCCACAGCAGCTACATACAGAGCACTGCAGTAGAAGGTAGATTACTAGCCAGCAAAGCTACCTAAGCTAAAATGTCCCTCAAATCCCTGCAGACTTCTGTCCCTCCAATACAGAGCAGTATCAAGCAGATTACTAGCCAGCAAACTTACTATCAACTGTCCCTCAAATCACTAACAGCTCTCTCCCTACACTAGCTCTTCAGCACACACAGGCAGAATGAAAAAACGTTGCAGGGCTTCGGTTTTTATAGGGAAGGGGAGTGGTCCAGGGGGTGTAGGGGTGGTCCAGGAGGGAGAGCTTCCTGATTGGCTGCCATGTATCTGCTGGTCTGGGGTGAGAGGTCAAAAAAAAGCGCCAACTAACGCGAACCCAAAATGGCGAACGTCGCGCGACGTTCGCGAACTTCCGGCGAGCGCGAACAGCCGATGTTGGGATGTATACATGTTGTGGGCACATTCTTATTGCACCCTTGCCTAATAGTTTAAAATTCGTTAGTGGCGAGCACAACTTTCTCTTTTTTTATATAAAACCAATGATGCCTGTTTTTATCCATTTTATTTGTAGAAGTTTAAGCATTGATCATGGCATATTAGAAATATACTAATAATGACTTATTAGAACTATAACACTTAATTCCGCTGTAGTTAGACAGACATAACTCTTGGTGTGATATTGTCCTACAATTTGTATTGCAAAGCAAAAACTAAGGGCATATGCTTTTGCAGGCAATGCCTATCCTAAGGTGCAAAGATTTTGGACCAGTGAAACGGTTTGTTCCCAAGAGGTTGAGCCTTTATTTTGTACCTTGCTAGAAACATTCTCTGTGCCTTCCACTTTATTTGTGGTGTGTGTTGACCTAGAGTAAGTTGGGTTTGAGGAACACCAGCCCTGGGGAACTATTAGCATTGTAATGCAGCTAACAGATGATGGTGGGACATGGACATTTCAGGGTAAGTGCAAAATTGGACTTTTTTGTCATGAGAATTTTTGGAAATAAATATAATTTGCCTGTAAACTGTAAACAAATGTGTAAAACTTAGCATAGGGGGATGCACCAAAGACAAAAGATTATCCACTTGTTTTCTTAAAACAGGAATAATTTAAAAACTATTGATTGTATATCTGAAGCCATTGTCCTGGTTTGCAGATCAGCCTCAGCTGTCTATATATTGTAATCTGGAGTTTATCATCACTTTCATTAAATAGCAACAAAAGGGGGAACAAGTTTATTCTAATCTACTATTGCAATCAAAGATAGTTTGTTACTTTCAAAAAAATGTGTATTTATTTTCTATTATACTGTATGATTGACATAGATAGTTTTCTGCAAACCTGACACAGTTTTTTTTAAAGACTGCAGACCAACATTCTGCCGCAGAATCATTTTTAGAATGAATTCTGTATTTCACAGACTTTTCTTCAAATAAAACAGAAAAGGAAGTTTTACAAGACTGTTTTTGACAAATTACAGCATTACCCTGGTTTATATGCACTCAGTCCTAATTATTTTTAAATAGACAGTAATTGTAGAAGTAGTAGCCAATTAGTATCATGTTAATGGGCCTTCAGGATTGTGTCTGCAAACACTACACTACAATATGCTGAATTTATTCTTATAGCAAAAGATTTAGTCAGTGGGAGGTCTCTTACCCTATACATCATTGGTATTCTCTTACTTCTATTCTGACTTCTATTCTATATAATATTAACATTATTTATCTAAATAGCTGTTTCAGCTGTAGAAATTGAACCCCTTCATTAATATTTTGACACTATTTTCCCCTTTAGTGGGCCACAATCAGATAAGAGCAATCAGTCTGCTTTTCCTGCAATGTGTTTTATTTTAAAACTGTACAAGTGTGGCAAGTGCCTTAATAATGCATATATTGCCACACATGGGTCAAAATGTGGGGATATTCACAGCATACACAGATTGTGGCTCAAAACACATAGTTCATATACATCAGATCAGTGTAAATGGGGTCTCCAGAAAGAAATGTGCTTCACGTCACTAAAGCCGATGCTCTAAAATTACACTGTGGTGCAATCATGGACATAATTGGTGGCCAGGCTTACCTTAGTCAATAGGTTCAACTGCAAGAAATTCTGAACAGGAAGCAGGAGGAAGACAGCAGCACTGAGTGTAACTAGATGGATGTGTAAGTAGTGTATGTTCATGCAAGTACCTTCAATAAAAGAGAACTTGCTCTCAACTGACTTCAGTTAATTTTGCAGCCCCTAAGGGAACAAGGGGAACTATATGCACCAAACATATAAATGTTGAGTGCCCTTCTCAGTTCTTTTGCATTTACAATATTTTTTTCTTTTAGTTATCATGATATTAGCAGTTTTATACTGACAATATCATGAATTTGTAACAGGAGTGTCCACTGCCATCACACATACAGTCAGCTAACTAGCTACAAGGCTAAGTTATATCCTCAATGGTGATGTGTGGGTTGACCGGTGACCCACGCGTTAACTACCACACGGTTGTGGGTTAGGTGTGAATTGCTCCCAAAGATTCCCTGTCTTGGAACAAAAACCATGCACAGAAACAGCGTACAAAGAAAAAATGGTTAGGGTGGAGGGCATGTCTTACAATGACAACATTTTGTGGATATGGGACAGGTTTGGTTAAGGTTTTGTGAGTTAGGGTCGAGGGTGGGTTGAGTTTTTACTGACCTGTGCATCACTAATCCTCGTTAGTCATGCCCTGATGCCTTGCTGTTTGGTTCTGAAGCTTCCTTCATATTGGCAGTGGGCTTGCAGTGTTCTGCCAACAGCCCACCCAGTTATGCCCCTAGACTGCCTAGCTATGACTCAACCCCCAATTCCATTGCAACCAGCTTCCCTGACCCTCTAGGACCCAACCCTGTCCTTATCTCATCACACTGACCCTCAATGTCACTGCCCAGTATTATTATTTTGTAAATCTAGCAAATTTACCAATCCTTGAAAGGCTCATATGAACCTCTAATTTGACAAAAACTCATTCAGCAATATTCACTGTTGAACCAAAAAAACAGAAATACAATTATAAAAGGGCCAAACCACAAAGCAGTAGACAAATTGCTAATATATTGAATGTATATTTCATATTAACAATGAATTCTAGTGCTTGTTTATATTCCAAGGAATCTGAACATTTGAGATTTTGCAAAGAGAATAAAAGGTTAAACAGGTAGATAAGAATTTTATCGTTTTAATTTTGGATTTGCTGTTATTTAACACCCCCCCTGAATATGACTGAGCAGCTAGAATGGAAATGATTCAGTTTGATTTTGTAGTAAGCATTGTTCAGGCAGCATGATAATTTGCAGTTACCCACTCCACAACAAATATAATTGAATATGGCCCAATATAGCAAATTCAGTTGAGGAATGAGAAGCCAAATGTATATAAAGATGATCTGTTGCTATTATAAAAAATATGTAATTGGTATTTCACAGATTTTTTATTTAATTTTTGTTTATTTAATGAGTTTCACATTTTTAACAGTGAGGTGGGGAAAAGGCTCTTCTAGCAAGTGTTATTGATATTTTATTTTTAACAGTACATTGTAGTGGTTTCACTATGGTGAATAGCTCTCCAATTATTCCTACTATTTATTCTTATACAGGATGGTATATGCATAATTCACATCACTGTCTGCTGATTAGCAAATCAAGTCAAGTAGTAGCTAAGTGACTGAATTACTTCCAAGGCAGAGAAATTTGCAAATTTCTAAAACTCTGCTGCAGCCTACAGGGTAAAATCAGGTTAGAACAGTGACTTCCATTTAAACAGAGGAGAGGAAAAGCATCTGTTAATGCTGGTTTCTATTTGTAGCATAGCATTTTTATCATATGAGAACATCATGAACAAAAATGAATTAAATTATAGGGATCCTTTGCAAATACAGTTTTTTTGCCTAAGGAAAGAAGGTTTAATTCTAAGCAACTTTCCAATATATGTTCATTAAATGTTTTTAGTGATTTTAAAATTATTTGTAAGTGCAAATTGGACTATTCTCTGCACTCTAATAATTTAAATGGAAGTATACCATTTTAAATTATTGGAGAACATCTATTTCTTCTCCTAGTTAATCTTGGAGGTGGATCAGAGTCGAGAAGGCCCTTTAGAGTGATGCATATTTATGTCAGAGGGCACTCAATATACATCTTAATATTTCATTAGAATCCATAATCAGTTGAAAAATTTCCCTCCACTTCTCAAGAGAGGGCACTAATTATTTTTCCGTTGCAATAGGAACAATCAGCTCATCCAACAGAAACACTTTTCTAGACTACATTTTGGGGGGGGGGGAAGGATGGACATCAATCTGGGTGAGAATTATATTCAGTATTGAAGAAATGCACTGCTGTCTCCCATATGTAATACTCCCATTTCTTTTTTTAAAAAAACCTTTATTGAATTTTAAATATTTGTTTGTTAACATGTGTTATATATTGTCACAATTAGATAATCAAAATATTATCCATTTTGCATGTACATTACTCCATTATCATATATGTTGTCTCTTTTTGTAATGTCCCCACAATAAATGAAAAACTAAAAAATAAACTTTAATAAAAAATTAAGTAAAGAGAAATATGGTAATAAAAAGAAACATAACTGTGCATACATTTGTTACACTGCATGTTTCTTGGTTCTTAGGTCCCACCAGCCCTGTGACTGCAAACTTGCTATCACTTGGCCTTTATTAACAGTTGAAGTTTTCAACAAGTTTGTTCACATTTTACTGAACGTTACCTCTTGCGCTAGACGTTACTTCGCAAAGTCAGACCTGGCGAAGTTCAATACAATATTTTGCTACCGTTCGCTGCCCTGAGCTCAAATTCGCATCTTAGTGAATTTGCGTAGCACTGGCGAAAATTCGCCTGGCAAAGTGCAGCGGACACCGGTGAAGCTGTCTATAGCACATTTTCGCACTTTAGTGAATTTGCCCCTCTGCAGGAGGTTTTGGTTTTAATTTTTTTTCATGGCTAATACAGATAGATTGTGTGACATCCCATATTGATATATTCTTTCCAACTTGCGAGTGGAAGTTGCAAGATTGCAATCACATATCACAGATTTGGGTAATCTTTACTGCTAATACAGGTGAAAATTAGAAGTAATTTACATAATTCAATCAGATATTTGCTGTCAATTTTACTAAATACAGAAATGCTAATTACTGAAATTTTAAGTATAATTTAATAATCTACGTGCCTTTTATCCCAGTTATCATATACCCATCACTGGGATTATAGTTCTGTTTACAGATAACATAACAAAAAAAGGTGCAACCAGAGCATCTGGAATACAGTTTTCATCATAAATAAACATAAAACATTATTTGAGATTCGCCATTTGAGTCAGGAGCCATTTGAGTCCAGAAGAACTTGATGGGAAAAATAACTGTATGGTACCTATTGATTAAAATTGTAGATCACATTTGTAATTGTTTTAATATATGTATCTATCCATTATATGTAAAGAACTCACAGAAGGGACAGTAAGTTTTATACATGAATATCAAAATAACAAAGTGTTTAGTTGCAGTTTGGAATGGCTTTTAGGTAGCGCTCTTTATTTATGCAATTAAAAGCAACATGCAATTTCTAATAATTAGTAGATAATAGTTTTCTGCTAAGTACGCTACAAAATCGCCTTCTGTGCTTCATTCATTCTGCAGGGACTCTGTAAAAAATAGGCCATAAAATTCCTGTAAATATGCACACTTGACATGATTTCTTTTAGTGGCTTCTGGTCTAAAATTGCAGAACAAAATGGATTTTAACAAAACAGATATATTAAGACTGTTTTTACAGTAACCCTGTTTCTTAAAATCCTTATGATAAAAATAAAATGCCATTGGTCATACACTGCTTTGATTTGGAACCGTGTGCTAAGCAAGCATGTTACACAAAGCGCCAGTTTTGAGCAAACTGTTATTCAGTGAAACAGAGGTCCAACATATATGTATTTACAGGGTAATTCATGGCATGGTAGATCACTAGCAAAGTTCAGTATTGCAGGGTAAACTGAACACTTAGGGGCCTATTTATTATGCTGGTTAAAACAAATATTGCTCCCCCAGATTTGACACTGCCATTTTATGCCACTTCAGACCTTGCATAATCCATATCAGTACAAAGCTTAAATAGGTCCCATAGTACAATTACCTGTACTCATCACAAAGGAGCACATTTACTAAGGGTCGAAGGGAAGATTCAAATAAAATTAGAATTTCAAAAATTAGAATTTCGAAGTAATTTGCAGCTACTTTGACTATCGAATAGCCCAAAATTCTATAAGAATTTATAAAATTAAAAAATTTGAATTTCAAAGTCCTGTCTCTTTGAAAAAATTTGAATTCGACTCTTCGGCACCATAAAACTGGCAAATTGCCACTTTAGCCTATGGGGGACCTCCTGGAACTTTATAGTGCACCTGTTGATCTTTTGTCTCTTTATATATATATATATCTATATATATATATATATATATATATATATATATATATGAATATGAGAAGCAATTGTGTGCTCCATAGACTCAGAATCTACACTGGTTATTTGCAATAGAAAGAAAGCTTGTGGCACTCACAGGGTTTACGTTGCAAAAAAGATTTAGTTAGCCTCAATGTTTCGATCACACACAGGGATCTTGGTCAGGGCAGTATACAGACAAACTGTTTGTTTGGGCAACATGATGTCAAATATGAAGACTAAGAAATTCTCTTTTAGGTTATATACTTTTACACATACTCAAAATATTGGAATAGGGTTTTGTACATTACAAAACATTTACATATGGAAACATTTAGTGGGTTATTTACTAAAATTTAAATAAAAAAGCTCAACCAAACTCCAGTCACCAATGTCTTTTTATCTTTTATTTTTATTATTATTAATAAAATAAATCAGATTGGGGTAAAGCCCTACAAAATCAAGTGAAGACCCAAATCATACAATCTCTTTTAACTTTTTTCCCAAATTGCCTGATTTTTTTGGGGTTCTTTCCTGAAAACCCAAAATTTTTTCAAATTATTGGGCTAAACCCAGCACAGACCACAATATCTTCCAACTGGCATCGCCCATTGACTTCGACAGGTCTGAGATGGAGGATTTTTGGATTCAGGCTTTTTGCAGTATCAGGGAGTTTTTGCCCCAAAAAGCCAGACCAGAAAAATACAAGGTTTAGAAAATACCTAATGTGACAGAACTCCCCATTAATTCCTACAGTGTGCAGTGAGCAGAGCACTGTGTGCAAGTCCCATAAGATGCCATGATTATAACAAGGCTCTGTACTTACCTAACAGTTTAGATGAGACTTGTGCAAACATACATTAAATTCTGCCCTGGAATTATTTTTTAAATTCATGTAAGACAGGTATAAAACACCGGTCATTAAATGTTCTTTTCAATCTCACCCAACTGTGTGTACATGCAAACTCATGGCCACACTGGCAGTAAAAAAGCAGCTCGGGCAAAAAATCAAAACAGCCGACATATAAATGTGCAACATTGCAGAGCCCCCCAAATAAAAAAAAACACAGATGGCCATTAAAGTTAAAAAAAATTATCAATGTGCTTCGCACATCTCATGCTACAGCAACTTATCAGGTGGATATTTATTAGGAATGCACAGAATCCTGGATTCAGTTCGGCACTTGACTGTATCTGAGCTATTTTTATCTGGATTAGGATTTGGCTGAATTTGGCCTGGTTAAACTGAATCTGAACCCTATAAAACTGTAAAAATTTGTCATGCACACTTGAAATGTATAGGCACAGGCTTTGCACGTGCATAGGGATTTTTTCACTTGTGCACTGGCTGTAATGGCACAAATGAAGGGTTTGGATTCAGTTCAGTATTTGGCCAAATCCATAGAGTATATATGAGGGATTTGGCAGAACCCTGAAAAGCAGGGTTCAGTGCATCACTAATACTTATATTATAAAAATAGCAAATTGAACTAAGCATGCCAGGAAGCAACTATTGATATAATAGGGTGTATATAACAGTATTTCCCCTAGATTTCTTTAAGTTATATCTTCCATTATTGTCTTAAGCTACATAACTTGGTCCACTAATCTGATTTCACCTTCAGTTCATTGTCATATTCCTTTACACTGCTATTATATAAACATGTTCTAATTCTCTGTAGGAAATATATATATATATATTTTACAAAGAACATTAAATGCTATCTACAATCATCCTTCATAATTGTATTTTAAAGATAGTGTTTGACACATCTGATTGCTAAGACAGACACATATAAGTGAAGCAGAATCTTAAGGAGTCAGATGTATTACAATAAATTTGTTTCCTCTCTGCAAGAGAACTGAAAATCTCTAAGATGTTGAATAAGGAAACTGATACCACTGCTTATCTGTCTGAAAGCTGGCGGTGCTAGGAAACCTGGTAATTGAAAAATGGATAGCATTTGTATTTGAAGCTTTTTATATAACCTTTGAAGTGTAAGCCTTTTGGGGAATAAATTGCTTTTTGTAACAAGAACAATGTCAGATTTCACATTTGGAAAGCATGCACTTAATTCATTTTTAGGCTCAGAAACTCATGTTGTCTTGTTGGGAAAAAAAACATTACAAAACGGATTAAGCTTCACCCTGGAGAGATGATAACCTAATATAAATAACTACAGGCTGATCTTTATTAGTTACTGAGCAAATATAGCCAGCTACGACAGGCAACCTTCAGTGATGATTGATCAACAATAATGTCTCCAGAGAGTAACTTTGGGGTATACTCAATATTAAAGCTTGTGCAGTTCAAGGTAGAACATTAAAACCTTTGGCTAAAAGTAAATATATCTCAGTTAGTGGCAGAATACAAAGATAATGCAATAGAGGAATAATGATACATGCTTTGGAGTTGTTTATTGCTTAGTATTAATGTGTTTCATCAAACCATTATGTCACACTACTAACTGATTCATTAGATGGCTGGTTTTAAAAGCTCAAAGAAGAAATTTAACTCATATTTCTTACTGGCAAGCATAAAGCATACATTATATTATAAGAAATTCTATTAAAGTTTTGTTCTAGCTAAATCACAACCTCATTTTCCCCTGGTAATGCATGCAAAATCTTCCTACTTACACTGGATGTCTGTGCAACAAGTTTTACAGCAACAATAATACAGATGCAGTCACTTGGATTTGTGTGTTAAATGCGTCGTGACTTAACTCATCTATCCCATTTATCCCACTTAGCACAGAATATTGTGTCACAGCATCCCATCCAATTAAAGAGTTCACCATTGAAAACAATGGTGCTTTAGTATGCTAAGGAAAAGGTTAAATGCATTAAATGAGTTAAGATAACTTTAGATAACACAGTTTCTTCAATTAGCCCTGAGTCACGACGCATTTAATTTACAAATCCAAGTGACTGCATCTGTAAGTATCACCTGACCAACTGACTAGCTGCAGATTAACTCTAATCCAAGGATATATTTAGCGTGAAGTTATTTCTTCTGCTCCACTTGGCACCTCCAAAGCAGGATTCATTTATTTGAAGTAAATGTAATTAAAAGTCCATCTGGATTTTAGCCATAAATGTCTAGGGCCTTGTGTTTGCTGAGCTAGGATTTAAGTTTGAGCAATTGCCTCACTAGGCCTCTATGCTATGCTATCACAATAATGACTTCTAAGGCATGCACGTATGCAACATTTGCTCATGACCCACTGGTTGGGGATCACTGAACTAAGGCATGCAGTCCTTCACTCTGCTCCATTGTTTCCGACGCGCGTCGCGTCGTTTCTGTTGCGTCAAAAACGACGCGCGACTCGTTTTTTTTGGGCGAATTTTCACTGACGAATTTTTGCTGGTGTTTCGCGAATTCGCCCCTGCTGAATGAATTCGCCCATCACTATTGGTATGCTATCTAAGATTGAGAGCTAGCACACTTGTCACTTGTTATATATTATCCATATAGCCCCTTTCAAGGAAAATATACATTTTGTGTAGTCTTTCCATTGTTCTGGATGAAGGAGGTGTCCTAATTCATAGAACTGAAGCAAATAACAATACAGTTCTAAAATGTACAAATTGACAGTTTTTATACTCACAATTTAGCTTTCTACCCCATATAAATAGAGTGGCCAACATAAATGAGCCGAATTTTCTAAGTGAAAAAACTTTCGAAATTCGACCAATCGAATTTTTAAAGGGTTTTTTTGATCGAAAATGGGCCTATTTCAATCAAATAGGTCCATGTTCAATTGAATAAATCGTAGGATTTGAAGGATTTTGCACAAAAAAATTTCAGGACAGGTTCTAGGAGGTCCCCCATAGGCTAAAATGGCAATTCTGCAGCTTTAAGGTGGTGAAGTGTCAAAGTCGAAGGGCCAAAGGGCCAAGTCGAATTTCTGAAATTTTTCAATTCGAATAAAATTTAGGGCTATTCGATAGTCGAAGTAGCCGAAAATTACTTTGAAATTCAATTTTTTTTATTTGAATTTTATTTGAATATTCACTTCAACCCTTAGTAAATCGGCCCCATAGTGTGTACAGTGGGCCATTACATGTCTTTGTATTTATTTAAGAAATGTATTAAAATGGTGTTGGTTTGCTATTTCTTTGTGAGTTATATTGCTTTATACGTCCCCTCACATGTACAGAGCAGCAGATTTCTTGAAGTCAACAAACTATTTTAAGGCTGTGTAAGATAATCAGCCATAGTTTAGGTTTTTACTTAAACACAGTTTACCAACAATTAACTCTAAACTAGTTTCACCGCTTAAAATCTTTAATTAATACTGTTCAGCTAGAGACTATATAACTTCAGATTGTATGTCTCATAGAACTTTACATTTGTACTTCTTAATGTGTAATATGGTGTTACAACTTTTTATTGCTTATTCTAATTTTTACTATGCATCATATCTATCAATCTAACAATTAAATGCCAGTCCCACTTAAACCATCTCTTTATTGAATTGATAGTTATCATTCTTTTTCACTAGCATTGGCTATTACGCAATCTAAGTCAGCAGGGTTCATTTGTAACAACAACAGCAGTTGGGTCAAGCATGAATGAATGCAGTTATTACTCAACTGTAACTTTACCTTCATCTTCAAGCTTGTGGTAATTCACCGATTCCCTCTATGAGCTGCCTCGGTATAACAGACTTGTGCCTAAAGAATCATAGACAGGCATCAGTCCGAAGCAGAGCTGTGGAAATGAGACAATCTTGACTGCCAAAATTCTATCATCTATCTATCTATTTATTTACAGTACATGTCCTTATTCATGAATAAACCTACTTATTTGTTCAATGAAAAGTACTTAAAGTCAATGTAAGGAATTAACCTAGCGTCCTCTTACTTGATGAACCACTTTAAGCGGAAATACCTATGCCTTCAAAACCCCAGAGAAATAAATCACTGTATTTAGAAGCTTTTCTTTTATAACAATACTGTTATTGTTGCCATACTCAGACTTACTTACCCGACATAATTAATTTTCTTTCTCCCTTTACTCTTAGCAATCCAGATGCCAGCTTTTCATAACCATGTGTGTACAATAAAGCATGACAAACTTTCTTCTGTTTGAGCTAAAGACACACCACACAAGAACCAGGAAAATAAATAATAAACAGTTATTTTTTTTTTTCAAGAAAAACTAATTACAAATTGCCTTTGAATACCACTGGCTACAACAAAGGAAAGATTCATGTTAATATGAACTACCCCTAGAATATGACAAATTGCCTTCTCTAACAGTATTGTTATAAGAGAGAAACTTCTAAATGTAGTGATATATTTCTCTGGGGTCTTTAAGGCATAGGTATTTCCTTTAAGCTTACAGTACAGTATGTCATTAGTATGACATACGTAAGAGGAAGCTAGCTAAATTCTTTACATTAACTTAAGGTTCTTTTCATTGAACAAATGAGTAGGTTTATTCATGAGAATAAGGACATGTACTCTAGATGATAGATAGATAGATAGATAGATAGATAGATAGAATTGTTGCAGTCAGGATTGTGTCATTTCCACAGCTCTGCTTCAGACCAATGCCTGTCTATGATTTTTAGGCACAAGTCTGTTATACTGAGGCAGCTCTTAGAGGGAACCGGTGAATTACCACAAGCTTGAATATAAAGGTAAAGTTACAGTTGAGTAACATTTGCATCCATTTTTGCTTGACCCAGCTGCTGCTGTGGTTACAAACAAACCCTGCTGTCTTAGATTGTGTAATATCCAGTGCTAGTGAAAAAGAATAATACCTATAAACTCAATAAAAGGATGGTTTAATAGGGACTAGTGTTGAAAGGTAAGAATCATGGATGTAATGCATTGTAAAAATTAGGATAAACAATAAAAAGTAGTAAGACCAGATTACACATTAAGAAGTACAAATGTAAAGTTATGTCTAAGCTGTGAAACTAGCTTACAGTTAATTGTTGGTAAACTGTGTTTATGTAAAAACCTAAACCACAGCTGATTATCTTACATGGCAGAAAATAAAATTGTTTGTTGAGTTAAAAAAATCTGCTGCTCAGTACCTTTGAGGGGACATATAAAACAATATAACACACACAAAGAGCAAACGAACACCATTTTAATGAATTTGTTAAATGTAGCCAAAGCTGTGCAATTGCTCCCACTGTACGTACATGCTATATGTTGGGCACTCTTTGTTATATGGGGTAAAAAGCTTACTTGTGGGTAGCAAAACTGTCAATTTGTACATTTTAGAACTTTTATGTTATTTGTCCAGTTCTCTAAATTAGGACACCCCCTCATACAAAGTGAAGCCTTATGAAATCAGCAGGTATTTACTTGTCTCATACACATAGCACTGCCTAGATACCAAAAATGAAAGTTTTAATTCTCCCATAAGGCATCATGGGTGGATATAATGAAGGATGTTTTGGCTCCTTTCAGTTATTCTCACCATAATCAGGTTCGGTTTGCCGTTGTGACACCCCCACATACATAACAATGGAAAGACTGCACAAAACTGATCTTTTACTTGAAAGGGGCTATAGGGATAAAATAGTGGACAAGTGCCTAGTGTGCTAGTGCTGAATCTTAGATAGGATACAATCTTACCTTGGCAAATACAAGGCCTCATAAGTTGACAGCATAAAGCCAGATGGACTTTAAATAATGAAGATGAACTGCCCCTAGAACATGACAAATTGCCTTTGTCACAACTTGTGAACAATTTGCCAAACACACCCATATTAATGCATTCTGTGCAGATTGCGGTTGTTGAAACTTGTCACACCTGAAAATAAGCTAGTGAAATTTTAAAAAACGGCATTATAGGTAAAAATATGGTAATTGCATCTGAAAATCACACTTTACACCATGCGCCAAGGTTATTAATGAGGCTTCTTATCTCTGCTTCAATTGTTTATTTAGCATTGCAGTTTAACCAGCTCCTAATGTAAAAAGTAGATTACAGGTCCTTACCAGATTGATTATCAGGAATACTTCAGACCTGGACTTCCAAAAAAAGGAATCTTTCCAAAATTTTGACCACCAAACCTTAACCGGGCAATGTAATAAAAGTCGGTAATGGAAATATATTCACGAGGCAAAAAATGTCTTTGTGTAAAAAATTTTTTTGAGAAGCCAGAAATTGTTTAACGGCTTTTTTGGACAGTGGAGAAAAATGGTGAATTTTATAGTTTGAACCAGTACACAGTGTGTAAAAAACTTCTTATGCCACCTTCAAGAATTGTCTTTGCAATGCAATAACAGCCTAATGAAGTATTTTTACATTTCACAATGCAAATTTTTGTGAAGTAAATGTGCCCACATTCTGTAAACGATCTCTGGAGGAGAATGTTCACTTAAAAATGCACGTTAGGTAAGGTTTACTCAAGGATGTTAAAGGTTCCAATGTGGACTAAAACATTGGACATAATGATGTTTTTTTTTTAAATCAAATGCAAGGTGAAATCTAATGCATATATTAAAAAAAATGAAAGCAAACTTTCCTAATGGTTTCATGTGCAGAACTAAATTAAATATGTAAATAGCAGCCCTAAACAAAAACATGAGGAAAAACAGCAATAACAAATGCTAATGAAAGCAATTTCCATACACTGCACATATTATGTTAAACAATTGATTCTTACAACAAAAAGTCCAGTAAAAAATGTAAATATTTAAATAAAAAAAGGGAAAAATAAGGGATAGATCTGCTCAGTATTCCAATGTATTTATCAGTGTATATTCATAACAATAAGAGAAAATGTGCCAAATGTTATAAAATTAGTTTAAGTATGAAACAGTCCTAAACCCCTAATTTTCCCTAGGGTTAAGTTAAACTTTTCTTATCAACTGTTTTTTTCCTTTTCCTTTTTTCATTTATGGTGCCCTAGACAGCATCCGCGCATAGCCCGCAGTTCTGGAATGCCAACCTGGCACTCTAGCACAGAGTAAAGCCAGCAGTGGTATAATCTACTAATGGCTTCTTTTCATTTCAGCCCTCCCTGAGAGACACAGTGGCAGATTGTAGACTCAATTACTCTCATGTCAGGTGATTATCCTAAGTCTTAATGTAATCTTCCATTCACACATACCATATTTCAATTACGGCAGCTATGAAACAAGCTGTGTATTCAAATCACCAATCACCTTATCACTGCTGAACAATGTCAACTGTAAAAAACGCCAGCTGAAGGCAATTACACATGTGTTCAGAACCGATTATGATTACTCTCTGTGGTATTTGTGATGAGCTGGGGAATGTTCTGAAAATTTAATTTAATGACAATATGCTTGCTGTACAATCCATAATACCTTCTGAATCCAGCATGGGCCTATTAAAACTGATAGGAGCATATTATCACCAAACTAAAAAGCAGGACTGGGATGGTTGCTGGATGTCTCTACAGGGAATGGAAGGTAATTTCTCCACATATTTCTAACAGCAGAGGCAGACAGCTTCCAGATCCAGCTGTACTATGAAGGTGCTTCTTTTTTTCTGAGTTAAGCTAAGGTGTTTTACTGTATCTGCTTCAATGCAGAGGACTGGAAATGGAATAATTCACTGCAAAAGCAATCAGGATTGTTTTATGATCTCAGCTATTACAATCTCATTTGGCAATGATTCTGTTAATTGACCATACTTGTCTTTTATAGATCCATTTCCCTGAAAGAACAGGCACATTTTTATATAATAGTGTATGACAGGCATGCAACATGACATACAGTACACACAGTCATCAGAGGTTGCCTAGAGGACTTTTCTAATGTTTTGCAGTGGTTGCTGCACCTATGGCTTCACAGTTATACACAGCCTGCTTCACTAACTGCATCTGTTGTCTTTTGACCAACAATTAACAATGCAACTTTTTTAGAAGCTTGTAAAAAGCTTCTGATTTACATTTGCTTAAATTAAACCCAAGCATTTCTATCTGTGGTTTATTGCATTTTTTATATTGATGTCTCTTATATTTCTACTATATTGAGCTGAATCCACTATGCAATCCACTATGGCTGTAATATAAGCTTACCATCCGTCCTCTTTCCCGGGGACAAGCCCCGTTTCAAGATTCTGTGCCCCATAGCAAATTGACCTTGAACAGTCCCCGTAATTTGCCATTAACTTTAAAAGTCCCTGTGTAATGCTACCAACATTCCAGTGAAAAAGGAACCTAATTGGGCACATAATACAATTTTTCATCTGTCTTCCCACTGGCTAAATGCTCCAAAGAGAATAGGGGCTGGACCAGGAGATATAATGATATTTGAGTGAAGGAGGGACCAAGCAGGATAAATCCCTGAAGATTAGTTATCACAGCCCTGACAGCTGTCACTGGTTGTTAAGGCGCCTTTACCTCCCTGCTCCTGCCAGGCTTTCATACCTCTTCCCTCTTCTGAGTTGCTTTTGAGTTGGCCCCATGTGACCACTTTGGATTGTGTGTTTGACACAGAATAACTAAACTAAGACTTCACACTTGTCTCATTTAACACAGAATATTGTGTCACAGCATCCCATCTAATTAAAGTGTTCATCATTGTGAACAATGGTGCTTTGGTATGCTTAGGAAAAGGTTCAATGCATTAAATGAGTTAAGATAACTTTAGATAACACAGTTGCTTCAATTAGCCCTGAGTCATGACGCATTTGACACACAAATCCAAGTGGCTGCATCTGTACAGTATGTATCTGTTGCTATTGTACATGTGAATGTTTTGAGTTGTAGTTTAGTTTACAAGTTAAACACTCCCAGGTTCCTTTTACACTCATTGGGGAAATGCAGATGAAATAATTACTGTGCCATCTTACTATGAATTCTGTGGTATTTATATTGCGCCATCCTACTGTGAGTAGTGATGGGTGAATCTGGGGCATTTCGCTTCACCAAATTTTTCGCAAATTTCATGAGAAATTCGTGAAACGACAAAAAAAATTGTGAAACACGCCGGCATAAAAAAATGGAAATTCACTGAATCGCGGGAATTCACAGAGAATTAGCGTCAGGCAAATAAATTCACCCATCACTACCTGTGAGTTGTGGGGGTATTATACACAGAATTGTCACTGCAATCCCTTTATACAGTATAATAACAGAGGGTGTATTTGTAGGGAGTGGTTCCATTTTTACCCTGACAATCTGGTCACCTTACTCTAATAACTATTTTTTTTGTAAGCTTACATTTTTACATTTAGTCCTTACTAGCATTACATTTTAAACATCACAATAAAAAAGTATCTGTGTTATAGCAAAAGAAAATGCAATTAAATAAGTACATAATTAGTGCTGTGTGCTAACACTAGGCACACAGAAGTTTAAAAATGTTTGCGCACTAAAAAAAAGTAGAAACAAAAAAACTGAAAAAAAAGACATACAATGTTTCTAGAATTGAGTACAATTACAGAAGTCTCTTAGGGCTAGAGCAGACGGGGAGATTCGGGGGCATTTTGTCGCCTGGCGACTTGTAGCCGCGACTTGTAGCCCCCGAACCTCCCCGAATAGCCAGGTCCTGGGGCGCACCGGCGTTACTTGAAAACGCCTGCGCCTATTCACACGCAGCGGCGCGATTTGTGGAATCGCTCCAAATTGACTCGCCCCAAAAAATGAATACTTGAGCAACAGATTAAAGGAACAGTTCAGTGTAAAAATAAAAACTGGATAAATAGACAGGCTCTGCAAAATAAAAAATGTTTCTAATATAGTTAGTTAGCCAAAAATGTAATGTATACAATACTGGAGTGACTGGATGTCTAACATAATAGCCAGAACACTACTTCCTGCTTTGCAGCTCTCTTGGTTTCCACTGACTGGTTACCCTGGTGACCAGGCAGTAACCAATCAGTGATTTGAGGGGTGGGGGCAAATGGGTCATAACTGCTGCTTTTGAATCTGAGCTGAATGCTTAGGATCAATGGCAAATAGTGATGGGCGAATTTATTCGCCAGGGGCGAATTCGCGGCGAATTCCCGCGATTCGCCGCTGGCGAATAAATTTGCGAAACTGGCAAAAAAATTTGCAAAAAAAAATTCGTCGCGCAAAAACGAGTCGCGCGTCGTTTTTGACGCGACGCGCCGAAAACGACGCGACGCGCGCCAAAAATGACGCGCCGCACGGCGAAAATGACGCGCCGGAAACAACGCGACGAGCATCAAAAACTACACGACGCAAATTTTTCGGCGAAGCGAAACGCGCCCGTTTCGCCCATCACTAATGGCAAACTCACTTAAAAGTTATGTCCCATGCGGCCCCCCTTCAAGTCACTGACTAACTCAAAGTTAAAGAGCTGAAAAGCAGGAAGTAGTGTTCCAGTCACTCCAGTTTTTATACATTACATTTTTAGCTAACTAACTATATTAGAGACATTTTTTATTTTGCACAGCCTTTCTATTTACCCATTTTTTATTTTTACACTGAACTGTCCCTTTAAGTATTTTTTAGGCTATTTAGATGTTTATACAGTATTTGTGTTTAACTGGCATGTTTTGTGGGTCAACAGGATCTGGGGGGAGTATAGGCGCTACTTGTGACTGACCTGGAGTGGGTGCAGAATTGTAGCCACTGAGTTAGGAAGGTGGAGAGGTGCATCCCGAGTCTGCCTCTGAGCTATCTTGGATATATATGGTCTGCGCTAAATGCACCGATTTATGCAGGAACGCCCCCTAATAACTATTTATTTATAGTATAATTCCTAGTGGTCAAAAATTTTAAATGAGGCAAAGTAGGTAAAAAAGAATTTCAACAAATCAATGGTTTAATGGTTTAGTCATTTGAGTACTAGAAAAAAAGAATGTATCTATTCTGTATGATAATAGTATATGTATGGTTGTTATAATGGATATGTAATTGGAGGTTGAGCTCATATCCTGAATAGTGATGAGCATTGCCAAAAATTCATGAAATGTTGTAAATTGATGTATTTGGGTGACAAAATTATTTTGATGCAACAATTATTTTCAGTCTATGGCGCCGCAAAGCTTGGGGGAAAATTTCACTAATCACTAATCCTGAACCATTGATATCTTAAAGGGCAAGCATATTTCTTTAAAGGGGCCCATTTACTAACAAATCTGGGATTTTCCCATTTGTATAAAAGCTCTAAAAAAATCAAGATTTATTAAGGGTCAGCTTTATCAAGGGTTGAATTGAAAAATCTCATTTTTAAATATAAATTTCAGGGTTATTTCAGCGACGGAGCAAGTCAAACGGGGGGCATCATTACTAGTGCATTGAGCGCAATATTTCTGTTAAGTTACAAGAGGCAACTTTGACAGCCCCTGGCTGCTGCTGCCTGAGGCAAGGTTTTGCCCACAGGATCTGTATAGCAAAGACTATCACCATCATTGAGTCAGCTAAAGTATTTTTTTAGGCTTAGTATTTTTTAGTAGTGATGGGCGAATTTGCGGCGAATTCCCGCGATTCGCAGCTGGCGAATAAATTCGCGAAATAGCAGCAAAAATTCGCCAGCGAAAATTCGCCAAAAAAAATTAGTCACGTGACGCACGCCGAAAATGACGCGACGGAAACGATGCGACGCGAGTAAAAAACGACGCGCGACTCGTTTCGCAAATTTTTTGGCCAATTCTCGAATTTCGATGGAAATTCGCAAATTTTTCGGCAAAGCGAAACGGGTGAGATTCGCCCATTGCTATTTTTTAGGTTATTTGACTAGGCAGTGATCCCCAACCAGCAGCTCGTGAGCAACATGTTGCTCTCCAACCCCTTGGATGTTGCTCCCAGTGGCCTCAAAGCAGGTGCTTATTTTTGAATTACTGGCTTAGAGGAAAGTTTTGGTTGTATAAAAAACAGATGTCCTGCCAAACATTCTCTCCTGCAGGCTGCCAGTCCATATAGGGGTTACCAAAAAGCCAATCAGAGCTCTTATTTGACATCCACATGGACTTTTTCATGCTTGTGTTGCTCTCCAACTCTTTTTTAAATTAAATGTGGCTCATGAGCAAAAAAGGTTGGGGACCCCTGGACTAGGGAATAGCCCGATTCGATTTCAGTATTAAAAAACCATGAACTCGAAATTCGAGTTTGAATCGAATTCGATTGATTACTTTGAATACGAATTCAATAAAATTTTCGTTTACAGCCTATTCACCTGAATTTAAATTTTTTATTTATAAATTTCGATTGGTTAAATGTCGAGTTTACGGGCATAACATAACCATAAACTCGAAATTCAACCCTTGATAAATTTGCCCAAAAATTTGAACCACGAAATCCTCTAGTACAAGCTTGTTGAGGTCTTTTAGAAGTAAATCAATTCAGACTTTTAGAGGTTTCTGAATTATTTATTTTTTTGCCAGGCATTATCCGAAAAACTTGGGGAATTATATACAGATTTTACCATTATCTTTGAAAAATGGTATCCATACAATATGCTTTTACCAGGCTTGTATTTACAGTATCAGAATACAGAAGAGTCATACTTATAGGTACAAATATGTGTGTGTGTATATACAGTATATATATATATATATATATATATATATATATATATATATTTGTTTAGTTTATATGCCTTCTATTCAGAGAAGCTAGGGTGATTTTTAGGAATCCCCAAAAGTTTATTCAATGTTTGCGGTCTAGTTAAGAGCTAACTTGCGGCATTTAACTTAGCATAAATGTTTGGAAAGCCACAAAATTTCACCAAAATGCATTGCAATAGGAAGACAAAATAATTTCTTTCTCCCTTAAAACAGAAATTCTTTAAATCAGGTTGATTCAGTTGGTTGATGTGAAAGGTAAGGGGAGGATGGTAATGATGTGCAGCAGATCATTTTTTTTTGTTTTTCAGCAAAACCGAAAACAAAAATTCTAGTTTGGATTCGTGAAAAAATTTACTAATGTCAAAACCATACATTTTTCTTCAAAATTGGACTGCAAAAAAGAGTGCTAATCCCTAATGAAGTGGGAAATATGTGTTGTGATGCCTAGTAACCTTATCACCATCACCACTTCACAACATAACAAAGATGTTACATTTGCTTGAAACAAGTAGATGACTACATCAGAGGCCCAATAAAATTGGTGATCAGCAAAACTTTTGTTTTTACTACAAAAAGTTACATTATAAGGCAACCCATGATGTGATTTTAATTCTGTTATGTCCCCTTTTGAAAGCTGTAGTCTTGGAGTGCACATATATGAAATGAGCTGAAGAATTTCACCAGTAACCAATAAAAAGCTACCATATTCAAATTTATGTATTTCTATCTATCATTTATAATTCTACAATATCTATCTATCCATCCATTCACTAACACCATATATTTAACCTAAATTTTAATTACATAATTAATTATTGATCCTCTTGTGGTACAACATTACATGTATTTTGATGGAAATTAAACTTTAGATTGCCACTGTTTGTACTGTCAAACATGAAAAGACCAGCAGAAATCTGGGGAAATTGTTGAAATTTCCGTAGCTGGCTGTATATCAGGCTTACAGTGAAAAAAAGGGAAAGAAAAGCATAAAAGAAGGGCAAAAGGCGAAATGGTTTGTGTCCATTTAAGAAAAAATCAATAATAGCATAAAATTGATTTACTGCTTGTCATAAAACATAAGTAAGTGCTGGAAAATAGAGAAAATTGAGTCTCAATTTAATCTGCTCAAAAGCCACACTGTACTGATGAAGTGATCTTAGGAGAATAGCTACATAAAATGTAAAGACAGATACTTAATTGTCATATTAAAGACTCTCTTCTTCTGCCTGCAAGAGTCAAGGGGCAAGATCTATTAATCATGTGGATAAGGGGCATTGAAATCAAATCTCAATTAAAATCTGTTCAATAATGTCTCTAATATGTTTTTGAAGCATTAATTTTTTTTCCATCGATTCTACACCTCATAAATCAGGTATGTTGCAGTGCATGTAATAGTTTATGGAGGAGAGGATTATGGTTTTATGAAGTTAATGCAGCAGAACCATTTAATTTACACAGGCTAAAGTTTTATGGTGGTTTCTTATTTCTATTATTTTACTGGAAGAAAAATAAAACTAGCTTATAATGGTGAAACTGCATGCACATGCATAGTAATATCTGTATATTTTCATCCATTTTGACCTATATGGTTAAATACTTTAAAATGCATTCCCTGTCTCCTCTGGATTTTTAAGTCAATTGGCTACATTATTTTTCTTGAAGGGTGCCAATTCACATGATATCTAGAAGGAAAAGGAATATAAAATCCTAATAGAGCTTGGAAACGGTACATAAATCTTACAAAAATCAAACATTTTAAACTAACTATAGCATACAGTACAGAGAAAAAATGCTCCTTTGAAAGCATCATGTGATATTTGATAAACAAGCACACCAATTTGCCTCAATAACTATGTGTAAATCCTTTATGGCACTTAGTGGACAGTTTCCAGTAAACCACTCATTTTACCAGTGCAATGAATGGCCAATCTTTGACTAACACTGAAAAACCATAAACATCTGAATACAAAAGAGTTGTCTCCATTAGGGTGCAACAAACATTTTCGAATAAAAATTTACAAAGATAGATAGTAGGGATGCACCGAATCCAGGATTCAGTTCACGATTCGGCCAGGATTCTGCCTTTTTCAGCAGGAATTGGATTCGGAATAATCCTTCTGCCCAGCAGAACCAAATTTGCATAAGCAAATTAGGGTTCTGATTCGGTTCGGTATTTGGCCGAATCTCTCTCGAAGGATTCGTCGGATTGGCCAAATCCAAAATCCGAAATGGATTCGGTGCATCCCTAATACATAGCCATTGGGTATTTTGTTTTACAATGTGAAATTAACATTTTGTTGATGATCAAATAATGGCACAATGTATATTAAGCTAGACTTCTAATAATGCATTTGCTGCCTGAATTGATCAAGAACACTGTGCTCAGATGAGGAGCAAGTTCTGCTCAAAATTTAAATAAGCTGTCGGTAGAGAGTAGTTAACTTGCAAAAAACAGTCAGACATTGGTGCGTGTCCTTGTTATAACCCTAAATTATTATCATGTCTGTTGATATTTACTCAACGTCTTAATCCCAAAGTTTTCAGAGCTCCTTAAAATGATTTTCCTGTGGGGCCCTGTAATTTTTAGTTTTTCCACTGCATGTGACCCAAAATATAGTTCCTGAGGACACACCACTTTGTTCCTAAATGTCACGACAGCAAGTTAAAGACTGCGTTTCGTGGCGTCTCGCCACTTCCTCAGAAGCATGAGATAACACACCAACCCCCACCCATCACCTATTTATGGGTGGGGGTTGGTGTGTTATCTCATGCTTCTGAGGAAGTGGCGAGACGCCACGAAACGCGTCAAGCATGGGGCTTGTTACACTCACGATTGCTGTTTTTTAATATGATCCAATAAATATTAAATTTTAACTTCAAGTATACCGACTGAGTGCTCCGCTGATCATTCCTATTTCAACCTTCTTAAGAATCAGCCTTGACCGGTGGCTTCTACAGCGTGTCAGCACCAATCTAGGTATTTGATGAGAGTGTTTGCTCCCTTCTTCCTCCTTGAATCCACAACTGCAAAAGCAACAATAGACTTACAGAGAAAAAGGTGGGTCATATTTTCATTCTTTTTACATAATAATAGACTACCACTTCATTGTTATTGGGATTCTTTACTAAACTCTGTTCTATCCTATTTGAATGAATGTCATTTTAGCACTTATTTTAAGTTTTTTAATACAAGCAACACAAATGAAGGTATTTATTCTGATCTTCATTATTTTTCCATATTATCATGTACAATTTTTCTGATTCTTCTTTGTAATCATTGCTCAACTTTGTTAATATATCTAATAATGGACAGCAATCAAATGACAGCAGTAAACTCTTTAAGTGCTGCCAGTAAGTCATATAAAAGTACCAATGGCATTGGGTGACCACAGATTTACCCAAATAAATCAATTAAGTGAGGAATCATTGGCAGGAAACTATGTATCTTCTGTTTTGGCAACAATGGCTGGTGATTAATTGCTATGGACTCCAAACCCATCATAGACTCTAGTTTAGTAGTGCCTGGGTGTGTTCATCTTTGTAACCAGCTCCAGTACTTTTTCTGGGGCTACTTTTATGGGGGCTAATCTCATGTTACTTTATCCTGTTTTATCTAGTTCTCTCTCTGTCCTAGTTACTCTTAAGATATTGTACACTGTTTCTGCCTTAGTTTGATTCCTTCTTCTTTGATAGCACTTCACTACTCATCCTGACACGTAATTTGTCACCACTTTTTAGCATTTGTGGATGCTCAAAGAATGTGTTTAGTAGCTTAAAATAAATACTCAAGACCAAAGGTTCTGGGCATCCCATTCACAAACACTACACCCTCAACAGCAATGGAATCTAATATGCCAGGCAGACGCAACAAGGCAGTGATAGTTCCCAGCAGTGGAAGTTAGTGATGGGCGAATTTATTAGGCAGGCGCGAATTCACGGCGAATTCCAGCAATTCGCCACCGGCGAATAAATTCGCGAAACACCAGCAAAAATTCACCTGGCGAAAATTCATTGGTGTGGGAAAAAACGAAATGGCACGACGCGCTGAAAACTATGCAACGCGCATCAAAAACGAGACGCGCACCAATTCACGAATTTCAAAGGAATTTTTCGGCGAAGTGAAATGGGATAGATTCGCCCATCACTAGTGGAAGTGTTTGCTGACAAACTGGAAAACTCTTTTAACAATAATTTTTAGAAATGATGTGTAAGGGTCCGTAGGGTTGTTTCCCTATTGTGTGAAAATCCAACATGGTTGGAAATCCCCTGGAGTGGTTGGCTAAATGTTGAACCTAAATTGGATATGGGAGGGGGAGTAAATCCTTTGTCCCCAGTGAAGTATGCCCTGGCAGATTACAGCTTTGGCCAGAAGGTGTCACTGTTGCACAATTTCTTTATAAAGCCATGTGCTTCATCTCTTTCCATTTTCACTCCAGTCGAGAGTTCATGGGTTGGAGCAAGATGAAACTGCCCAAGGGATGGTAAGGCCCTTAGAAGACTTTGGGTATGGGGCCCCAAGCACAGGTCAACTATGGAGAGTCTAGGGGGGAAATTCACTAAGTGGTGAAAATTCGCTCAGTCTGACCTAGCGAAGTAATGTCTAGAGTAAGTGGTCACGTTCTGTAAAACGGTCATCTTAGTGAATTTTTGTAATTACGATCATTCGTCAATGCGCAACTTCGCCTGGCGTAAGGGTGCGAAGTTGCACTAGTCTATTTACTTTGCTAGTGAAAATTCGACAGAGTCAGCGTTAGTAAATTTCCGAAGTTACGAATTGACGTCATGCTGGCGAATTAGCGCTAGCGGTAGACGCTTCACGCTTTAGTGAATTTCCCCCTAGAGCTCAAGGCAGCAGAAAACCCTAACGGAGCTGCCTGTGGATGGATTCCTTTGAAAGAGGGCTTTGATGTGGGATAATTTTTGGGAGCTCACCCTGATGATTGAGAGAAGCTCTGCATGCTTGGATTGGAGAGCTATGGTGCCCGTCTTAAGGATTTTAGAACAGAATATACATTGGTTCCCAATGATGCCTTATTCGTGCCTCCGACTCTGCCTAGTCCAATTAGGGGCTAAAGTATCAGTGAATATGAAAGTAGAGTCAGGCACTCGCAGGTTGACTGCAAAAGTGTTTATTTCCACGACATGTTTCAGGCTGAGCCCTTTTTCAAGTTCACTTGAAAAAGGGCTCAGCCTGAAACATGTCGTGGAAATAAACACTTTTGCAGTCAACCTGCGAGTGCCTGACTCTAGTTTCATATTTAAGGATTTTAGAAGTTGTGAACACTTTTACCAGCTCTGAGTGAGTTATGCTTGAGGGAGGGTATTGAAAGGCTCTACCATGTGTCCCCTGTGCGAGGACAGTTGTTCCTGCATCCCTGTAGGTGGAGGCACTGCCTATTAAAAGTTGCCAGTATCTTTCACATAGCAAAGAGGGTGCAAGTCCTCTACTGGGAAGGAAAATTTTATGTATTCAGTGTGCATCCTATAACACACTGACACTATACTGTTATAGTATAGTAGAACTGCAAACTTCAGACAATATTCAAAATGTGTGCAATTTTGGAAGTGTAAATAAAAGTCCACAATAATCCATCAAATGGATTGTTTTAAAAGACCTAGCAATTATTATTTAATTCCATCTCTATTCTGGGGCAAATTAGATTAATCAAAATTGGGAGGGGGTGCATAGCATAGCTCAACCATTAAAGCACAATTACACAATTAAAGACCACTTGGGGTACCTAACATAAGTGACACCTCATACCTCATGCAGTGTTGGACTGGCCTATCATGATACCAGCAGACCAAAACTCCAAATGGATCTAGGTGTCAGTGGATTTTCCTACTCACCCAAGCAGTTACGTTTGCAAACTTGCTTTGCTTTGCATACTATGGCCATTTCCCAATTTTTAGATGAGACCAAAGAGGAATAACAGTGGGAAAAATAGATTTGCAACTAAGAAAATAAAAAGGTGAGTGAAGAGAGGAGATGCAGAAGTTTGGATGGTTGATTTACAGTCTAAGGTTTTCTGGTAGGACCCTAGCACCCCAGTCTGACCCTGCTGGGGATGCCTAACAAATTTAATCAAAAAGAAAAGAAAAGCAATCCTCTCTTGATCAGAATAAATAATTAGAATCACTTAATAAGTTATAAAGTGCTAGTGCTCATACATCAATATACTAAGTGTAAAAAAAGGATTGCCATTGGAGGGCAGATTGGGAGACACTATATGCTGTTGGTGTGTTTAATCACAATTATTCATTCATATTTTTAAGAAGTACATTAATGGATTTATAACTATGAACTTATGAATTAAAGACGTTTTATCCGGACGTTCTGATTGAAAGTCCTTTTTTTACACTTAGTATGTTGATGTATGAGCACTAGCACTTTATAACTTATTAAGTGATTCGAATTATTTATTCTGATCAAGAGGGGATTGCTTTTCTTTTCTTTTTGATTAAACTAATTTTCACTGACATAAGTCAGATTTCTCTCCTTGTTCAGAACAAGATACCTATTGATAGACCAACTTATTTTTACAAATTTACGATGCCTAACAAATTGCCACACCCCAATATTTTTTATCTTCCTTGTTTGTAACAAGTGGGTCTAGGTTTACTGATACTCCTGATATTGATCCTGTGCCTGTTCCTGACCTTTTCAACCTTGCTGCCTGCCTATTTGAACCTCTGCCTGGACCTGACTTCGCTATTGGATTTCCCCTGAACTGTACTTTGCCTGGACTCGCTGAAAAGGGACTTCCTCCTTGATCCTGACTTCACACCCCTCGTGGGAGCCGGAGGCCCCCGCTGAAAATGTCTTGGAGGTCCAGTCCACATAAAAGTTGATGAAACCTTTGGCATTGAGCCTTGTAGTCCATTTGCAGTGGAGGTGAAGTGTGGTCTCCGAACTCTGATATTACTTGATTAATAAAGTCCCCTCCAATTATAATAGGTGAGTGATAATCTCTACAGATCTTGGTTAGAGTAGAGTTTGAATTCGGAGAGTAGATGTTGGCTATTTTAAGAGGTTTGCCTTCCAGAGTACCTTCAATAATTAAATAGCGACCATTTGGATCAGTTAGAATCTTAGTAGGTTCGAATGGACAGTCTTTGTGGCTCATGGTAACGAGGCCATCTCTCTTAGTATTTCTACTGGACTGAAATGCTTTGGGATATAGGTTAGTTTTAATGGTTTGGTTTTCAGAGTCCTTGAAATGATTTTCTTGGAGCATTGCAATGTCTGGTTTCAGTCTATGGATCTCCCTTATTGCCATATAGCATTTTATCACGCTATTGAGACCATTGACATTTAGGGATAGTAGCTTCACCATCTTGGTGCATTAGTGAGGGGAGCTACAGTAGATGTTAAGTAGGCTAGTCTGGGGGGGGGGTATGATGTTGGTAGTTGGGCCCATAGAGCATAAAACTGCTGATATGTGCATAGTTCCAGGAGTATTCTGAATATATTAACAAACAAAGTAAACAATAACAGCCAACTTTATAGAACCAAACATGTGAGGCATTTATGTCTAGTGAGCCCTCTTTAATTAAGGACCATACAGGCCTTCCTAACCTGTTCAGGGGAGCATCCAGGTCTATCATGAAGTGTGTAGACTATATAGTAAATATACTCACATGTGGACTCAGATTCGATCATCACAGTGTTAGTCCAATGGTTTCTGTGTTGTAGCTTTGACTTTTTCCCAGATTGGCTTGAGTTTCTCCATTTGTTTATGTTGCTGAGCTGGTGAATGCTGTAGTTGATCTGAGGTAGCAACCCCCAGTATTTTCAGAAAATGAGGGCCTTGAGTCGAGTCTTGCAGTACATATTGACGGTTGTCTTTTAGAACGATGAGCTTAAATGGAAAGCCCCAGCAGTATAATATACCTTGTTCTCTAAGCCTTTGGGTTACTCGTCGTAACTCCCGTCTTTTAGCTAGTGTTATAGGGGAGAGATTTTTGAAGATTTGTATCCGATGGCCTTGGTGTTCAATGTGGGTGGTATTCTGTGTTTTAACTATGATGCTTTCCTTGATTTAAAGTAGCGCAGGCACATCAGAATATCCCGTGGAGTAGAAGAGCTTGCTTCCCTGCGTGTGCCCTATCGAATCTCCAGGCTTCTGGGGGAAGGTCCAGATTAATGGAGGAGAATAGTGTGCATAAATATGTTCAAATATCTTGTGTAGTCACTTCCTCTGGGGCCCCTCTCATGCTTAGATTTTGACTGCGGGATCTATTTTCCAGATCCTCTGTTTGTGATTTTAGGGTGGTCAGTTTAGATCTTAAAGTATGGTTTTCCCCCTCAAGCATGGTATATCTCTGGATAAGGTCATCTGTAGTATTCTCTAAATGATCTGTTCTCTCCCCAAGGCTAGTTACTTCAGATTGTATCTCTCTTAGCTCTGTTTTTATAGCATCTGCTATGGTGGAGGTAACTTTGTTGTGTAGTTCGGTTAGGTGCTGTAAGAGAACCTGAGCTGTGACCGGGTGTTGGTCCTGTGTCAGCATAGAGGCATATGGGGTTTCCTGGTCTCCCTCTGTGTGCCCCAGTGAACTAGTAGCTGGGGAGTCATGGGGCTGGTCTAAGTCTGAGTCCTCTCCGCCATCTTGTGTAGGCCTGTGCCCGTTTGGCGTGTTATGTAAGTATGGGGACATTGTTCCAGCTGCTTCCTTCTGCCGTTTCTTGCCCATCGCTTTGAGCTCAGATGTTTTCTGTAGTAGCCGATGCTGTCTGGCTGCTATAGATGTTTTTGCTTAGTTGGTACAGAGCCATTGCGCACATGCGCCCCCCCTTAAAAATCTTTTTTCATTACTTCATTCACACTTTCATTTGAAGAACCATATTGTACCCTCCATTTCGATTTCTAGGATCATCAAATATTCATTAATTAATTAGTAATTAGAAGTATTTTTTAAGGTCAGAAGGAACAAACCTTAACAGCAAATAATATTAAACATGTAGATTTTACATTTATGTATGCATAGTTTTTATCAAATCTTTGTGTGAAATAACCAAGGAATGTATTTTGATTAATTAAACATTAACTATTCTTTTAAATCCCAGCTTGCACACAAAAATATCTGTTTAGTAAAAGTCATATGCAGCATGCAAAGTATACTATTGGAAGTGTACAAGACATATAATAAATCACAAACCGCCATGCTAAAGAATTGTATTTTCCTCTTTTAATATTACAGGCAACATTTCATGTGTAAAGTCTCTGTCATCACTCATTTTCAATGTGCAAGGGGGAGCTATTGCCGGGCATGAAATCATCATCAAGTAAACCAACCTTGACACCAGTTAAAATGAGAGATGAATGGTCAGTTGGATTTTACAGAAAATATTCTTGTAAGTATCAAGCCTTGTTCCCTTGATACTAGGCCGGAGCATTTTTATTTCATTGGTACAACTGTCTTTCTTTTTATGTCCACCATCAATGGACACATTTTTTAAAGGATTTCATACAAATATGCAAGCTGTCTTATCTCTTAAAATGAAAAGTCTACTACTAGTAATAAGTATTGTAAACAATATTAAATAAATACAGCATAAGGAAAAAATAGGTAACATATAGACACTGCATTGTATTCAGACATGAGCAAAAGGCAATCAAGCAAGAGCCATAACATTGTATGATTTGCAAGTATATTGTACAGTATATAGAAATGATTTGGGTAATACATGTACAGTATGATCTAACACCATACATTACATTTCTGACAAAAGTTTTTCCTTTTTTTTCTAACAGTCTGTTATTGAAATGTTAAAAATATTAAAAAAAAAACAATAATGTATGCAAAATATGCTTAGGTATAAAAAACATTTGTTTCTATCTTTAAGTGCTTTGTGATCACAGACATTATAACAGAAAGCTAAACCTGCAATTTTTTTAAGACAGACTAAAAATTTAAATTCAGTTATTATTTTACAGGGCATATGTTTTGATATATTCCTGAAACTGTTCTTCTCTATGTGTAATAATAAATCTTTGCATATATTGCCCCAGGCTGATTTGAGTTACCAGATCATTTAAACCCAATGCATGTTCAAATGCTGATAACTGCACTCAGATCTATATAACATGCTTCCCTGGTTTACTTATAGCTAAGAAGCATGCAGATTGTCTAAGGCTAATTTCAGAACCCAGAGCTCAATATTTGTCACAATTTTGCATGCACTAAAATGCCATTCATGGAGGTTCTTGTGAATATATTGAATACTTACAACCTGCTTCAATCAATTTTATGCAATAGTGCACAAGTTAAAAACTAAGGAAGCCCTGACACCTGCATTGAGGAGATGAGGAGGTGCTACCTCGACGGCTCCCTTGGTGCAGTGATTCCCAAAACATGGACTGGGAACCCTGCAGGGGATTTGACACATGGCAGATAGAAACTTAGCCTAAATGCCAGTTAGGATCTGAATTGGTGAAAATGATCATTGGCTTTATTAAACACAACTGAAATCACAAATGTTAGGATGTTAGTTTGAAACTGGATTGGTAAAGTTTCCTCAGCATGCTGTTTAGTAAGGAACCCTAATTTGTTATGGAATTTTGGGATAAACGTTGCGTTGTAAACATGGTTATTTGAATATTGCACTTGCATTCATAAATGTCTTTGCATTAACTTCAGTACTCATTTTTTTATACTGTGCAAATTTAGTGACTCCTATCAGCAAATGAGATGTTAGCTTGATCAATCTGCTAACGGTCGAACAATGAAACCATACCCTCAAATTGGTTGCTATTTATTAAAGTTAACAACCAGTGTTAACAAGTTATCATGCTTGGACAATAGGGATTATATTTTTAGAAGAAATACATATTGCATATATAATCTTAGCCTTTGCCTAAATCTAAAGAATTGGGGATTACAAGGTGCTTGTCTTAAAGGAGAATTCAACCCAAAATAGAAAAAAAAACCCTACCCCTCTACCCTGGGTAGGCCTTAGGGGTTCACAGGCGCCATCTTCTTTTTTTGGCCTTCTTTAGGAATCTGTGCAGAGTTTCGGAGCATGCGCAGTTGTAATAAATTTTCGGTCCCGAACAACTGTACATGTGCCGCAAGTCAAAAAAAATTCTGTGACTTTCCGCACATGCACAGTAGTTCAGGACCAGAAATACACTACAACTGCTAATGCGCCAAAAATGCCTGATTCTGAAGAAGAACGAAAAAAGAAGATGGCGCCCGTGAACTCCCAAGGACATAGAGGGGTAAGTAAAAAATTAGGGGCATTTGCCCATGGGGAGCAGTTAGGCTGGGGGGAACTACCCAGGGTAGGGTTTTTCTATTTCTGGTTGAATTTTCCATTAAGGTGAGTGGAGAACTATAATTCCATCTGTCTGATATTTGCAGGAAAACTCTTGTACTGGAGCATGAAGAGCTCTTTTCAATTAAATAAACAATATAATCTTTTGAAAGACATCCTGCAATCGTACCATAGACAGTCAAATGTAATGCTGATTTTACAGAGAATTTATAATGAGAACAGTAATCACATATTAAATACATTCCTGCACCATGTAAGACAATTTTGAATATTTGCATTGAACATTATATAGAGGAAGCACAATGTCATTTGAAACTACTATGTCGTTGTTTTGAAGTAAGTAAATTGTAATCTTTTCACTTCATAGTCTTGTCAGACACACTGTTAAGAATAAAGGTGCACCAAAGGTAGTTCAATACCTAGGGTACACTCTTACAAAACAAACTTAACTATTGACAACTAGAATTATCTAGAGTACAATATTTCTTGGTCTAAACATTGAAATTGTCTTTAGTATTGGAAAAATGCCTGAAATGGAAAACAAGGACACGTTGAAGCTAAATGATGACAAATGGGTGTCTTGCTAAAATGCTTAGAGTTACACCCTAGGGATTGCCAGTCTTCAACTTGCCCTTTTTCCATTCACTCTATGGTAACTTGACAACCTTAATTCACTTGTCATCTTTAAAATTTGTCTCAGACATTGGTACTCTTCCAGCAAAATGTTCCTCAATTCCCACTGCAGTAGATCTGAGCATTTCTAATTTAATATTTGCTTTTTCATTAATTAGAAATAATTTTATTGCATATCCCAGCAGCAGTTTCAAGTTCCATTTTATATTAGGTGAATAGGTGAAACTGAACATATCTAGCATTAGCTCAAATGCCAAATAGTTTGCAGCATCTGAGTTTTGATGAAAGATCAACAAAGTAAATGTTAGGTTAATGTCTGAAAACTTTTTATAAGCTGCATAATATATATGGCAAATAAGTCCCAACACTGGGATGAATGGTTTGAAACACACCTAAGGATATGCACAGTCCCAAGGGTAAAATATGAAACACAAATTTCTAAAATGTAAGGCACAGCCTGAAGCCACTTATGATGAGATTTAGGGTAAGTATTTATTTTGCTGCTTTAATTATTCCTGGAAAATACCCCACTGGGATTGAATCTAGAATGAACACCTATTTGCTGTCCCAGATGTTCTTGGAAGCATAGCAGGATGAATGATAAGGACATATTCTTGTAACATCTTTTTTTCATTCAAATGTTAAAATCTCGTAAGATTCAAGATTTCTTTCACTAGAAAACATTAAAAAACCATAAAAATGTAAAACATCTTACATCTCAGACCTGTTGAGGTCCTGTTTAAATCAATTGGAGAGGCACCTATCTCATTTGGAAGTTTTTATGGTTTGTGCTGGGTTCAGTCTGAAAACCTGACTTTTTCTGGATTTTTGACAAAAACTAAAAAATTTTTACCAATTCGGGAAAAAGCCCAAAAAATTAGAACAACTGGATATTCGTTTGATTTTGAGTTTTTCTGTGATCCGATTAAATTGCGCTAAAATTGGGCATGGGAGTTTGGCCATGGTTTTTTAACAAAATATGAAATGCATTTGGATTTTAGTAAATAACCCTCTAAGTGTTGGGCCCATGGCTCAAAATTTATCAAAATCACATATTAAATAGGGAAATAAACTATGCATTAGAGTCTACGGGGCAGATATACTAAATTCACATGAAGGATTCAAAGTTCAATTGAACTTTCAAAAAGATTTGAATTCAAATGTTTTTGAAGACCACTTCGACCAGTGAATTTTGAAAATTCGATTGAATCGAATGATTCAAATAATTCGAATAAAAATCTATTCGAATATTCAACTATTCCACTGTTGAATTACTTCCCCCTTTCAATTTTTATCCGACTGCCTAGTTCGCCAGATCAAAGCTACCGAATTGGCTGTCATTATTTTTGATTGAATAAAAATATTCGATCGAATGGTTGAAATCGTTCAAATTTTATCGATCGAGTATTTTCTATTCAATCATTCGACCAATCGAATTGTGGTAAAATCCTTCGAATTTGATATTCGAATTCGAAGGATTTTTATTCCCCAACAATTCCCAGCTATTCACATGGTTGAATTCAAGGGTTTTTTAACCCTCAAATTCGACCCTTAGTAATTCTGCCCCCATGTCTGTTTTTTTGGCTTGGGAAATATGTCAGTCAGTACTATTAGGTTTAATGTTTAAATTACTTTTAGCCCACTAAATATGGTGATCCAAGTTACAGAAAGACTCTTGATCAATACCCCAGGTCCTAAGAATTCCAGTAACTAGATGTTACTGGGCCCCACAGCAAATTAATTTTAGGGCCCCCAACATATCCAGAGGTTATCCATATTACTAGTATATGTTGAAATTGTTCAATAATTAGGGCATCATGGGGCCCCCTATACCTCTTGGGCCCCCCCTGCAGCCGCAGGGTCTGCTTCCTCTATAGTTACGCCCCTGTCTATACCTGTAGATCACTATATGTACTGCTATTTTCTCAATGACAGTGTGCCTAAATATATGATTACATTTTACCCTAAACAATTTACATCCAATATATTAATAGCATTAATTGTAACTATATGTAATATTATATAATATACTAATATGTTGCACAAGTAGAATATGTACAGTACTTCTTACAATGTGTTTTATTTCAAAAAGAATTGCTCTAATCTGTTTCTATAATTACAGTTTATGACCTGGTATAGACAACATCATAAATTAAAGCTAAAAGGCCGCCTTATAAAAAGATATAAACATTTACTTAAAACAACAAAGGGTTTTCAATAAACTGAAAAATTTAAATCCCTGTGGCGAACCATTGAGTGAGATGGGACTCCTCTCAAATGACTGCCTTAATATGAACTTCTGTTTTGTATTTTGAAGTTTAATTAATATATACAACTGAGTAAACAGGATTTTTACTAAATGTTTTTATTTATTTACATATATTCATATAAGGACAGATGTCAGCTCTTATTTAGCTCTATACCAGGCAATGCATTGTTAATGGTCAAACTCTAATACTTTACAGTTTTGACTTGTCACTTAAAACAAATCTTACCAACTAACAGTAATTTCTTATAATTTATAAGGTATACATATTTTATACTTAGATTGTTGGTTGGATCAGAGCAGTGAATAATGTATAATCTGTGTGAAGCACTACACAATATGTCACACAAAGGCATTTTCAACTAAAGAAGGGGAGTTTAAAAGGGATTGTAGCGCAGACTTGCATTTCTGAAACCTGCACAGTTCCTGGGAAATCTGGAAGGTGTCCTGCTGTCAGAGGAACTAGATCTTGCAAGTTGCAAAGAATGTTGGTGAGCTGCAGTGCAAGTCAGGATTGCTTATATTCATTTTATGAAATGCAAAGTTTACAAACACACAGGGCCAGATTTCTAAATTAGGCACCCCTAGCCACGCTGCATCCATACCACCTGCCACAAAGCTACCCCGCATATGCGCACCCACCTGCTACCAGCCACTAGGACACGTCCAGTGCACCAGAAGAAGATGCAGCTGGGTGGCATGCAGTCCCTACTTTTGTGGCCTGCCCAAAAATACATACCTGCAAACACAAAAGGCACACTCATACTGCTTTAATTATTGCTCTGAAATTTGTTATTTGCCTACACCATTTTGTACATGAACCCTTCTGTAACTGAGTAGATGTGCTTCTGCTTTTTATCAGTTATCTGATTATATCCATTTTTGTTGGAATTTAAATAATTTCATCACTTTTTGTGCCATTGAATTATATGTTATGACACACCAAGCATTTTTAGCATTATCTAAATTTCTGTCTCAATAGCATAGGGAGCAGTTGTGGGATTTTATTCTTTCCTCTAGCATTTCTCACACAGTAGTTTTCACATTATGACATCATCCTAATAAATTCTCATGACACTCATGAAATTCTCCAATAATCAGTGACATAAGATGATTTTCTATTCCTGACAAGCTCTCATATTGAGTATGATAACAGTTACTTTGTCTTCATCCACTGCTGGAGTATAATATCAATCCGTTTGATGATCCAGCAAACGAAGCCCAACACTTCTGTATCAATCTTCATAGAGCACTGCCTGTTGTCTTACAAAAAGCCTGAAATGAGATCATTCAATCACTTTGCCATCTAAGCTTTTGCTACTACTGAAGTGGTTTTAACTCGCTGTCAGTATTCTTTTCTCTCTTCTGCACAATGAAACTAGTCATTCTAATTGCACTAGAAACTCATTTAACCCCTTTATTTTGTATTTCTCTGTTTTGCCCAAGTACATGGAAGCAGCATGAGTAATTTGTAGAGCTAGAGGATTTATCCTTGTTTGTTCGAAATACAAAATACACATTTGAACATAGCATTGGAAAGTGCTGCAGGTGAAGATAAACTAGTTGCTTTCCCCTAGCAAGACTCACACAATTTTCCTGTAATAGGAATCAAAATGTTAACGTGTTTTTCCTTTATGTACCCTGTAGGATTAAATTGCAAGAAATTACACTTTTAGCTCTAATACTATTTAATTGTGATGGAGTGTTGATGATATGGGGTTTTGTTTACCTCGTTTCCTCAGATATCAACAGTTGTTATAATAAACACCCATAGGTGGCATTATCCCATTTTTAAATTGTCAGTGCACAGTATTGGCCAAGGCAATAGTTAATGTTATTAACATCTAGGGGCATATTTACTAATGGTCAAATTTCAAAGTGAAATACATCCATTCGACAATCAAATTTTTGGGGGGGGGCATTTTTGATAGAAATGGACCTATTTCGATGAAATAGGTCCGTTTTCAATCTAATAAAAACCGTTGGAATCTTTGAATGCATTGTTTGATTGGAATGATTCGAACAATTTAAAAAAAAAAATGTTGAATTTCCAGGACTTAGAAAAATTTTAAGGAAAGGTTCCAGGAAGTCCTCCATATGCTACAATGGCAATTCGGCAGCTTTAAGGTGGCAAAGTGTATTCAAAGAGACAGTACTTCGAAATTCAAATTTTTGAATTTTTTCACTTCAAATCAAATTTTTGGCTATTCGATACCCGAAGTACCCCAAAATTACTTAATAGTTTTAAAGATTCAAATTTTATTTGAAAATTCACTTAGACCCCCTTGTATGGATTAAAAAATATTACTAAATTGTGTTGCCTGTAAGGTATTCATTGTCACAAAATCACCTGGTGGTCTAGTGGGGGGGACGGCAGGGACACCCGCCGCGCCGCTTCCCTGTCCCTCGGCAGTCTTCTTACTGCGCGCACGGCGCGCACTTCCTATTTTTATGTGTATGCGCGCCTGGCTTGATGACGCCAGTGCGCAATGGCGCAAATTTCAAATATATTTAAAGGGGCAGTTTGCTTATTGCATTGCCCGTGATATGATTTGTTCCTGGTGCCTTGTATCTGTGCTAAAAGCTTCTAAGTGTTCCTGTTTGCTGTGTTTGACCCTGCCTGACTCTTGACTACGCCGTTATCTGTATCTTGACCCGATCCTGTTATCTGACCACCGATTTTGCCTCATCCCTATCTGTTTGATCACCCGGTTTTGACCCTCACCTGCCTGACGTTCCTTGCTGTCTGCCTGCCTCGATCCAGCCTGTTTAACCACGTATCTGCCTAACTCCTGTCTGTACCGTGACCTTCGGCCTTAAAGACTTCTTATACAGTCGTGCCCCAACGCTGGCCAGAACTCCTGCCCTGCACCTCTCGTTTAAGTCCAAGTGGCATCTGAGTAGCTGAGGGCTCCTCCCGAAGCCAAAGGCAGTCACACTACTGGTGAAGCACGAGCCGAGACCAGGGTGCTTGGCGTTTGTTCTGGTATCGGGTGCCGACCGTGACAACTGTTTCCAGGGTTGAGGTGTGATAAATTTAACATTCAAATTCAAATTCGAGCTGGTGCTTTAATTCGAATTTGTGAGTTTTGACCAAATAAAAATTTGAGGAATTAATTAATTTCCACCCATTACATATTTAGGTATAGGATCTATTTTCCAGAATGTTCAGAGCCCGAGCTTCTTTCTGTTAGTTTGATCTCTATACCTATACAGATACGGGATCAGTTATCCTGAAACCCTTTATCCAGAAAGTTCCAAATTACTGAAAGGTTCTCTCCTATAAACTCCATTTTATCCGATTAAAACACATTTTTAAAAACTGATTTCCATTTTTTCTGTAATAATAAAACAGGACTTGTATTTGATCCAAACTGAGATATAGTTACATAGTTACATAGTTAAATTGGGTTGAAAAAAAGACAAAGTCCATCAAGTTGAACCCCTCCAAGTTAAAACCCAGCATACACACACCCTTACACTCTTTCACACAAACCTTATTTGCCCATAGCTATACTAACTGTAGAGTTTAGTAACAAAATAGCCATTGATATTATGTCTGTCCAAAAAATCATCCAGGCCCCTTTTAAAAGCATCAACAGAATCAGCCATCACAACATCACCTGGCAGTGCTTTCCACAAACTCACTGTCCTCACTGTGAAGGACCACCTACAGTACGCTGCTTCAAATGAAAGTCCTTTTCTTCTAGTCTGAAGGGGTGGCCTCTGGTGCGGTGATCCTCTTTATGGGTAAAAAGTTCCCCTAATATTTGTCTATAATGTCCTCTAATGTATTTGTAAAGTATAATCATGTCCCCTCGCATTTTTTCCAGAGAAAACAACCCCAGCCTGGACAGTCTACCCTCATAATTTAAGTCTCTCCAGCTCTTCCAGCTATTTTATAGTAGATTTTATGTATAAAGATCCAAATTATTATGAAATGATATGTGACATCATAAAATACAACACACTGACCATAAAGTGTGGTTATAATGGTCAACATACAGTAATTACATGTAGAAATAAGAAGATGACACTGGGAGAAATTACATTGTGTAGGAGGAAAAAAATCCTCTGAATAAAGATAGCTTGAAAGTAGATTCTGACAGTGACATGATACCTCATTCAGAGAGTTTCATTCATTAATTCCAATTGAGCTCTGGGGCAAAAGCCATGAAAGTCAAGCACTGAGGGCTTAGGAGAGGACAGGGTGCACTGCAATATTTCATGCTACATCTGCAAAGCAAACATGTACATTTCTTTTATGTTAATTTAGATTATCTTGTTTAAGAACACCATATTTTCCTATGAAATGTCAGCTTAATCAATATAAAAGTTTATTTAGATTAATGATATCTTACCAATTTGCTATAACTGCATAACTGTTCTAGCAATGGAAGCTTTTGGGATATTACAATCTTAATAGCCATCTGCCTAGAAAATGACTGTAGAATTGTAGATCACGAAAAAAATAACTGTAAGAAACAAAGTATTAAAAGAGTCTTGTGTACTGCTCATGATGCATCATAATGAAAACCTATTCAAGTCAGAGAGAAAGAAGGAATATCAATCGAATACAAACATAGCTAATTATTTATGATAAAGAAAATATGGCTGCAAATTTATATTTACATAAGAAGTCTCATGAAGGGCAAGAAAACTGTTCTAAACATCTATTTAGCTTTCAGAGCTATCAGAATTACTAAGCTGAAACAGGCGACTTTCTTGCATTGCTCCTGAAAATCTAACATCCAGTTTTTTTTCCAATGTCACCAATTTTCTTCAATCACCCAAATACCACCAATTCAATTAAGCTCATAAACTTCCTACCCATAGTTCTCCAGGATAAGCAGCTCCATTTAAAAGTGAATGCGGACGAGCTTGTGCTGTCCATGTGAAATATTGTTCAATCAACAGCCAAAGTTTTACTTGTCAGTTTTGATATATCCGATAATAGCTGTAGGTTGTTTTGCAATGTCCAATGTTCTGTGAAGATGGGCTTTTCATATTCTTTATTGTTTTTTTCTGACAAAATGTTGCCTGGATTTTTGCAGTTTTGTGAAATGAAACAACAGTAAAAACAATATATAATTTAACCCTCATAGACCTCACTGGACAATGGATAAGTATCTTTCAAAGGCTTGCAGTTCCTTTTGGCCAGAAGACATCTATTGATTTTGTATGTATTACCTTTATCTTAGCAGCTTGACTTATTCAATGCTAGCTCATTAGACACAGGTATAATCTATGCAGACCCCTCAAATTTCTACTTTCATATTTTTTTTGTTTCATGTGATAATGGTACAGTATATACAATTTGTTCATCTGTTATGTGATTACACTGAAATGGTTTTTGTATTCTGAGTGGTTTAATTTGTTGACAGTCATCATGTTTGATACAAACAGCATTTTTATCAAAAATAATTAAGTTATTTTTTATTTCAAGTACCGCCAACTGCCATCAATTTACCTAATGGGTTTTCTAGTTTACCATGAAAAGCCAATTCTTGAATATATTTTTGCAGATTTGAAATGCACAAAAGAAAATTTATGACCAAAAGTGCAGTTGTACAAAGCACAATTGTGGATGCAACTCACCCGTTTTACCCAAAATGCAGATGTTATGTTAGAATTCCAGCCATGAGGGGAGATGCCTGTCACAATTGCAGCTGATGCATAAAAACACATAGGGGCCAATTCGTAAAAGGGCATTATTCCTTTTGTGCGTTATTTAAAGGGCACCTATGGGCCGCAAAAATTTCCACAAACCGAAGGTGCGGGCTGATAGAGCCCGCATTCCGGTTTGGGGTTCTAGTAGTTTTAAAAAAAAATTGCCCCCGCAGGCGCTGGCTTACTCGCACCGGGAGGGAGCTCCCGGTGCGGGCCGCCATGTTTTAGGAAGCGCATGAGCAGTATGAAAAGCTGCCCGAAATTGTGGCAGCTTTACATTCGGCTTATCTGCATGACGTCACATGCGCATATTGCGCATGAACATGCACTGTCATCAGCCCGCACCTTCGGTTTGGGGAAATTTTTTCGGCCCATAGGTGCCCTTTAAGGAACGGTATTTAAGGAACAATTCATCAAAGTGTTAATTCTACATTACCGCAAGGTGGTATTCTAATCACATTGTGATATTTATAGAATAGAATTAATCCTAAAGCATAATTCACAAACTTTTCTCTTTTAAGCAATAAAAGCATAAAATAGTGTGATAATTACTGTGAAATTTAATACCTCCCAGGAGTAGGTGTTACTAACAGAGCAAGGCCAAGTCGGCTAGGTGCCCTAGGCAACCTGGCCATTGCGGTGCCAGCTGAGCATGCATACACAAATTGGCAATAGCGTGCACATGTGCGAACTGGTGGTCGTGTGTGCCATGTGCGAACTGGTGGAGGAAGCACAGAGAGTCAGGGAGAGAGGGGCCCGGACTGGGGTAGGTGACAGAGGAGGTACATGCCAGGTGCCCCCCCCCAGTTTTGCACTCTAGGCACATGCCGGAGAGAGGGGCCCGGACTGGGGTAGGTGACAGAGGAGGTACATGCCAGGTGCCCCCCCCAGTTTTGCACTCTAGGCACATGCCTACTCTGCCCACCCCTAGTTCCGGCCCTAGTTACTAAACAACATCAGATGGATTAATAGAGGAGGATACAGTGAGGAACTGTAGGGCAGCAATTAAAGGCATTTTTGAGGACCTGGCGCCTTACCTACAGCCACTAATACATTTTCATGGTGCCTTAGGCAGGTCCAGAATGCACTACGTTCTGTGTGATGGAATTATATCAAGTTTTCCAGGAAAAGGAATGACTGGAATACAGTAAAAAGAGGCTTCTACTCTGTAAGTGGCATCCCTAATGTCTTACATGCTATAGCACTAATAACGCGACAATATCAAATGGCTGAAAATAACACACAAAATAATGCAAAAAATAATGCGTAATATAAAATAACGCACACTCAATTCACTGAAAATGAATGAAAAAATCTCTTCTTAAGTCAAACGACTTTTGAATTTGAATTAAAAAAAATTTGAAATTCGACCATCAAATTTTTTTGGGGGCCCATTTTTGATGGGCCATTGCAATGGGCGCCAGCATCCAAAAACGGACGCGCGTCCAAAACGAGATGGTTTTGTGAATGTATTCACCTGTGCTGAATCATGGGAATTTGCAGCAATTCACAGCAGGCGAATACATTTGCGCATCACTAATCGCTTTTGGTGCATAGTGCCAAAATGTCGTTTGCACCCATTTCTGTAGGTCCATGTATGTTGCATCCATTGTTGCAAAAGTGCAATTTTAGATTCATCTTTTTTACCAAGAATGTAATGTTTTCCCCACAATGCCAATGTTTCATGCTCCGAGTTACATCTACTGCAATTGCATCCAATGTGCCAAAACGAATTGAGAAAACAATATCTATTTTACTTTCTATTACAGTATACATACATTCCAAATTTCCAGTGGTTTTAAGGATTTCTCTAGGAAGTGGAAAGACAAGGCAACACAGACAAGGCAACACAGACTCCATCCCAAACTGTGTATACGCATGTAAACAAGCAAACTAATGCACCCACACAGGTGCAGTCAAAGTAGTGGGAGGTGGTAAACGACAACCAGGTAGGGGTAGACCGACAGAAGAGGTACATGCCTAGTGCACCCTACACTATATTGTACTATTGGCGCATGCCTCTCATACCTAGTCCTAGTTCTTGATCTGTCTCCAGGTCTATTATTCAGCAATCTTCTACTGCATTGTTCCAGGAGATAGAATCTTTTTTCAAAATATTTGGAAGAATGATGGATAAGGATAGATCGTAAACTTACAACCTGCAAGACAAAGCACACACTGGACAACTGGCACAAGCCCTATGCTTATGACCAATATGAGTAGTACTTTTTACAAGCTCCAGAATTGAGGGCATAAAATGCTCCAATAAATAGATCACTACCTACATTCACCAGCATTGTATTCACGAGGGACATCTGGGGTACTACACTACACTAATCCACTATGAAACTCAAGCTAGGGTGTGCTAATTGACTGTGGCAAGCCTTAAGTACAGGAATGTGTTGCACCAGCAGTGCTGCACTTTGTACTGGATTCAGTACCTTGCCTGTTTAGTGTTCTATTAAATAGAACATTTTTTTTCATTCATACTATTTTACAATTAGAAAAAAAACATGTTGACTAATATGGGTTTTTAATTTTTTTATCTTCTACATTACTGCACAGTTTATATTCACCAATTCCACCCCCCAAACACATACATTTTAAAAGCCTGTCCCTTCTGTAACCTCCCTCGTTTCTCTATAAGTGAGATCTTTCTTTTTCCAGTTTGAACTAGAATCTATAGGTCCATAAGCCTGCATGATAATTAAGTTCTTTCAGTTTACAATTTGCTTCACTAACTGAATAAAAGATTGGGAACAAGAGCAACATAACAGCATTTGGTGCCTTTTGTGCTATTCTGGCTTTGAGCATTGATAACCGTAACTATTTTAGTTAAATTGTTTAACTGCAGACTGCACTTGAGAAACTGCAAAAAGAAGCATACGTGTTAAAAAAAAATATTTATTCTGAAAAATCAAATCTAGTCTGGCATTCCCATATCAGATGTGCAGTATCTGTGTCTAGAGTAAGTCGTTCTTTGCAGCATATCAGCATAATAAGGAAACTAGAAGGAACCATGATAAACATACTGTTAGATTAATATTGATATGAAATTTTACACTCAAAGGATAATAAAAGTACTTTTATTGGAAAGCATGATCTATGAATACATTTATTCATGGAGCATTCCAAATAATTACATTTTAATGAATATCTCATTTAGTGGATGTTGATTTTTTCAGTTGAATAATCCTTTCAAATAACATTATGAACAGAAGCATCAATTTATTTTATACATTCTCGTTAGTTACTGGGAAATAATATGACATGGTGTGATGAGAGAAGTCAAAGTAAGTGGCAAATATGCTGCTAAATTATCCGTGGTATTGGGTACATCAAGAGTGTTGTCTATTCAAATTCAATTGTAATAGTAAGATGTAGTTCTAATAATTAATGCAGTTTAATAGCATTTAGTGATTTACATTATTCAGTTCAGCTTGAGGTATTAGGCCCTTAAGATAAAAACCATTTACTATACTTATCACAACCGAATATATGTAAAAATCATACCTGGATATGCACAATTTCTGCATATTATCTACACATTTAGACTGTAAGCCCCACGGGGTAGGGTCCTCCATCCTTTTGTCTCCTCAACACTTTGTAATTATATTTTATATTTATGTGAACTGTATTTATAATAATGCACTTATTGCTACTTATTAATGCAGTGATCCCTTGTTTGTTACTACTAATTTATTGTTGCTGTACAGTGCTTTGCCCTCAAGGAGCGCTATACAAATAAAAATATACATACATGCATACATACATACACATAACTGGTTATGTTTTATCTGTATTTTGAGGTGGAACATTCATTTATTTGGACTGGGACCAGAAATAAATGAACTGCTTAATGAAAACTTTAGTTCACTAAAGAGAAAATCCAATTTTCACATACATTTCTTCTAAATGTTTTTATAAGCTAAATCGTAAATATTTAGATATTTAAAGATGATGGATTTCAAGTTTACTGTCCAACTATGAGTGGGTATATGCTACCATTCCATAATGAGTCTCATTAAAATTGTGAGGTGTATTCTATTGGGTCCTAGTTTATTCACTTAAATTTCAAAGTCTTAATGGACATCCAACAGAGAGAGTTTTTATTTAGCAGATTGTGTTTCTTTTCGCATGAAGTATCATAAAGTGCAACACAACTAAATATTTAACTAAATATAAATTTTTCTATAAAATTTAAATATTTATTTATTTTCTGTCTTTTTCAGGTGCAGGAGAAAAATTAGGAAATAAAAAACACTAATCTGAAAAACAAATTTTTCACTGGAAATACAGTTTAAAGTTATGTCTAGCAGTTAACACATCGGTGCCACAACTCAACCCTTGTTTATGAATATAGAGCAAGAAAGAATTTGGAAGCCCTGAATCAGACAGATTTTGATAAACAAAACAAAACTTTTATTATACATTTGCATTTTATTTTGCTTGACTTCTACAGTATAAAATAAATGTATACCAATGTGTTTCTAAGTACATAAAAGCAAATTAAATGTGCAATGTGTTTATGTATGATCATTGATAAAAAAAGATAAAAGATAAAAGCTAATAAAAAGATAAATGAGCAGGTATTCCTCAGGATGTTCATTGATTAATATGATAAATGAGCAGGTACAGTGTACTGTATTCCTTAAAGAACACGTAAACATTTTTTTTTTCTATCTGTAAATTTGCTCTAAACAGACCCCAGATTAATGTACCTTAGTCCCTGCTGCAAGTCTGCTCTGGTTTCTGCGTTATCAGCAGCTTGTTTCGCCTTCTTCCTGGTGCAGAGTGAAGCCCCGCCCCTTAGTTTACCGAGCTGACCTTATCTCTGTGACTAGTCCTGGAGATCATTTGCATACTGTGACAGAGCAAAGACCAGTGTGTGCAGCAGCTTTTTTTTTTTTTCTCCTGATGTGCACTCTCTGCTCCTTCTGGTTCATTCCATATCACAGCAGCACTGAGAGGAATATTTCTCTGACACTGCTAGGGTTGCCACCTGGCCGGTTTCTTACCGGCCTGACCGGTATTTTTGATGGCTGATCCCAATGCTATTAATAGGGAAAAAAGCCAAATATAGTGGAAGGCCGGTATTTTTTTAAAGAAAAGGTGGCAACCCTAGACACTGCTGATGTACTGTAGGTAAAGTAACAGCCCTTTCTCAATTCATAACACATTTTATAATGCTATTGATTGCTATGCCTGATCTTCTGTCTGGTTATGTAAAGAATAAAGCTGATTTTTTACTGAGTTTGATTAACTCATTCATGTGTCCCTTTACTGATCAATTTATGTACAAAGCTATTTTCCATTTCTGCATACGGACATAGATAACTATGGTGGTTGTGCAAGTGATTGTTGATGAGCCTGGGGGAACTGATTTATTATCAGTTAGAATGGCAAGTGGGGATTTTATTTAGAATCAGAATGGCAGCTTGTTCATTACAGTGAATGTTCAGAGCCTTATGCAAGAAATGTTTGTGATGCTGGGGGAAACTAGCTTACTAATGCACACACTGGCTCCCTCTTCCTCTCTATTGTGGAACAGCAGCAAATGGACTGCTCAGTAAACTAAGGGGCGGGGCTTCACTCTGCACCAGGAAGAAGGGGAAACAAGCTGCTGATAACACAGAAACCAGAGCAGACTTGCAGCAGGGACTTAGGTAAATTAATCTGGGGGGCTGTTTAGAGCAAATTTACGGATAGAAAAAGAAAAACATTTACTTTTCCTTTAAGAACCATTTCTAATTTGGAAAGAATGATGATTATTCAGTCACAAAGGATCACAAAATGCATGGAACTCAAAGGTTACCTAGAACACCTACATCTTAACCATGGAGTAAGGAACTACAACCTTGTTTGTGGGGTTGTACTCATATCTATATCACTGTTGGTGCATTCTCCTATCCTATAATTCAGATGCAAGACCACATTTTTTAATGGAGGCAGTTACAAATCTCCATGCTCAATTCCAAATTTCAACTGGAGTGGTGTAAAGTTCATTACAGATCTTTGGGTATCGAATAATGATATAAACTATATTGCTTCAGCAAAAATTTGCAAAACCACTGGAAAATGTGCAAAATGACACAATTTCATCAAATGCATTGGAGTCATTAGGTCTTTTTTTCTTTGCAGCACATCTAATGGACATGATGGGTTTTTCTTTTAAAAAAAAATCCTAAACAAAGTGCATGGCAAAATTCTAGAGCAGATTCACAAAAATGTTCAAAAAGTGAATTTGTATTAGACAAATAAATTGGCTCATCCCTAGCGGTGAAACATGTTTTGAGTAGTTTTTTTTTGGATTGTACCAGGAACATACTGAATGTGTAAATCTGATGGCAGAGGAATAAAAGTCTTGACTGTTTATATGGTTGAAATCCCAAGTACCGTATATTATTTTTTATTTAATCTTATTTCCACTTAGAAGCTTTGTCCAGACCTTTCTGCAAGGGTGATGTATTCTGTATGTATTTTATAGTTTTGCATAATTTTGTGTGTTTTGTGAAATATGTATTGACAAGAGAACTAAATTTGTTTATGATGCCCCAAATTATAATAAGGTTATTGATATATTTCTTAAACTCTGTTTAATTTTTTAATGTGCCATTGCCCACCCTACAGTTCTTTAGTCTTGAACACTTTTGACTTCCAAATTTAAGCTCTTCCATGTTTTGCAGTGCATTTAATGTTTGTAGCCTTTTTGCACCTGCAGATGAAAACAACACTAATGATAGTTACCTGTAGTGATGGGCGAAACGGCTGCGTTTCGCTTCGCCGAAAAATTCGCGAATTTCCAGAGAAATTCACAAATTTTTCGACGATTCGCGAAATGAGTCGCGCGTCGCGTCATTTCCAACGCGTCGCGTCATTTCCAACGCGTCGCGTCATTTTCGGCGCGCGTTGCGTAGTTTTCGCCGCGTCGCGTCAAAAAACGACGCGTGACTCGTTTTTGCGCGCCGAATTTTTTTTGCCGAATTTTTTTGGCAGTTTCGCGAATTTATTCGCCAGCGCCGAATCGTGGGAATTCGCAGCGAATACCCGCAATTCGAGAAACGCCAGCAAAAATTCGCCAGCAAAAATTCGCCAAAAAAAACCGAGTCGCGCGTAGTTTTTGATGCGACGCGGCGAAAACGACGTGACGTGAGCCAAAAATGACGCGACGCAAACGACGCGTCGCGATTGACGCAACGCGCGACTCGTTTCGAAAATTTTTTCGCCAATTATCGAATTTCGCTGGAAATTCGCACATTTTTTGGCGAAGCGAAACGGGTGAGATTCGCCCATCACTAATCACTGCTGACATTGCTCATAACAATCAGATCTTTGTTTTTGTTGAACTGTTAAAATCTAATTGTTTCACTGGGCAAAATCACCGGTAATGCTTCACTCCACTTTTTACACAAACAGCATGATAAGTAGGCCCTTTTGAGTCATGTACTGGTGCGAAGAAGACAATCTGGATTTTAAAGTAACTTTGGCCCGATCAACTAATATTGCACAGGAGGCCCATTTATGAACATTCTCATTTTAGTGATTTTATTGGTTTTTGAAACCACGGTTAAATTAATTTTCTCTAAACCACAAATGGCATATGTTAATTCATTTTCACCAATCATACACAACAGTACCTAAAAGTAATACATCCCCTATGTTGGATGCAACTGAAATTAAGCTCATGAAAAAATGCACACTAAGTAGGTGCAACTTAGCACACTGCTGCAATGATGATCAATGCGGTTCACAATGTCAAGAAACATCTTCAGGGACATCTGCCACTGACATTTTTTTTTCCTCTAAAAATTCAAGTTTTCCCTTTTAAAAACTTGACCAGAAAAAAATTGAGGTTTAATAAATAGGCCCCATAGATTTAAGGTTTTATACCCTTCAGTTCTACTCTTCTTCAGCTCTACTAAAAAAAGTTGCAATAAATTGCAGTGGTCCTGGGAATCTGTGAATTAAAATGGGGTAATTATAATGGACTCTTAGCTGGATGGATGTGGGGTAAATCAGGCATGGGGCCATTGGTGGCAGAATACCAACATACAGGTTATAATGTTATTAGTATTGGTAAAATGTGTAAAAAGTAAGTTTTGGTCGATACGGTGCTATTATGCAAAAAAAATTGGTGTGTCCTGTTTAAGGTATTTGTGGGTAAAAGGTCTCATGGTTGTTGATAGGAGATGATATAAGGTGGAGCTTTGCTTCTCTGGCCTTTAGGGCCCTTACACACGGGCGTTTTTACCTGCGCTCCCCTGCGTTCCATTTTGCTGCGTTCAGCCGCAGGGGAGCGCAGGTATAGACGCACTCAATTATTTTCAATGGGGCTGTACTCACACGAACGCATGTAGGCGCCAAACGCAGGAAAAATGCAGCATGTTGCGTCTGAATCTGCGTTCGGCGCTTACACGCGTCTCGTGGGTACAACCTCATTGAACAAAATGAGGTGCGTCTAGACCTGCGCTCCCCTGCGGCTGAGCGCAGCCAAACGCAACGCAGGGGAGCACAGGTCCAAAACGCCCGTGTGTACCGGCCCTTACGGAGACAAGTCCAAACTGTTGGTTAATACAGCTTTTTAAATAATCAAATGTGGATACAGATGTCAACTGGCAGTGTACATAACCCACCCCTCACCAAAGCAATAACTCTCTAAATTAAATAAACATTAGATGGCAGCAAACATATATGGAGTCAAACAATGAATGATTACATACCAAGATAAAGTAACTGGATATTATCATGAACTGATTTCATTAAGAGGGAAAGTTGAGCAACTGGTCCAGGAAAAAGGAGCTGAAAGGTTAGATCACCTGTTCTCCCTCCCACATACTGTATATGTGCACCAATATATTTGAATGTACAGAACCCATGGCAGCCATTGCACACATCTAACTCCAATAGTAGAAGAGTTGGAAGAGCAGGGGCAGTGTATACTTGGGAAATGTTCCCAAATTACCAGCTATTTGTGATTTCAGCAATGATATCATGTGGTTTTATCAATCGTGTCATCAGGATTTTCTTATAGATAGGTTTGGTTAAGTTTTACATAGCAATAACCCATAGACACATGTGCATCTACACACTCAAACACACACACTATTTAAGCATTTTAAAAGCCAGTATAGAGTTAGTCATTCATTTCTGACAGGTGGCAGACATGTCATGTTGTTGAAAGTCATAGATTTGGTTGCATTGTCAGATCATTTTTCTTAACCCTTGTTCCCTTGTCATTCTGTCATAGCCAACAATGTGCAGGGAGATTAGTACAAATATATAAATCTTTGCTCAGCTTTAATCCACTGCTGTTTAGTACTGTTTTGCTACACCACCTTCAGCTTAGATGAATGCATATTTATTATCATGGGGCAGTTCCTTTGGAGATTTCCCACAGCATGGGTTGACAGCCTATGCAATGGTTTGCCATTCATCATTGTACACAGGTTCTGTCATCTAATTCAAAACTATTTCAATGTGAAAAAATGCCAAATGCAATCAGAAGAATTTGTAGGCGTAAAGGCGATCCTCTACTTGTGTAGTTCTTAGCCTGAGCTTATGCATGTAATATTCTTTTTTTTTGTCACTTTGGCTGTGAAAAGTACTTAATGTACCAAAAACAATTTGTACAGGCATTATTTTACCAATTTAAAGTGTATACGCCTTGCTGAGGTCTCCCTTATCTAACTGTTGCTAATACATTTTCATGCTGTGCTCTGATGGCTTCATTTTACAGTTGAGGAGATCACCAGCTCCATGCTGTGTTTGAAATGGGACCCTCATCACTTTGGTCCACAGAGTACACTTAAAATGTGAACAACAAAGAAGGGAAAAAAGTTCCTGCTACAAAATCTCTTCTAATTTCCTTTTTATTTTTAATGCTTTAATGTGAAAGTCTTTTTTTTTTTTTTTTTTTTTTAGATAAAGGGAAAAACAAATCCATTATTACTGTGCACTGCTCAGGACTGATTTAGTAACCTTAAAACAGCAAAATATATTTTAGAAGAAATTTTTTTTCTTTGGTGCAATATCCTCTGAGTTTCTCCGTTACATGTGTTTTGTGTGCCCAGTAACAAGATCTGACTTTTATACCAACGTGTACTGGAACCAGCTGGGGCAGTAATTGCTGTGAAATTATGTTTTGGACATTTGAAAAGAAAAAGGATCAGCATTTTAGCCTCTTGTTTTCCACCCTGTCAGTTCTTTCCCCTGCTATAGATTTGTTGTCATCGACTCTTGATGATCCTGTTGACAGCGTTGACGTAAAATGAATTTTTCACTCCCCAGTTGATTGACTCTATTCATATTATGGAACTACATAAAATGAATTGCTCCAGAAGCTGTTACAGTTTAACATAAGTGTTGTGACCCACATAAGCTTTAAAGAGATGGATGCAGTATATAGATAAAATTTTGCTGATGTCAAAATAATCTTGAAATGATCCTGAATAACTGATATATCATAGCCAGAATATATAATTAAGGATATGGTTTGAGTAATGGCATATTCTGAACTTGTGTGAAGTAAATAATAATGCTAATCATTTATAAATATATTTATTTGATTTATTAGCGCCTGACCTATTTATTTACTGGTTTATATGTATTTGGATATTTAGATGACTATGTGTAGATTAAGTACTGCATAAATATCACTATTATTTTTATAGTAGTAGTGGAGGTAGTGGTAGTTATTCATATAGTATCATGAATTTGTCTCAATATAGAAAAGTTGTAAAGTTTTACTAAAGAGATTGGGATGTAAATGGACTATAAAGGCTGTTTTATGCTTATGACTAAGTGCAATTCATGCATGTTTTTGATCAAGTCCCAATAAAATGAGCAGTTGTATGTGATACTTCTATGGGGCTCTAGTGAATTTGCACTCATTGGAATAAGGCAATGGCATTCTCCCCTTGCCACAGGCTCAGGGCTACAGCAATGATTTTATGCTTATGACTAAGTGCAAGACATGAAACGCATCAAGCATGTTTTTGATCAGGTCCGAATAAAATCAGCAATTTTATGTGATACTTCTATCGGGCTCCAGTGAATGCGGACCCAGTAGAATAACACAAAATATATATAACCTTTGGCAGTGGTTGTAAGTATATAAGAGATATGTTCTTTTATGTTATAATATATTTGGTTTAAGAATTCATTCATTATACAAGAGAATTTATTTTAAAAATTCAATACTGTTTGGGATCCATTATCCAGAAAGCTCCAGATTATGGAAAGAAGTAAATCCAGCACACGTAACATTCTTAAGGGATTGCTCCCATGTTTATTGTCTTTCCAACAATGACAATGTTTCAGGGGTGTACCCCTTCATCAGGTGTACGACAAAGGGGTACACCCCCAAAACATTGTCATTGTTGGAAAGACAATAAACACGGGAGCAATCCCTTAAGCATGTTACATGTGCTGGATTTACTTCTGTTCATGTTAACCAGGGAGGGGCCGTCTTCCTAAGAGTCCACAAATTAATTGGAGAGGCCTGGTGTGCAGGTGCAAACTAATATATACAATGAATGCTTATTGGAAGAAAAAACAGCTTATTGGGGTTATTTAGTGGCACATTTACTAAGGGTTGAAGCGAATATTCGAATAAAATTTGAATTAAAGAAATTCAAATGTTGATATAATTTTGGGCTACTTCAGCTATCAAATAGCCCACAATCCAAATTGAAAAAAATAAAAAATTCGAAGTACTGTCCCCTTAAAAATTCTTCTAATTCAACTATTGGACACCTTAAAGCTGCCGAATTGCCATTTTAGCTTATGGGGGACCTCCTAGAACCTGTCCTGAAAATGTTTCTAAGTCCTAGGTATTCAAAGGATTTTGCACAAAGTCGAAAACTGCCATATTTGCCCGAAAATAACCCCCCCAAAAAATTGATGGTCAAATTTCGAAGTGTTTTCACTTTGAAATTCCACCATCAGTAAATCTGCCCCTTAATGTTTACATGACTTAAGGTATGAAGGGTGAGGTTACAGAAAGGTTCCTTATCCAGAAACCATTTTGAACAGGAAAGAATATTATGGAAGCCACCTGTCTATTATCTGATTTAAGAACGAGGGGCCCCTCAATAAGCAAGATTGTTTTGTTTTTAATGATTAGGGTAGTTTAACATTTTCATTTTTTCCTAATACATATTGGTGTTCATTAATTCTTGGGGAATCGGTATCTTTTTATTCCTTTGTATTAAAATTGTGGTTATTGACATACAGAGGCAGTCCAACTGGTAATATAATCATGTAAGGTAGAAGATTGGTTTATTACTAAACCTGAGCTAGTGTAACAGGTATATCAAGGTGGTTCCCAAAAATGCACTGCTACTCTGTGTTGCTATGATCCAAACCTTCAAGTGGCTTAACTTCCAGGAACTCCCAGCAGGCAGGTACTGTATAAGACTTAAAATCAGTGGAACAATTTATTTAACATCTCATAAATCTCCCTTGCAAATATCTTCTTGGAGGTGTGTGCTCAATTGATAATGCAAAACATAACAGCCAGTGCCCGAAGGTAATTACAAATCCTACGGTAGTAAAGCCTGTCTGTTGTTAACCAATCTCCATCGCTACGCAAATACTACTCTATTACTGTAAGGGTACCCGATGAGTTCCAGCTGCGTCAAGTCGGGCGCAGGCGCAGAGGCGCCAAACCGCTAGCGCACGTCAAAGCGTCAGCGCGCATCAAAGCGTCAGCGCGCATCAAAGCGTCAGCGCGCATCAAAGCGTCAGCGCACGTCAAGACGTCAGCGCGCGTCCAAACAAACGTGCGCAGACGTCGGCGTGCGTCTTGACGCTGGCGTACGTTTTGGCGCCAATCTGGGCCTATTTCAGGATACCTTGGACATTGGACACTTGCCCGATTATAGGTCCTCATTTGTGGTTCCTGGGTGCGCATAACCTGCTTTTTCTTCTGCGACTACTTGTGTATGACCCTGCCTTGTTATTGGACTCTTGAATCTCTGCTGCCTGAACTGAACCTCTTGCCTGGATTACGTTTACGACTTGTTCCTGACCTTGCCTGTACCTTGCCTGCCTGGACTGCTGTTTCCTCCTTGGTCCAAATCCCCACCGGAGCCTGCTGTCCTTACAATTATTTAAGAATGTACTTTCTCCTGAGCCTAGCCACTTAGCTCCCCATAATGACAGCATTGACTCCACAAGCAACAATCTCCCTGATGAAGCTCTGGACTGCTTACTAAATTCTCCTGAACTTATATTTCACTCCTAGAGCAAACTAATACAGAATCTGACCTGGCATTCATTAATCAGCTTCTCCAGCAAGTGGGGGATCCAAAAAGACTGAACAAACTTGGGCTTGCTTTTTTATCACCTTGGGGACACCTGACAAGAGAGCTACTCTCCCTTCAAACATACCAGGGCCCAGCCTAGCTGGCAAACTCAATTCCAGGGCATAGAGAACTAAAATGTTTGCAAAACTGTTATCTTCCAACAATACTGTAGGTATCAGGTCTCTTTCTCTTCATTCACTTCCATGGAAATATTTCTTCTTTTTTGGTGTTCACTTTCTGTGAGACTTTTATTTATTTTTTATTTTTTGCTTATATCTAGATGTTTCTAAACCAGTTTTTGCATTCGGGTTCTTGTTCTTGTGTCTCACAATGCTTCACAACCTCCTATATCTATTTTGTTTTCTAGAAACCATGTCAACAACTGTTGGACCATCTAGACAACAGGCAGAAACTATATGACCAAAAGTAATAATAAAATGGTTGTAGGCCAAAGAGACAACCAAGTCCACATCCTCATTGGATCAGGATTATGACAACTAACAATGAGTCACTAGTGTCAGACCTTTAATTATCCCAGGAAGCTTTCCTTAACTGTGTGTATTATACCAGCCCAAATGTATAATGTGGGACTTACTACTACAGTCATAGTACAATTAGAATGGCTCATGTGTTTTTGAAATATTCTCAAACAGTAGCTATACTAATTTACAATATAAATGGATTCAACTGTAGATTAAAATTCCAACCTGTCAGCCTTTTCAACCAACAAAAGTATACTAACAAAGAAGAAAGAATGATTTGACATACAGTATAACATGAGTGTGACCTCAGAGGAGGATGGAAAGCTTCTGTAGTACCATCAATAAAGAAGGTTTACTGGTTAAACAGTCAATTGTCTTGATATAAAGAACTTTTATTAGAATAGAATAATGTTAACAGAAACTTCATCTTCCCTATGGCTTCTTTAGTTAGGTCCAGATATAATTGTACAAGAGCCATTCCAGCTACAACTATTTCACTTTCTTTCTTAAAGGGAAACTGTCATGGGAAAACATGTTTTTTTTTTTAAACGCATCAGTTAATAGTGCTGCTCCAGTAGACTTCTGCACTGAAATCCATTTCTCAAAAGAGCAAACAGATTTTTTTATATTCAGTTTTGAAATCTGACATGGGGCTAGCCATTTTGTCAATATCCCAGATACCCCGGTCATGTGACTTGTGCCAGCACTTTAGGAGGGAACTGCTTTCTGGCAGGCTGTTGTTTTTCCTTCTCAATGTAACTGAATAGTACGCAGTGGGACATGGGTTTTACTATTGAGTGCTGTTCTTAGATCTACCAGGCAGCTGTTATATTGTGTTAGGGAGCTGTTATCTGGTTTCCTTCTCATTGTTCTGTTGTTAGGCTGCTGGGTGGGGGAAAGGGAGGAGGTGATATCACTCCAACTTGCAGTACAGCAGTAAAGAGTAGGGATGGTGCGAACCACCGCAAAAAAGTTCGCGGACGCGTTCGCGAACTTGCGACAAACGCGCGAACAGTTCGCGAACGTCGCGAACCCCATAGACTTCAATGGGAAGGCGAACTTTAAAAGCTAAAAAAGACATTTCTGGCCAGAAAAATGATTTTAAAGTTGTTTAAAGGGTGCAACGACCTGGACAGTGGCATGCCAGAGGGGGATCAAGGGAAAAGAAAAATCCATTATTTTCTTATGTCAAAAGTGTTACAAAGTATCTTACCTGCACCTGTTAGCTGTTCTGGACTCTCTGCCAAAAGCCAAGTTCAAATCTTTGCTTCTTTTTCTGGCTGTTCAGTGAGGGTCTTTCCAGTACAAATGAGGGACAGAGGGTTGAGCTCGCAAAAGAGGGACAGTTGGGACTCGGGAGGTATGCACATTTTTTTTTTTTTTAGTCCAGGGGGTGTGTGGGGGTGGTCCAGGGAGATCTTCCTGATTGGCTGCCATGTATCTGCTGGTCTGGGGTGAGAGGGCAAAAAAATGCGGCAAAAAAAATGCGCCAAATTGACGCGAACCCAAAATGCGAACGTCGCGCGACGTTCGCGAACTTCCGGCGAGCGCGAACAGCGGATGTTCGCGCGAACAAGTTCGCCGGCGAACAGTTCGCGCCATCCCTAGTAAAGAGTGATTGAAGTTTATCAGAGCACAAGTCAGATGACTCGGGACAGCTGGGAAATTGACAAAATGGCTAGCCCCATGTCAGATTTCAAAATGAAATATTAAAAAATCCGTTTGCTCTTTTAAGAAATGGATTTCAATGCAGAATTCTTCTGGAACAGCACTATTAACTGATGCATTTTGAAAAAAAAAATTTTTCCCATGACAGGATCCCTTTAACAAAAAATTATTATTAAGGCTACGTTTTGATGCCATGTTAAATTAGTTCTTCCAATGCTTTAATGGTTTATTCACAAGGAATTAAACACATATAATATTTAACTTTTTAAAGCATATACTCGTGTTGAGTGGTCACTGGAAAGTTATTAAATTCAGAATTTATAATTCTAGAGATTAAGTTCTAAAGGAATGTCAAACATTATGATTTAAAAGCTAGAAATAGGGTCAATTTAAAAGTTCAAAATCTTCTTGTACCTTATATATAAGATGTGAAAAATGGTGGAAACTTGTTATCCCCTCCTTCTTTCCTTTTTTTTTCTTTCTGTAACTTTCCTCCCCCCTCCCATATATGGAAATTTCAAAAATAAAGAATTGATAAAAAAAAAAGTTCAAAATCTATGTTAATATACATATATAATTTTAGGAAATTGAATAAATATATATTTTCTACCTCATTTTACACTGTATTGTAAAAACCTTGGCATCATAGACCCATTAAAAAGTCTCAAGCAGCCAGCTGGTTTTAAGACTCTGGTTCAATGACAAATGATATGGAAGCAGCATCTTCCTATTGAGCAGCTGTAGTAGCAGTTGGATATCTGAAGAAGAAGCAGGCAGTAAGTAGCAGCCACAGGCTCTCATGTAGCATCTGTTTTGCATGATGTCATGTTGAGATTTGTTTCTATAAATGCAAACAAATAATTCTGTTCGGATATCCTAATACATTTTGTATGTCTGCTTTTGGCTAAGTTCACTGTCCAATAACACAGCATTTTACAATAGTTAATAATGTTTTCTTAACTTTTCCGCATTATTCTAAATCGACATGTTATAAATCAGCAATACAATAATTAATGGTTAGCATTAACACTATGAAGAAATTCTGCATTTTAAATAAGATATGATCACTGACGCTTTATGCCTAAATTAAGTGAGGAAACCTGGTGGGAGTGTAGAGCCTGGATTACAGTAATCCTTGAAATGAAGAGCAGCCTTTTGTGCCTGACTGTTTTTCAGCAAAATTATCACAAAAAAATTCAAACTGAGAATAAAAACAAATAAAAACAGAACACAATAACAAAGAACAACTTTAATGCTACTGTATTTGTTTTCCAGTTCCAATACTGCAGAAAAACATTCTGACACAAACATGGAATATGAGACAAGTGAGCTACATCAGGATTCATTTCTGCAAGTAGCTGTGCGCTTTTGAGTTTGAGTTTACAGCCATAGAAAAATCAGAGAAAAATGAATGTTTAGAAAGGCTTAGCCTAGCCAAAAAAGGGTAACTGACATTTTCTATATAATTATATATGTATTAGATCTCAAAAATAACAACATTGGGGAGGTCTCTCCAAACAAAAAAAACATTCCCCTGGCTTATTTTTTATAAGGATACTTTTTGTGACAAAAGTTGAGGTTGCACACAATAGCCACTGTTATGTATATGTAATATGTTATGTTGTGATTCCCTGAATGCTTTGTTGCTGGCATCCAACAGAAGATATCTTTACATGTACTGATGATGACTTGAAAAATGGCCCTTGATGCTGAAACATGTTGTGTGGGCGCAAAATAAAAGAATATTCTGCTCCTATATGTGACTCCTAACCTTCATCCCTTGGATAGATTGGACATCACCAATAGTGATGAGCAAATCTGTCCCATTTTGCTGAAAAATTAGCTAAACTTTGAATCAATTAACAAAATGAAAAAAAATTTGCGAAAACACATTGAAATCAATAAAAACATTTTTCACGCACTACAATTGATTTTAAACATGCAGCAATTTTATTGCTCTAAATGCATTAGTCAATGGACATTTTTTCTTGTGACAACTTTTTTGTCTCTGTGACTTTTTTGTCCAAATGCATTAAAGTGCTTGGGAGTTTTTTTCTTACAGAGACTTTTTTTCATCTCTGCACCATTTTTGTCTTGGCGATTATTTTGTCACAGTTGTTTGTTCCTTGGAAAGTTTTTGCACAAGTTTTGCAAAAAAAAATTAGCAATGGCAAAATGTGGAATTTAGCCACGAATCCATGGCTGATGATAAATTTTCCTCATCACTAATCACAAAATAAGTAGTATGTCCTCAATTCATATATTATATAATTTAAGAAAGTAATGACATAATGGACAATAGCCTGATTCTGAGAAGTGCTGCACTTTACCCACAGAAAAAGCATCAGTATGCATTAACTTGTCATTTGATGTAGACAGTGATATTCTGAGATAATTGGCAATTGTCCATAATTTTTAATTTTTTGTGGTTTTAGAATTTGTCCATCTAGTTTACCTTTGCCAATATAAGCAAAGTCCAGAACAGCTGCCAGTTGTACTAATGTGTAAGACTCTTTTTTTTACAATGCTACCATTAGTCTGCTCATTTATTAAACCTTTATTTTTTTTTCTGGTCAAGTTTTATGGGAGAAACTCAAATTTTTTGTGGAAAATTTAGTGGAGATTTATTATACCCCAAAGCTGCTAAAAATCTGAATCCCAAAATGCTCCATCTCAAACATGTTGAGGTCATGTCATGTCAGCATCAATGTCCTTGAAGATATTTCTTGACATTGTGATCTGTGTTGGATAATCTGATAAATGCAGGGTTTTTACCCAATAATCCTACAAAGTCGAGTTTTTGCAGTAACAATTCAATAAAATCGTGTTTTATGAGAGTCAATTGACGATTGATTTTGTTGCAACATTTATTTGTGACATTGCTACTTGCGAGTGCTATAATTACAGGTCATCACAAGTCATTTGAACATCTAAAATCATTTTGTTAAGATATCAAAGAGTAAAAATAGAGCACACTCAGTCCAACGAATAAATATAAAAGACAGCAAAAACAAAAATCCATCTCCAGCACAGAATATTTCATAAACATTCAACTCTCAAAGCAGTGACTAAATTGCACTTCACCTGCTGCAAAGAAACATAATTTTTTTCTGACTGCTCTTCAGATATGACTGAAAGCCGAACTTTATCACATGAATGAATAGGTCAACACATTTTAGAACATATTTTTAGCAGTATGGATGTTGTTTTTTTCCATCTTGCATTTCATCCATAAATGCACCTGTCTGTAGTCATCCCTCGTTAGATATATTGCTATGACCTAAACATTTCTTCTCTTGTGCCTGTTTGATTTAAGTATGCTTCTGCTAGACATTCCTTTATCTGAAACCTTTAGAAAATATAAGAAGTTGGGTCTAATGCTCTGGTTACACCATTCTAAATAACCCCACACACTTCTGTCACTGTATCTTATTATACACTTTTTAATTTTAAAGATAGTTAAAAAATAAACTTTTGCAGAAAAATAACTAACTGTACATACTACATATATATTGTTCCTTGAAATTTAAGAAACTGTGGGGGAAAATCACCAAAGCGCGAAGAGTCTAACGCTAGCGCTAATTCGCCACATAACGTCAATTCGTAACTTCTCAAATTTACTAACAGCAACTCTGGTGAATTTTCGCAAGCGAAGTAGATAGACTAGTGCAACTTCCCACCCTTACGCCAGGCGAAGTTGCGCACTGACTAAGGATCCTAATTATGCAAATTCACTAAGATCAACATTTTCCTGAACGTTACCACTTACGCTAGACTTTACTTCGCCAGGTCAGACCTGCCGAAGTTCAATACAATAGATAGGAGTTTGAAAAAAATATTTGGAAATTTTTTCTAAGTCCCAAAAAAACGCTGGTGTGTTTTACCATTGTAGGGTGATACTCTGAAAAAGATCGATTTTTTTGGGGGGGTTACCCTTCTTCCCCCCTACATTTCCTAACATATGGCAACTCAAATATACAGGGGGCACATATAGGGCAACAGGACAACTTTATTTTATTTATTAAAGGTTTCCTTGGCTTGTGTAGTGTAATGTAGTGGCTGTAACATAAACTTCTATAACACGCTTAAATTTGCGCGTATGCAAATTAGGCATCACTAGCGTAAATGCGCTTTGCCTGGCGAACTAACGGTAGCGCTACTTCTCTTATGTTTGCTGACCTTAGCGTAACTTCGTACTTTAGTGAATTTGCGTAGTGCTGGTGAAAATTCACCTGGCGAAGTGAGGCGAGCGTTAGCGAAGGCAACGCTAGCGAATTTTCGCCTCTTCGACCCAGAATTGTCGGTATACCCGTCATTGTACACACCCCCACACCACTGCAATGTCTGCCAACTAGACTCTCACTTTGTATCACATTGACTAACCAGCCATAGTGGTAAACTAAGTCCCTCATTAGGAGCCTACAGTGGTCTGTGACTCAGTAATGTTTGTCTCCGTAAAACAAACTAATTTGGTAATTGCATACATCTACCACACCGGTGCAGCCTGCCACTGGTTCATTCGTCAAAACACTTTTCCTACTTTTTTCTATTGTCTGCACACTGAGTGTTTGGCCAGTACAATTTAATTCTTAGGTATGTTTTTCTACATAACATTTATTTGTTAGATACTTTTGAAATGAACATGATACTATAGTAACTTTCGCTTGCACGTTACTTTTGAAATACTGTAGTACCTCATACCTCCGAAACAATGTGGGAAATGGTGTGTTTTCCCTTTAAGTTCTCCATAGTGGAAAAGGTAGGCACCAGGAAATGTGTTAATAAACAGAGAACATGCTTTGGTGGCCAGGTTCTGGAAGCTGGGGTATTCTGGAAAGAACATGCAAACCAGGTACACCTATCCATAGATTAGAGCTCACTTTCCACAGGAATATAACCCTTAGGGGCAGATTTATCAAGACTCAAATTTCAAAGTGCAAAAACTTGGACTTCAAATTCAAACAGATGAACCGTAATTAATTAGATTTTTTTCAATCGAATAGGTCCATTTTCAATCAAATAGGTCCATATTCGTTTGAATTCGAATTGATTAATTCAAATTTTTATCGCATTTTATTAAAAATTTCCCCCCCCCAAAAAAAAGTCAACCAATTGACTCAATATAGGTTCTAGGAGGTCCCCCATAGGCTAAAACAGCAATTCGGCAGGCTTTAGATGGCGAATGGTTGAATTCTAATTTTTTAAGAGACAGTGAATGATTTTTTTTTCTAATTTTTTGCAAATTTGAATCTAATTTGGACTATTCCCTAGTCAAAGTACACAAAAATAACTCGAAATACAATTTTTTTTCATTCTAATTTTCACTTGATAAATCTTCCCCTGAGTTCAGTGTGATGTGCAAACGGTACATAAGCTCATTGATATATGTAAAAACATAAATAGCAAATTCACCAGGGGACCCAGGATATAATGAACATAGTAGCATATACACCAGAAATATTATAATTCATGAAGATTACATTTCATTAAGCCCTCTAGGGGCAATTGTGTCCAGAGTCTGTATCCATTTAGCTTCTTGCAATAAAATTTTAGCTCTATCATCCCCCAGAGGTGGTATATATATCAAGATTGCACATAGAGTCAGCAGAGAATGCCGCACAGCAAAAAATGTCTGGCATGGAGAATATCAGATTTCCTGTGAATAATGCCATATGTATTGCAGACCTGTGATTGTTCATATGTATGCTAAAAGAAGTCACACATTTACCCACGTAGTAAAGGCAACAAGGGCATATTATACAATAAATGAGATGGTCTGAAGTACATGTCAGTCTATCCCAAATCTGAAAACTAGAAAAAGTCTCATTATAACAAAACACTGATAAATAGTGATGGGCAAATCGGTGGAGAAAAATTTACGAAATGCCGGCGCGTTTCGTTTTGGATGTGCGTGTCTGTTTTTGGATGCGCTCGTCCATTTTTGGATGCCGGCGCCCATTGTCGGAGTTGAAAAAAAAGCGCACATCCAAAAAAGAGAGTTTATTCACCTGCGGCGAATCGTGGGAATTCGCTGCGAATTTGCCGCAGGTGAATAAATTCGCCCATCACTACTGATAAATAAAAATGTTTTATATTTAGAAATTTCAGCTTAAAACAATGAAACACAAAACAAGTATACAAGCCTTTAAATACATGAAAACATTTTTCAGCCTGTTATTTACTTCTACAATTGGAATCTGGCTTCAGTTAAACAGACTTTGAGAAATATTAATATATGACAGTTGCAATGACATTTATCTGTGCTGCCAAAAAAAGTAGGTGCAGCTGTAACGACTTACGTCAAAGAAGATTGTACAAGACATATGGTTTAATCATGATGTTTTAAGCCTTTTTGATCTGCTTAAGATTTCAATGTTTCTTTAATTTAAGTTTTCCATTACTTAAAAAGTAATATTCCCAGGGTCATAGCTTTAAAAAAACTCAGGAAAATACTAGATGACTTTAAGTCATTGTTTGTTAAGATAAAGCTTAAGGATTTTAAGGTTTTTTTTTTGTTTATCTAATACCTATGTAATTATAAAATACAGTGCAACTTACTGTATGAGCCATGGCAATAGTTGTTTGATTTTAATTCTGGGACTTAGGGATGAAATTTGTTTGAAAGTTTAATTTTGCCCCATTTATCCAGATTTACTGTATGTTTTTGTTTACTTGGATATTATTTAAATTAATTGTTTGGACTTCAGATTACTTTGTATGCTGCAATATTGTTTTGAAGGACTTGAAAAATGTTATAGTCTGGATGTTCCCTCTGACTAAATTGTGTTGAGTGCTTTGTATTCTAAGAAAAGATTGTTTTTACCATACCATATAAAACACCCCTTTTTATTCACAATTTAACCACTGGCTAGGCACATTAATACCCAATGGTTAATTAGATGTACTATTATACTCCTTTTCCCACACAGTAGCACAGTAGGGACATGTATATTTTAAGTGAATTTGCTGACAAGAAAATATTAGCTTATTGGCTTAAGAATTTTTAATTTGAAGATATCTGAGGGTTCTTTTATTTAAAGACTCTAGGTAGCTATTACACATTTGAAGAACACTAAAGATGGCAGAACAAGTTTCTATTTGCTGCCAAGCTTTTAAAACAAAAGAAAGTAGTGTTTCTGAAAGCCATTTGATCATTTCTAAAGAAAACCTAAAATATAAGTACAATATAATCTCTTTCCTATTTGTTATAATGAATTGTTATTAGAAACATAGAAAATCTCTTCAATATTGGTGTATATTATTATACAAAGCAATAGTGGAAATAATGAGTGGGTATACATGTAATTTAATAAGCATTGGTGAAGATAAATTTGAATGTGCTTTATTATTCTTTATCTAACATACTGTACAAATATACCTGCATTCTGGATGCATGTGGAATAGCATACATTTTAAGGTTATAGACCTCAGAAACATGATAAATTAATCTTCACCTTAAAATTTTTATTTTTTATCTATACAATTCACTACCACAATTTATATGATATGCATGCCTAAATAAGTGTGTGTACCTAAATTTGTGTACAATTTCCACAAGGGTCCTGTGGAAGCCCAAACTGTTGAGATCAATAAACTATAATTTGATTTTCATATTTTTGTTTCTGTTATACACATATATGTATTCACCATTTTAATAGATAAATATATGACAGATGTTTTTGGTAAAGGTACATACATTTTTTTTTCCTGGCTTGGAATAATGTCATTAATATTTGTGTCCAGTTTGACTGAATTCAATGGTAGAACATAATTAAATTGATTTCAAACTGTTTCAATGTAAACAATTAAAAAAAACAAAAACTAATAGTGCCAAGAATCTGATATGTGAGAAAGACTTAACTTAAGCTGGCCATAGACGTAAAGATTTTTGAAAGATCCAATAGTTATCTTGAGACCACGATTGTCTCAAAACGATCGTTTAAATGCCTGATGTGTCCATCAACTAAAAAGACTATTTCAGGTGATATTGCAGCAAAACTGAAGGATCGCAGTCTGCTTTGCCCTGCAAACATAGGTAGATTGCATGGGAACCGATAAAGATTTTCTAACCTGGCCGATCAATCATCAGACCAATGTCAGACGAAAAATCGTAAGACGAACGATCGTTTGTATCCCACTAACCGCACGATAATTTGACAGATTTGTCGGACTTCCCTAAGATCGGTCGTTCGGCAGGGAAATATTGTTGCGTCTATGGGGAGCTGAAGTGGCAACTGATGAACATTGTACTCACAAAAGCTTTGCAATGGTAAAGCTCAGATGCCATTTCTCAATTTTCTTTACTCATTTACTGTTTCTGAATTTTCTTGACCTTAGCGACAAAACATTTTGAATTTTTTCCATTAGCACTAATTGAAGTATTAAGTTGAGTAGGTTTTTTATTTCATAAAGTAAATAATGGTATACCCTGTTGGATAGAATGGATATTTATCACATCTCAATATGATAATAATAATAATTTGGCAAGAAAATGTAATCATAACCTGCATTCTTATTCATTCACAATGCATTTTGCAATCCCAAATTCTACAACTTTTTAGGATTAATAAAACAATGAATGCAAAATGACCATAAGATTAATCACTCAACTCACACCTACCAATAAGTCAAGGATTTTCCCCCACAAAACCGAAATAAATTGCACTCATAGCTTGAAAATGCACAGAAAAGAACAATTAGACAAAATCATAGTCATTAATGAGATTGTAATTTACTCATTATTATTTTAATTGTGACTGTTATATTGGATATTAGTCACAATTATTTTTTACCGTGACTGCTCAATTTTTTCCCCGTAAATTTGCCTCTAAGTGATAATAAAACAGGCATTGCCAAAACACTCAACTGTTTTCACCTGACAGTTACATACTATATTTATATGTAAGTATAAAACACTATTTCTAGAGATTACTTTTAAAGCTTTAAGAAAGGGATCATGTTGCCATGTGTTTTGCAAGCCTAGTGGGGAAAAAATTATTTGCTTTGGAACAAAAGGGGATTAAAAGGGAAGTAATACTATCTGGATGTTAAGTGTGTTCCACCCTGTACAGAAAAACAACAGTGTTTTACACTATTGGTAAAAAGTATTGGTGGCATATTCTGATGTCATCAGTGCATGTGTTGTGAGATGATACTGTATAATCTAGGTCTTAATCATGACCCAGGCATCATCCAGCAGTCAGTCACCTTATTAACTGTTTACGATTCATGATTAAGATATTGTAAGGACTCACCCTGGTGGTCTAGTGGGGGGACAGCAGGGACGCCTGCTGCCCCCTCGGCGGGGACGCCCGCCACGCCAACATCCTTCGTGCGCTGCTTCCTCCTGTTCTGCCGGCTCCTATGCGCGCGTGCGCACTTCCGGGTTTCATTTAAAGGCGCAGGCGCGCTGACGTGTGACGTCAGCGCGCATTGGCGCGAAATTTGAATTTCTTAAAAGGCCGGTTCAGCTTTATGCTCATTGCCCGTGATAGGATTTTCTCCTGGTGCCTAACTCTGTGCTGTAAAGCTTCTAGTATTCCTGTTTCCTGTGTTTGACCCTGCCTGGCTTTTCTGACTATCCTGATTATCTGTATCCTGACCCGAGCCTGATATTTGACCACCGATTTTGCCTCATCCATACATTATTGATTACCTGGTTTTGACCCTTTGCCTGACTGACTACGTTTACTATCCGCCTGCTTCGATCCAGCCTGTCTTTTGATTACGATTTTGTCTCACGCCTCTGTACTTCGACCTTCTGCCCAAAGACTTTTCGCTTACAGTTGTGCCCCTTTGCCTGCTCAGAACCTTTTGTCTTGCACCTCTCGTTTTAAGACCTAGCGGCATCCAATTAGCCAAGGGCTCCTCCCGAGGTGAAAGGCGGCTGTTATAGGCAGAAGCACGAGCCGAGACCAGGGTGCTTGTCACTGGTTCTGAGTTTAGGGTGCCGACCGTTACAGATATCATTGTTGAACGGACACTGTTTATTAAAGTTACAACAGTGCAAAATCATTCACAAAACATCGATGAATAGCAGTTTTTGTGGTAAATACAGGTATAGGGCCTGTTATCCAGATTTTTGTGGTCTGGGGTTTCCTGGATAAGGTTTTTTTTGTCATTTTGATAGTAAAAAATTATTTAATCATAAAATAAAACCAAGAGGGTTATTTTTCCTCCAATAATGATTAATTATTAATTATATTTGGATCAAGTACAAGGTACTGTTTTATTATTGAAAATTTTGAAAGTTATTTGATTAAAATTATGGGAGATAGCTTTTCCATAATTTTGAGCTTTCTGGATAACGTGTTTCAGGATAATGGATCGCATACCTGTAATAACAGAATTCTACCATACCAATTCAACATACTGTATTTTGAACTAGCAAGTTAAAATCTTTTTGCAATAGGCCATTTGCACTAAATTGCACTAAATTTGTGACTTTACTTGTGCTTATAATGATTAATGTGTTAAAAAAAAATAGCTTTTACAGAATAATGACATTTGAAGTGTTTCTACCACTAAGCTTTCAATTATCTTGATCATGGCAAAAGGCAGCTTAAGTAAATATATAAATGGCCTAAGGTTACAATAAGATGGTGTCTAAATGGAAAAAAAAACACAATATGCATTTTTTATACCAAATTTCTCATTTTATTCAGGAGCATTTCACTTTTTTTTAACATTTTTCTAATGTGCATTTTTAGTGAAGAGAACTGAATATAAGAGTAAAGGATTTGATGTTTGCAGGGCCAAAGGACATATGTATATGCAATAAATAGTTATATGATAATTAGTGTATTTATGATAAATAGTTAATGATTCCCTTGTTGAAGAACATATGTTCCGTGATTGCTGCCATAGCCATGCTTGAACTATCTCTTCAGCAGAAATCCTCTCAGTTAAGTATGCCAGCATCACAGGCCTCTTTGCATTTAGACACAGCTGTTAACACTTGTGCTCTCTTTAGCAGTGAAGGGGAATGAAGATTTGAAATTAATGGGTATTTGCACATACTACTGTGTAGTACTCAATCATCATTTCATGATCGGCTTGTGGCAGATCAGTAAAAAGTCAAGCACGTACTTTATATCCCTGAAAACGCTGATAAACCTACAATATTTGAGGAAGAATCCTAACTGGGGTTTCCAAAGTGCTTCAGCTGAAGAACAGAGACCCTTGGCAAAGACAAGCAATATCTGTTTCCATTAAAAACCAAACAATGTGATATCTAATATTTATTTTGTGAACAGCACATTTCCTTCAAATGATAGAATACTCCACTATTATGCAGTGCAGGCTCATTCGGATCCTGCTACAAAATGTTTTGAACAGTAATTTGCAATACTTCAGTGTAAAGTTGATTATGTTTCAGAAACATAAACTATAGATTATGAAGATATGCATCATTAACAGCATTTTAATGTAATGCTATTGCTATTTTTAACCAGCACTTTTTCTTACCCGTCTTTCACTTTTGTTCCTATTTTCTTTCTTCAATGGTCATATTTGCCAACATATTTATTAGTAGGATTATATTAGTTAATAGTGCAGGTAAGGGATTCGTTATCTGTAAAACCTTTAGCCAGAAAGTTCTGCATTATCTCCCATAGACTCAATTTAAATCAAATAATTAATGTTTTTAAAAATAATTTCTTTTTCTCTGTACTAATAAAACAGTACCTTATACTTGATCCCAACTAAAATATAATTAATCCTACTGGATGCAGAACAATCCTATTGGGTTTGATTATGTAGTAGATGGAGATCCAAATTAGGGAAAGACCTTTGGTCTCAAGCTTTCTGGATAACAGGTCCCATACTTGTAATGCATACTTAATCATCAGCTTTCAGGTAATTACAGCCTTATTGTAATGTTACCTTGTATCTCACAAAGAGAATCAACAATAAATGGCAAATCATATGGGTAAGGTTTGTTTCTAAACCACATCATGTAAAGAATAGAGTAGGAACTTAAAGATTGGACACTGACTGTTTGTCAGGAGCGTTTTCAGGAGTGCCTGATGGCATCCACTCCTCTTTGCCATTCAACATTGCGGCGCCCATGACCCACGTGGAATGACGCCAGCATCACGACGCTGGCACGATGACGTCACGCGCCCAGTGTGAAATTTGAATACTTTAGAAATTCCAGGTCACGAGTTTGATGCCTGATTATAGCATTTAGTCTTATACATTCCTGGGTGTTATAACTGTTTCCTGGACTTCTGACTCTGCATGGACCTTGACTCTGATATTATTCTACCTGCCTTTGAATTCTTGCCTGGACTTTGATTGCGATTTTGCCTGAACCCTTTTGTACTGCGATTTTAGACTTTTACCCCTGAAGCTTGCTTCTTGGTCCTGACAACTACTGCTGGGAGCCGATAGCCCCCCTTACGGTTGTTGGAAGAGCCCTCCGGAGGCTGGCGTCCTGCATGGAAGCATATTAAACTCTGCAAGTCTGCATTAGGCAGGTACTTGATACTCTTATTTCTTGTATGCCTCCCACTTCTCCATCCACAGGGAATCCCCCCACCGCAGTTGCCCCTTCGGTGGTAGTCTCGCCGGCTCATGAGCCATGTATCCCAATGTCTTACCCAGTTTGAATTTCAAACCTCACAATACTCACTGGAGCAGGTGAAAGTGGGCTATTTGATGTCTCGTTTGGAGGGCAAACCTCTCTGGAAGAAAAATTCTCAATTCACTTTTGATTCCAAAGCCTTTTTCCAGGCGTTCCGAATGGTGTTTGATGCCCTAGGCTGAGTTGCCGGTGCCTCATCTCGGCTTCTGCAGATCCATCAGGGAAGTCTCAGTGCAAGTGAGTGAGCTATTGACTTTAGAACTTTAATGGCAGAGACTAATTGGAATGAAGAGGCATACAAGTCTGTTTTCTACCAAGGCCTGTCCACTCATCTTAAAGATGATCTTTTCTCCAGGGAACTTCCTGAACTGCTGAAGGATCTGATTTCTCTCACCATTAAGGTGGACAGGCGTCCGAGGGAGCATCAAGTGTCTATATTGTGGCGGTCAAGGTAATTTTGCCAACTCCTGCTCTGTGAAGCCTAAAGGTTCTCATCCCCAAGGTAAACCTGGGGTATCACATGTGGGTGGCATTACACCAAGGCACCAATCGAACTCTCACCAGTTTCATCTTCCTCTCCAGAATCGTTTGGATGCCAAGACAATCCAGGTATTTGAATTCCTTGACTACGGGGCTGCAGGAAACTTCAAGGACATTGTTTTTGCCAAACAAGAGTGTATTCCCTTGTATCCCATACCCACTCCCTAGCAGGTCTTTTTATTGATCCCTAATAATCTCCATGACAACAGAGGAATTACCTTTGCAGAGTGCCTACTCAAATATGCTGAACATAGTGTAATCCACTCCCTCTGGCTGTAGGGGTTAGGGTACCATGAATTTAAGATATTGTAGATTGTTTGATATAACAATAAAACTTTTATTCAATAACAATTACATCTATAAAGTAATTTATTAATACAGAAACAGGAACACCATATGGGGGGTTACAGAGAGTCCACTGTGGTAGAGAGCCCTTATATGAGAACTTATGAGGGAGGGGGAAGAGTTTGACACATCATACGTGTGGTTTTGGAATAATGGGGCATGGCCTGGTGGATTAGGGGCATGTCGTTGTCATTCTGGCCCTATTCTACTTGTTGGTAGGGCACACCTCCCAAAATGATCAGATGACCAGTATGCTAATAAATGGGTTCATCTGGTGGGAAGGGCCCTGATAAAAGGCTCAGTATCAAAGCATCGGTCTCTTCAGCTGCCCCCCCACACACACACACACACTAGCTTCTATAATTTAAAAAACACCAAGACCAATTGTAAGGAATTATCGCTCTGCTGGGTTTGAACCTGGGACCTCTTGTGTTTAGCCTGTTCCCTTACCTCTCCCCTATTAATGATTAATTCAGCGGCTCTGCACTAACTGGCAGGTGCAGCCTATTCCCTACTTAACTCCCAACAGAGGGCCCTTATTTAAAGCATGAGTAGACCTCCCCCCACTGCCAGTTCATAGTTGTACATTCTGATGGTCACCCGGTTCTATGCTTCTAGTCTTAGTCTGACCCTGTTCTTGGATATCTACCCTGCTGTTATGTCTGGTCCTTGTTCCTGCTTTCTGTTTTTGGACTTTGTTTTACCTTGATCTCCTGAGACAGTAAGTTGCTGTATCTTCTGTTTGCCAATAAACTTTCTGTAAGCATCTAATCCAGTCTACTCCCTCTAATTACCCTTTAAATATTAACGCAGTGGCCCTTCTGGCTGTTTCTGTGTGGGATTTGGGCCACTGACCGTGACACCAACATCAATATTGATTGGTATTTTTTAAGCACAGCATGCTTCTCTTACAGGTGGACCCTTGCTATAGTGTGTGAGGAATGGATTGTCTGTTGATCTTCTTTGCACATGTGCTTCATTGCTTTACAACTGTTTTACCCATGGTTTTTAAAAAACACATGTATCTACTGCATTGCTGGAACATAATATTTTCATAAGTTTTCTGTTTCTTTATTCTCAGATGGTACACACAGTCAAAAGCTTCTGATATAATAGAGGCAATAGTTGGTGTGTATAATAAAGCCACAATAATCGCACAATAATTGTGTTTCTTCCGTAACCCCGATGAGCGCTTGTGAGCGGGTACATGCAGGACGAATGGAATGATTTTGTATAGCTGGCTAATAAGGGATTCTATTCTCCAACAGGACATGCCTAAACTGGAAAGGAACACTTCCTCCCACAAGTACATCTACAGACCAAGACTGGAAGATTGAGTTATACAGTAAATTAGATATACCCTACATCTGTAGGGTTTAATACAGACTCTTTCTTTCAAAGGTGCCTAGCTACGTTTCTCCATTCAAAATGTAAAGTCCCACCTTTCTAGCAAAAAAGAATTAAACCTCCACACATGACCAAACAGCTGTAACATTTATGAAATATTTTTAACAAGATAGAAACATCAAGAAGCCTACAGACTGAGAACTCAATTGAAAAAACCTATAAGAATGAAAATATCTTATTAATTCATTAAGTCAAAGTGTTTGTATCTACACTTGTATGACTAGAATTATGGTTCATTAACTTCATTTCTTTATAGGAGTTAATTAGCTCAGAGGAGGCCACAAATTAATTACCAGCTTATATAGTTTGTGCAGAATGGCGTTCTGTTTATTTAGTTTCTCCTATTAGTGTTTAATCTCTTCAAACAATAAAAGAAGTAATTAGTATTTAATAAACAAAAATGAAGGCTACAAAAGCAAATTATTAGCCAAAATGTGCAAAAGTTGTGCTTTTTTCCTGCAGGGTTCCCTTAGAAAGATGATACCCAAAGATTAGGCATTCTTGATAAATTTGTCAGCAGTTTAAATAGTGCTATCAAATCCAGTAATGTAGAACATTCTGTGTGAAAGTGGAATTAACAATGCTACAAATGTTTAAACAGATGCATTTGCAATATGAGTTCATAATAGGGGTACACAGAATTTTTATTCAGTTTGGGATTCGGCATGAACAATTTGGAATTTAGCATTAGTAGGGGTGGGAAAATGTGCATGTGTTTTGAGTTCACCAAAAATTAAAGTTCAAGACAATATTATGATTTTCTTGGGGTTTATATTCAGATTATCTAGACGCTCAAATTCTGCCAAATCAGAATCCTGCTGAAGATGTGGCTAGATCCTGAACCAAATTCTGAATTTGGTGCATTCCTCGTTCATTTAAAGGGATCCTGCCATTCAAAATGCATCAGTTAATAGTGCTGTTCCAGAAGAATTCTGCATTGAAATCCATTCCTCAAAAGAGCAAACAGATTTTTTTATATTTCATTTTGAAATCTGACATGGGGCTAGACATGTTGTCAATTTCCCAGCTGCCCCAAGTCATGTGACTTGTGCTCTGATAAACTTCAATTACTCTTTACTGCTGTACTGCAAGTTGAAGTGATATCCCCCCTCCCTTTACCCCACCCAGCAGCCTAACCACAGAACAATGAGAAGGAAACCAGATAACAGCTCCCTAACACAAGATAACAGCTGCCTGGTAGATATAAGAACAGCACTCAATAGTAAAACCCATGTCCCACTGTGTACTATTCAGTTACATTGAGAAGGGAAGAACAACAGCCTGCCAGAAAGTAGTTCCCTCCTAAAGTGCTGGCACAAATCACATGACCGTGGCAGCTGGGAAATTGACAAAATAGCTAGCCCCATGTCAGATTTCAAAACTGAATATAAAAAAATCTGTTTGCTCTTTTGAGAAATGGATTTCAGTGCAGAAGTCTACTGGAGCAGCACTATTAACTGATGCGTTTGAAAAAAATAAATAAAAAAAACGTGTTTTCCCATGGCAGTTTCCCTTTAAGAGAATGTAGATTCACCAGGTATTGTAATAAAAGGTGCCCATGTCTAGTAGCTTCTAGCATCAGATGTTTGTTTTCAGAAATCTACTATGCATTTTACCTGTTGGGTTCAAAGGGTTAATATATCAATAGCAAATTTAGCACCTTTAATTATATTACTGCGTAAGAGGCAAAATTATAGATTTCCATTTTCGTATCAATAGGGTCCCAACTGTGTACGTTTTTAAAGTCCCTTTGTATACACGCCTAAACGCCTGGTGTTTTTATTATGGGCCTATATAACATGTTATGCCCTGTATTACTGCAATATATTAGCATCCTTAAAAGTCTTGTGACACTCATAAACACACAAAATACAGTATGTTGAAAAAATAGGGATCAGTGGCTAAATTGCACTTATTTTGAATAAACAAATGCCTTTACAAATACATTTCTGAGAATTTCATGAATGAATACAGAAGAAAGATTGCATACCATTCACAGTGGATTATTTCAGATGAATGCAAATAGAAATAACTACAGAATAGTAATTTCATAATATTTATGCATTATTACACAGTACTTTAGGAATAACCATTCACGTGAGTCACTGACCCACTAAAGCTTATTATTTAACTATTTTTATACAAATCACATTATAATCCCAATGTGGAGAAGTCACCTGCAAAAGGGAGATTAGTCCCCTTGAAACACTGACTTTTGTCAGTTTCTGGGTTTGGCAGCTTTTTGCAGCATTGCTCCTTATTTTGTAAAGCAACACTAACCACTGTAGAACTGAACTAAACCAGAATTGAACCAGAGTTTTATTTAGCTGCACTGTCATATGCCTTAGATGACATCCATGAGATTAACCTTGGGGAAGGGAAAGGCTAACTGTATGGTCCCTTTGGATAATATCCTTGTTCTATTAATTCAAAGTTCAAATACAACATTAATTACAATGTCCCCATATCTATAATATTCCAAAAACAAATGGCAATATGTAATAATCAGTAATAATGGAATGTAAATTCTCAAAAATTGAAAAAAAAAGTTTCACTATGTAATGTTCTTTAAAGTGGAACCGTCAACCCAAAAAAATATTTTGTAATCATATTTTATCACATTAGTCAAGCAAAATGAACATTAATTACACTATATAAATTATTTTAATCTCGTTTTATTCAGTCTGGGAATTCATAATTATAGCAAGTGGGCAGGAGCCATTTTGTGGACACTGTTATTAAGGCAAACATTATATCATCTTAGAATCTTGTTTGTGCACCAAAATGAGGGACCCAATGTCTATCCCCATGTCCTGGCTGCACAATTAAATGGTTAAGAGAACTGGGGGAATGTGTGGGGGAGCAGTGGCATCTAGGAAGTGCTGAATGGAAAGTGAAAGTAATTATCTGCCCCGCCTCTATGCCTAAGGCATAGAGGAGCAGGCAATATTTGATTGACAGCTGGGATTTTAAATGAGCTTACAACAGCTATGAATGGTTTAATAAAAAATTTTAATTGGATTTCATGTTTAATTTGAAAAGGACTTTTATAATATAGATTTTTATGCCTCGGTGACGGGTCCACTTTAAATAGTTTATTAAACTGCAAATTTTATTTGTGCATTTTATCAGCATTGTTCTATAGTATTCAAAACAGGTTTAATGTTCGTTTGTTGGTCAGTCTAAGATTTCATCGATGCTAATGCTGCTTACAGCAAGCCTAGTATTATAAAGGAATTCTGACCCAAAGACCTGGCTTTAATTGATGGGATAACTTCAGTATAGAGTATATTCTATAAAGACTGACTTTTATAAATACCTAAAAGGTTTACAATTACATGAACTTTGAAGCATGATTCCTAATGTTATTTTCTTTATACTGTGGTGTGCAAGGTCATATTAGTTTGAGTAATGCCATGTAACATTTATAGTAGCAAATGATGATTCTGCCACATTAATGAGAAGAGAGACAGAGCTTGTCTGCTTTTTACGTTGAGCAAATTGAGACATATCCTCTTCTCATTCATTATTTAGGGGTGACTGCACATTTTTTTTGGCTTCTATAGATCTGCTATTCATTCAAATGTCCACAGTAAATAGGTAAGACTATTTTCTTGTCTAACTGTCTGCAAGCTGGTAAAGCTGGGGAACACTGCACAGAACAAGTGTAACAATATGGTTTCAGTTACATATATGCCATAAATAAATATGTGTAAAACACTGATTATAAAAAGCTGTTTCTATCTGCCTGCCAACGAACCTTCATGTCAAACTGGACAGCCCCATCTAATACTCTGATTTTATGCAGCTGTATCCTATGAATATTGGCCTGCACACTGGAGATTAAAGCACAGCAGATGTTTCTCTGCAGGCTAACAAATATATCACCCCTGATAACGAATGACAAATGTTGTTCCATATTGTGTCAGACAAAAACAGTGCTCTTGTAAAACAAGTGTTACAGCTGGAATGGGAAATTTTAACACAGTTACCTAAGGAGAAGGCAAACAGACAACTGTTTTCCAAAGGTAGTATAATTCCAGCATGTATTAATATTGGCAAAGAAAGAAGGAAAACTGAAACAGGCCAATGCTTCACAGACAGATAACTGAGATTAAACAAAACATGTTTTATTTTGTAGAAACTATTTGTTTATAATTAGCAAAACTGCTTGACAGATCATCTGCCCACAGAAGGTATTTCTGCAAAACAGTGGGTCTTATAAGAGAAAACATTGAATACAATGATTGTAAATTAATGCAAAACTATTTCTTTATGTACAATTCAGTTTTGAAACTTTGCACCAGAGAATTGTCCTATGGTAATCATTATTCTCACCACCCTAGACTGATCAAACTTGACTTCTACTTGGTCATTTTGGCTTATTATGCTTGTGTAAAACTGCTCCTATGTTAGTAAATGGGGGTCTGTGTGCCTGCACATTTCTTCAGTACCTTGGACAGCATAGGGGTTCTCTGTGGTTTGCATTACACATTCACAAGAATTTAGATGTCCATCATAATGTTCGGTCTGTATTTGTTCTACAGCAGTGGTGTTAAGGTGTTAATACTTTAAGGGGGTCTATAATAACAGTTAAGGGAAAAATTATCCCCCCCTCCAAAATGATTTCCTTGGCAAAAATATAGTATAGCTTTGCAAACCACAAAATATAGATTTGTGTGATTGATTTTTCACAATTGTGAATGTTTAGCGCTGCTGACAATTTAAGATAACCTGCTGAAGAATATTAAATTGCTGATTAAGCAAAGGTTAATGTTAACACCTGTTCTGGAGGTGTGTCTTTTATCACAGACGCTACTCATGTTTTCAAAAGCCACTTGTTCACAAATTTTACAAGGGAGTCATTGAGGTCTGAAATCGGACAAAGAGTAGTCAAACAATTTAATAATTGGTGGCAAGCCAATCCTGACAACAGTTCTAAAGAAACAGAAATGCGTTGATGTGGGGGAACATGAATATCTAATAAACCTTCAATATCATGACCCGTGAGTGCCTCCAGTTTCTATGAATATGGAATGCTTTTTGGGAGTTGAGCCTCTAATTGAAAACTGGGTGTCTTTGGAAGTGATCATGCTAAACAAAGATAACACTTTAGTTAGGACTGACACATGGACACTGCTTTGATGGGGCGCATCAGCTTATGCAGACTTTGTACAAACTTTGTAACTAAAAGTGTCTTTTTTTGTTAGTTACAGTTCAGTTGTGCAAAAATGGGTTTCCCAGGGGATATTCTTGTTTTTAATTTGTATACCAAGCCTGACCCATGTGCATCCAATTAAAAAGGATTAAGCTGCATTTTCTTGTTTAAGTAATATTATATATTTTATGGGGGAGGTGGCACTCTCCTTAATGCTTGCTCTCCCAAAATACAAAATAGCAAACAATATAAATGATATATATATCAGTTGTGGCATGTATAAAGGCTGGAGTGACTGTAAGTCTAACATAACACTACTTCTTGCTTTTCAGCTCTCTTTTGTTTACACTGACTGGTTACCCTGGTTACCAGGCAGTAACCAATCAGTGAATTGAGGGAGGGCCACATGGGTCAGAACTGTTGCTTTTGAATCTGAGCTGAATTCTGAGGATCAATTGCAAACTAACTGAACAGTTACGTCCCATGTGGCCCCCCTTCAAGTTGCTGACTAACTCAGATTTAGAGAGCTGAAAAGCAGGATGTTGTGTTATGTTATGTTATGTTAGACATCCAGTCACTCCAGCATTTATACATTACATCTTTGGCTAACTAACCATATTAGAAACATTTTTTATTTTGCACAGCATATCTATTTACCCAGTTTTTATTTTTACCCTGAACTGTTCCTTTAAAGCTATGTTCTTCTGGGAATGGTTGATTCACATATAAATCACATATGAATAAATTTTAAAATATTGTTCATTAGACCTTAGAAGGCCTCATTTATTCTTCAAGGACAAGGTACCAAGTTCAATTATGGGTGCATTTTGCAGGTTGCCCAAAGCTTATATGCATTTTGTGTATGATATGAAGTTGAACGATTTGCACTTTTTAAAGTGAACACAGGAAAGTGTTGAAGACTTTCTATATGTAGGTGCTATGTAATTATCAATCTACTGTATTTTCCTATCATATATAAAATGTATATATGGGAAGTATGCAAGACCTATGTTTTCTGTAGCACTCTCTTTGTGTTGCAAATTAGAGCACAGCATTTAAACTTTCAAAGTCAGCCACAAATTTCAGGAGAGCACCTGACCACTTGCATCTTGTCACATAGTTACAGCTACATAGCTACAGACTCCTTGCTAAGGATGGGCTGCACCTCAATGATGATGGTGCAGCTGTTTTGGGGGAGAAGATGGCTAGAAGGTTGGAGATTTTAAACTAGGCGTGGGGGCGAGGGTTCAGTAAAAGATTCAGGGGAAGACAGATTAGATGAGACAGGGCAAAGGAAAGGAAAATGGGGGAGGAGATTTGGTTAGGGATACTGTTAATGATAGGGAGGACCACATGTCATATGTTCAACATGGTACCAGTATTAATTGTATGTTTGCAAATGTAAGGAGTCTGACTGGTAAAATGGGAGAGCTGGAGGTTCTGGTGCTGGAGGGAAAATATGATGTGATTGGTGTGGCCAAAACATGGCTGAATGAGTAGCATGACTGGGCAGTTAATATCAGCGGCTATACTTTGTTCCGGGACAGAAGAAATAGAAAAGGAGGAGGGGTATGTCTGTTTGTTAGGCAGGATTTAAAAGCTTATATAAAGGAGGAGGTTATGTTAGAGAATGAGGGGGCAGAAGTCATTTGGGTGGAATTCTTCACCAATTGTAAAGAGTCCAACAAATTAATTGTAGGTGTATGCTATAGATCCCCTAATGTAAGAGAGGAGGAGGAGGCTAAGCTCCTGAGGCAAATAGAAAGCTGCTAGTTTGGTTAAAGTAATGATAATGGGGGATAGTTACCCAGATATTGACTGGAGAAACAGTACTGCCAGATCAGTTAATGGGAATAAGTTTATAAACTTGTTGCATGACAATTTTATGGCACAGGTTGTTGAGGAACCTACCAGAAAAAATGCTATTCTTGATCTAGTGATCTCAAATGACCCAGAACTTATAGCAAATGTGCAAGTCATTGAACCCCTGGGTAATAGTGACCATAATGTTATATCATTTAATGTCTGGTGTAAAAAACAAATATATACTGGGGCAACAAAAACCAGGGTCGGACTGGGGGGTCTGGGGCCCACCGGAACTTCTGCCTCAGGGCCTTCCTCTGGACCTGAGGTCTGCCACTTCCCACCCCAAGCACATGAGCACTAGCACGAGCACTCGTGCATGTGCGTCAGCGCAAGCGTGGGCATCAGCTCGCACTATGCAGGAAGTCAGACTGTTTTTTGGAATACAGGTTGTGGATCTGGGCCAGCGGGGCCCATTGGAGCGGGGGCCCCCTGGGTTTTTTCCCGGTATCCCACCGGCCCAGTCCGACCCTGACAAAAACCATGAATTTTGGAAAAGCCTTGAGGGCTGCCCTTCAGAGTATTGATTGGGGCATTACTTTTTCAGCTAAAACCACAGAACAGAAATGGTTGTAATTTAAAATGATATTAAATCTTTACTGTTCTCAATTTATTCCCTTAAAGAGTAAATGTAGAAGCTCAAAGAATCATCCTATGTGGCTTCATACAGATGTAAAGAAGTTAATAGGAAAGAAGAGAAAGGCATTTAAAAACTACAAATCTGTTTGGACAGAAGCTGCATTTAATGAATATAAACACTATAATAAATGTTGTAAATTAGCAATCCGGAAGGCAAAGAAAGGTAATGAAGAGTTAATTGCGGCTTAGGTGAAAAGTGACCCTAAATTTTTTTTTAAGTATATTAATAGTACAAAGATGCAGGTTGCTCCATTAAATAATTGTACCAGTATGGTTGCAACAGATACGGAAAAGGCAAATGTGCTAAATCAGTTCATTTCTTCAGTGTATACAATAGGGTCTGAGGGGTAAATTTATCAAAGAGTGAAGTTCCACCACTAGAGGGAAATTCTGCTGCTCTCCATTAATTTCTATGGGATTTTGAAAGGCCTATTTATCAATGGGTAAAGTGAAAGTTCACCCTTTGATAAATACGCCTTTAAAAATCCTGTAGAAATTAATGGAGAGCTGCGGAATTTCCCTCTAGTGGCGGAACTTCACTCTTAACTTCACTCTTTGATAAATTTACCCCTGAGTTCCCATGCTCACTTCATAACTGCACTAATGACTCAATCTAGTCAGTGGCTGACTCAGGATATGATAAAAAAAACTTTAATAAAAAGCAATGTAAACAAGGCTCCAGGGCCTGATGATATACACCCACGGATTATAAGAGATCTAAGTTCTGTTTAAGACCAGCCCTATTTCTGATTTTCTCAGATTCGCTTTCATCTGGTATAGTACCTATGGATTGGAAGAGAGCTGATGGCATCCCAATATTTAAAAGGGATTACGATCTCAGCCGGGCAGGAAGGATAGGTCATGTCAGACAAATTTGATTGCTTGTTATGATGATGTAAGTATGTTGCTGGACAGTGGGGGGGGGGGG
>CM044441.1:97801599-97813174 GCA_024363595.1 Xenopus borealis
GACTGCTTTCTAAACTAAGGTCTGTTGGTCTTAATGAAGTCGTTTGCACATGGATAGGAAGCTGGCTATAGGATCGGGTACAGAGGGTGGTTGTTAATGGTACGTTCTCTACTTGGAATAAGGTTCTTAGTGGGGTCCCTCAGGGCTCGGTATTGGTTACACTTTTATTTAACTTGTTCATTAATGAATGTATCAGTGTTTGCAGATGATACAAAACTATTCAGACGAAATAATTCCATCCAGGATGTGGCATATTTGTGGCATACTTGCAACAGGATCTTGACAAACTGGCAATCTGGGCACCTAAGTGGCAAATGAGATTCAATGTTGATAAATGTAAAGTCATGCACCTGGGATGTAAAAATATTCAAGCCACTTATACCCTTAATGGGACTGCACTAGGCAAATCCATTATGGAAAAGGACCATAGAGTCCTTGTAGATGATAAACTTGGCTGTAGCAAGCAATGCCAGTCAGCAGCATCAAGGGCAAATGAGGTCTTGAGCTGTATTAAAAGGGGCATAGAGTCACGGGAGGAGGGGGTCATTCTTCCACTTGTAAGGCCACATCTAGAATATGCAGTACAGTTTTGGTCTCCCTCATTCAAATGGGACATTATTGTATTAGAGATGGTACAGAGAAGGGCAACTAAGCTGGTAAAAGGTATGGAAAATCTTAGCTATGACTGTCCATTTAAAAGAAAAGAGGTTCCACCTAAATATTCGGAAGGGGTTTTTTACAGTGAGAGCAGTGAAGATGTGGAATTCTTTCCCTAAATCAGTGGTGTACAGGCTGATACATTAGATAGCTTTAAGAAGGGGTCGGTTGGCTTTTTAGCAAGTGAGGGAATACAGGGCTATAGAAGATAGCTCATAGTACAAGTTGATCCAGGGACTAGTCCTAGTCCTTTTTCCCCCTCTGAGGCAAATTGGAGAGGCTTCAGATTGTGTTTTTTGCCTTCCTCTGGATCAACTAGCAGTTATGCAGTTTAAAAAAATAAACAAATAAGTTTAAAGGTTGAACTTAATGGACGTGTGTCTTTTTTTAGCCTAACTTACTATGTTACTATGTTACATGGTTGGGTTGGAAAAAGACCACATTCCATCAAGTTCAAGCCACCAAGTTAGTACTTGTAAGGGAAATGTAAAATTATTGACCAGGCAGTAAAGAATGGAAATGTATACTGTTAAGAGTCACTCACACCATACAGAATACGAAATAACATTTGATTAATCAGACAAAAAGAACTGTATAATGTAAGCTCTACAGGATAGGGACTTCCTACGTACAGGGTCACTTATCGCACAGCATATCTCTCAATATGTTTATTCCTTCATTATAAAGTTGTCTTTCCTTTTATTGTAAAATTGTACAGAACTTCCTAATTGAGTAGCACCAGGATAAACCTATACACACATATATACTTTACAGACATAAACAGTAACATAGTAATTTAGTTGAAAAAAAGTCCATCAAGTTCAAGCTTTTATATCATTAATATCGATACCCTGCATAATTGGTAATTATTGCAAATGAAGGAGAAAAATGTCTGAAACCTCTCTCATTTGTTTTTGAGGGGAAAAAATATCTTCCTTACTCCAAGATGAAACCAGAGAGATCCCTGGATCAACTTGTACTTTGAGATATTTTCAGTAACCTGTATCTCTTCACTTGGAAAAACAACAATATATTTTCAAAGCTATTAAATGTATCAGCCAGTGCAGCTGAGAAGAGAGAATTTCACAACTTCACAGCTCTCACTGTAAAAACCCTTTCCCTGGTATATAGTGTTATATAGTCATCATATACTGTAGTCCCTTAAGCACCTCTTCTCCAATATAAACAACCCCAACTTGGCCAGTCATTCTTTATAACTGAACCTTTTCATACCCATTACCAGCTTAGCTTTGGACTATCTCTAATTTCACAATAAACCCTTTGAGCACTGGAGACCAAAAGTGCACTGCATATTTTAGATATGGATATAAGGGGTTGCATATTTTACATTCCAGATGCATGACCTTACATTTAGAGTATGGACATTGAATCTCATCATCCCCTTAACAACCCAGATTAACAGTTTGTCAAAATCTTGCTGCAAGGATGCCTAGTCTTGGATGGAATTGGGTTGCACAATATTGTGTCATCTGTAAAAACTTTTACATTACTTACCCCCCAAGTCATAAATGAACAAAGTAAAAAAGTGATGGAGCACAGAACCCTGTGGGACCCCACAAAGTGCTCTAAGAAGACACTGTATCATTAACAATGACCAACTGCAAATGATCGTTTAGCTAGTTAGTTTATGTTGCACTGTATCAAATGCTTTGGAAAAATAGATCCAAATAGATCACATCTAGTGATGGGCGAATCTCACCCGTTTCGCCGAAAAATTCACGAATTTCCAGCGAAATTCGCAAATTGGCGAAACGAGTCGCACGTCGTTTCTGACGCACGGCGCGTCAATCGCTGCGCGTTGCGTAGTTTCCGACGCGCGTCGCGTCCGTCGCGTCATTTTCGCGAAACGAGTCACGGCACGATTCGACACGTCGCTAAAAAACTAATTTATTCACCGGCGGCGAATCGCGGGGATTCGCCGCAAATTCGCCCCTGGCGAATAAATTCGCCCATCACTAATCACATCTATTGCACCCCACTGCCAACTTTTAACTAACCTCATCATAAAAAGCAATCACATTTGTCTGAAAGGACATATCCTTCATAAAGCCATGATGATTACTTCCCACAATGCATTCACTAGAACATACTTTGAATGTGATCCCTTAACAACCCTTTGAATAATTTGCCCACCATAGATGGCAAATTTACTGGCCTATAATTGCCAGACTAAGATTGTAATCCTATTTTAAACATATGAATTGCAGCAGGAATTTCATAGGTACCATACCAGATTAAAGCAAGTCTAAGAAAATCAGAAATAGAGGCCTGGCTAAAAATTAACTAAACTATATCATTACCAAAGGGTGTATTCTATCTGGTCCTGGTGTCTTGTTCAATTTAATTTTGAGTAAACCATTACGGTACAGATAGAGTCACTTGGATTTGTAAGTTAAATGCGTCGTGACTCAGCATTAATTGAAGAAACTGTGTTATCTAAAGTTATCTTAACTCATTTAATGCATTTAACCTTTTCATTAGCATACCAAAGCTCCATTGTTTTCAATGGTGAACTCTTTAATTGGATGGGATGCTGTGACACAATATTCTGTGATAAGTGGGATAAATGAGATAAATGAGTTAAGTCGCGACGCATTTAACTCACCATCCAAAGTGATTGCATCTGTATGTACCATTTCCTGCATCAACCACTGATTAGTTTGAGCTGAACCATCAGTGTCCCTATCAGGTGGGTAGAGAACCGATTGGGCACAGTTACCGTTTCTGTATCCTTTACAACTACATTATTTCAATGATTTAATGGAGCCCACAATGTATTTTTGAAAAGTTTCTTTGCTTTTTCTAGCAGGAGTGCATTTCAAATACTTCTGGTAGCAATTCATCCAAGTTTTTCATCTTCTTCTTAGCCTTTACTTTCTCTGCTTTTGTATTCTCCCTAAGCAATTTAGCACAATGAGATGTTAATAGTTGTTTGTCTGATAAAGCACGTACTATTTAGAACACAGATGTTTGATAATTATTTATATCTCTCAGAAGTCCACTAATTCAGTCCCAGAGGTTTTTTCACCCTCAAATTAAATTTGGAATGTATATTGATAGTAAGTGACAGATATTTCCAATATTAATTGCATTCTGCAATGCACAGTACCATGATTAGAAACTCTTAGGAGGCCGAAACATACATTTCATTATTATACTTGGGAGATTATGAGATGCATTACAAAAAGTAATTCAAAACTGGGAACTAATCCTTATTTACAGTGAACTTTCCTTAACAACTTGACATAACTCATTTTGTCTTCTGAAAACTGAACTGAGCTTTTCTACAATAAATAGAAAATACTGTTTTGAGGGTTGAAATTGAAATGATATAAGATGCACAGATGTAATTAGTATAATAATGTAACAATTACCATTAAGATAGTTAACTATGTGTACAACCAAATGTACACTGCCTAACAAGCTGCACTGCAAGCAAAGAGGCGGCAAAGGGAAGTGTCATCCATGTCTGATGGATTATTATAGCACAGAAAAACACCAGAAGCATCTTTCCCTAGGGTTTTGTAAATATGTCTCACATCCTTTGAGGATTTCTTTAACAGATGCAACAACAATGGAGCTGTGACCCCTTAAACTCCAGATGCATATGTAAATGAAAATGTAAGGGTTGCAAGTGGCAGCAATGCTGCACTGCTTTTGCTGACATGAATATATATATATATATATATATATATATATATATATACACACACACATATATATATATATATACACACATATATATATATATATATATATATGGTATGTGCAGTGCTCGAACACCCGGTTCGTGCAGGGTCTAAAGTGTATCATATAAAATTGCAAAATTATTGAATAAACACGATTGAATTATCACAAATGGAGTCTGGGTCATTCTGCTATATTTATATATATATATATATATATATATATATATATATATACAAATGCAAGAGGTCCTCTGCACTCAACCCATTATCAATATATTTAAGACATTGAGACATTCTGTGCATACAGCTACTAAAAAATGCCTTACCCTTTAAACAACAGGGATTGTTTGTCCATATATTGCAATATATTTAAGCTGGCCAACTACGTCAAAGTCATCCCATATCTGGCCAGTCCTACGCTCAATTTTCATCTGATTCATTAAGAATTCCACTACTTCATTAAACATTTTACAAAGGGACTAGGTTTTACCTGCAACTTACTTGCTGCTTTCAAAGTAAAACTCCCAATCATGGATGCCCTTTTATTAGAATCCAGTGGGATCACCTGACTATAGCTGGGAAGGGTGGGGGCTACAACAGAGAGCTGGTCACTGCTCCAGTATAACTACTATATATATATATATATATCAAAAAAGGGGAAGTGGAGTTTGTGTGTATATATATATATATATATATATATATATATATATATATATATACAATCGTCGAGATTATATATAAATTATATATATAAATAATTTTTAAATGATAATTAATTGTTTAAAATGGGCTTTATGGGAGACAACTTTCCCACAAGTCTCAGCTTTCTGGATAACGAGTTTGTGGATAAGAGATCCCATACCTTTACCAGTATTAGAAAAACACTAAGCTGTATGTTCCCATAAATATGTGCCCAAATATTTATTCAAAATTCATTGTTTTTACTCTGCTTTCTTATAATTTCCATGTGTTTTTTTGTGATGACTTGATAAATGTGCCATGCACTAATAGATTTAGGTATTTCCACTAATTTATTCAAGTTTGTTAAATGAGTTCTTTCTGATCTTTAATTAAGTGTTTAGCTTTTTAACAGAATTAAGGGAACCCATTCAAGTATGGTAAGTCTGGAATCTCACACCTGTCTTAAGTTAGAATGCATCTAATTAGGAAACATGGGTTAACTTAAACATACAATAAAAAAGAGGTTTATTTGTTCCGGAAGACGTTTTAGTTCTACAAAAAAAATGTATATGAATAAAAAGAAACTTATAGCTGGATGGTTGAACAGACAGAGAGGGTGATAGGTTATATGTAACACTATTTTGGGCTATTTAGACCAAATTGGGTTAATGCCTAGCTATTGATTAGAACATGGGTTACATTAGACTCTAACACTTAAGAGGGCCTTTGCTAAGTGGAAGAACTGAAGGTGTGGTGTAGTGCAACTACAATTCCCACAGGTTAATGTGCAATAAAAAGGTAAACGAATGGACGCCAAGAGGATCTTGCAGTAAATCAGATATAAAAAACAGATAAATATATGATCAAGTTCTGGAGTAAGCACTAGCAATGAACTAGTAAAAAAAAATTTGCGAAATGGGTGAGAAATTTGCAAAATGCATAGGTCAATAGGAGACAATTTTGACGTGCAACTTTTTTTCTCACTCCAAAATTATTAGTCAATTCCATTTTTGATGTAACATCCATGTAACAGACGCACTTATATATATAAAGTTACTTACAGAATGAATTATGTAAAATAAAACTTGGATATGATATATAATAGTGCTACTAACTAGTGTATGCTAACTAGTGCATGCCTGCCCCATAATTCCACTCAGCTTAGACAGGAACAGGGAAACAGGAACAGGAATATGAATCATAAGACGATGGCAAAACATCAGGAATGCCCTTAACCAAAATGTCCACACAAGCAGGCCAGTAAGCTTTGTTCTTATTGGTTCAGGAAAGTAGCTTCACAAAATGGTTATTTTATCTGTTTTGTGAAACAAAACTTTAATTTTGTTGAAAGAATGAATCCTATACTATGAAATCTTTCTTTCTGTCACAAATAACTATTTTGTCATTCAAATATAGCTTGGCATGCACTAGTTAGTAACACTATTATATATTCTGTCCAAGTTTTTTTTTTACATAATTAATTCTGTAAGTAACTTTGAATATAAATGTGTCTGTTACATGGAGGTTATTTGTTTGTGAGACAGATTGAATGTTAAAATGTACAGAATGGAGTTTGTAATATAATGACATTCTTTTGTACACTAACAATATTTTGTTCTCATTCTTTAATAGAAATAAGTGTTTTGTATATTTTTTATATGTGTATATGGCCATAAATAGTAATATACCATGAGAGACATTCGTTCTGTGTATCAGGGATACAGATGAAGCCACTTTGTATTGTGCATTTGACACAGAAAAACTTAACTCATCTATCCCATTTATCCCACTTAGCACAGAATATTGTGTCACAGCATCCCATCCAATTAAAGAGTTCACCATTGAAAACAATGGTGCTTTGGTATGCTAATGAAAAGGTTAAATGCATTAAATGAGTTACGATGACTTTAGATAACACAGTTTCTTCAATTACCCCTGAGTCATGATGCATTTAACTCACAAATCCCAGTGGCTGCATCTGTAGTTTTGTATACAGAATGTATTTTGGACAAACGGCACCCCATACATATCAAGTTAGTAACTCAGTTTTGGCCAGTGAATACTTTCATTATCTGGTTACAAGTTGACAACTTATTCAGTGCATCTGTGCCAGTCCCAGAATCATGTCCTGCCATATATATTCAAAAGGTTCGCTTAAGTCAGAAAATAAACTTGCAATTGCCACAATAATTATATAGGCTGTCATTAACTGTTCTGGGTACTGCTGGTCCTGTCTATATGACTATTAAAACAATGCTGTAGTTATCTTCTAGTTAATACGCCAGATCCTACGGAGTAGGAATGACAGAAGTGCACAAGATATTGTGGGAATATAAAACAATGCCATTATGGAAACTGGTAACGATTCTCAACTGTAAGAATAAACAATATCTATATGCTCTATTAAATTGTTTTATATTCCCACAATATCTTACACACTTCTGTGGAAGCACACAAGGCATTGGAAGGCCTGGGCGTCCAAAAACGGACGCTGACATCCAAAAACGGACGCGCACGTCCAAAACGAGACGCCAGCGAATTATTGCCAGGGCAAAATTTCACAGGTGTTTCGCAAATTGTGGGAATTCGCTGTGAATACATTCTCCCATCACTACTTTTCACGTAATAAAGGGTCATTTGCTAAAAACAAGTTGAACAGGATTTTTTGTGAGGTCTATTTTTCCTACTTTTCTCTGGATTACACTAATTTAGTATGTGTGGACAGTCAACATATGGGAGTGCTTGAATTCAGTCAGTGGTTACCTATAATAATTATGATATTAAAAGTACACACAGGGAGGAAAAGTCAGACAATGAATACAATCAATATGCACAGTACACAAAGCTTATATAAGGAGCTTAAAGGACCAGTAACATAAAAAAAGAAATTAGTAATAAAAATATAATGCATTTTTGCCCTGCACTGGTAAAACTGCAGTGTTTGCTTCAGAAGCACTACAATTCTTTAGATAAATAAGCTGTTGTGTAGCCATGGGGGAAGCTAGTCAAAGGAGAAAAGGCTCAAGTTACACAGCAGATAGCAGATAACCTCTGTAGAACATAATATTATCTGTTATCCCTTACTTATCCTGTGCTATATAGCTGTTTTTCAATTTCCGCCATTGCTACTTAGAAGCTTGTTTATATGAACTATAGTAGTGTTTCTGAAGCAAACAGATCAGTTTTAACAGTCGGGGCAACACTACATGACATTTTCAAACACAGTAGACAGGAGATCCCTGCACGATAGAGCTTACTATTTAAGTGGTTGGCTAGCATACAGGCACATATTGAAGGGGAAAAAGTGCATAGGGTAAAGGCATTGTCCAATAGGTGCCAGGACAAGACTAATGTTCTAGTGCTCCAAAAGGTAGACTCTTAGTTTTTTCTTAAAGAGATTGAGAGAGCACTCCTTTTGTAGGAATTCAGGGATGGAATTCCAGAGGTAAGGACAGGCCTGAATTTGTGTCCAGGCCCGGACCTAGGGTGGCACAGATAAAGGGGTGGCATGTCGCCCAGCTGCAGTGAGGCACGCTGGGTTCTAGGTGTGCTGGTCTTTGTGCTGATCCTCAGTTCCTGATTCTCTGTTCCTAATCCTCTGCAAGTGATCACACTTGCACGAAATCCAGAAGGAAACAGTGGAAGATGCCCTGCATGCAAGTGATCTTGAGGGAGGGCAGGGGCACAGGTACAAATTTGGGCAGGCACTGGAATGAATGGGGGGTTGAAGAAGGTGCGTCCACACATGAAATCTGGCCCTGGGTAAGACAGAAAGTTTTAAGACAAGAAGTGTGGATATGGATGATGGGAAAAGACAATGGCTCTGAAAGGAGTGGAGTAGATGGGCAGGAATGTACAGTTGAGACAACTGCAGAAATGTAGTGAAGAGCAGAGGAAGTATAGACCAGTTAGTAGGAAACTGGAATAATATAAACGGGTTAGGATAAGGGCATATATTTGTGTGAAAGAAAGGGGAGCAAATGGAGAATTTGCATTACAAGAGACCGATCAATAGTATCAAAACAGAAGATAAGTGCAGGAGAACGGGAACAGAGTAATGCCCTTTAGCCTTAGCAGTCTGGAGATCATTTGCAACTCTATATATGGCTCAGTGGAGAGTAAGTTCTGGAGTAAGCACTAGTGAGGAGTGAACCTGTCCATTTCGTTTTTGCGTAATGGCTGAGAAATTTGCAAAATGCATAGAAGTCAATAGGAGAAAGTTGCATATTTCAGACTTAGTTACAACATTAAAAGGGTTGAAAAGTGAAGAATAATATTTATGAATGGTGAGAATACTGGTATTTGAAGGCTGGGAAATTATTTTGGGGTAGAATATAATTTGCTTTTAAAGAAGTTAGCAAAGTTCTTGGGTGTATGCTCAGATGTTAACATTTCATTTGTAGAGGGATGAAGCAGTGAGTTGAATACAGAAAACAAGCATTGTGGGTAGGATTTATTATTATTTGAGTGTGCTATAGTATTTTTGTTTAGCCTGGGATAGGGCAGTACCAAGGCAGGCCATAAGAAATTTACAGTGGAAGAAGTTTGCTTTTGTACTGATTTCCCCCACATGTCTCTGCAGATTGCATACAGTAGTGTGGTGGAGAAAATGAGAGCCTACTCAAGGTACATACAGTAGGGACCAACTAGACACCACTTTTACAAGCCTGCATGGTGCACATACACAATCTGCATCATGTACCTAGCCATTTCATCTATATCTTCATGGCTGAATCTATGAAAGAGTTAAGTTGTTGTTCAGTAAGTAGAACATCAACATCCCTATTAGAATAACAACATAAACAACTACATGCATGTATGGTATATGAAATACCTAAATACCTAAAGGAGTTGTTCACATTTAGAATAACTTTAAGCATGATGCAGAAATTGATATTTTAAGACAATTTGCAATTGCTCTTGGTATTTTTTTTTTATAGTTTTGTAGTTATTTTGCTTTTTGTTCATCAGCTCTCCAGTTTGGTATTTCTGCATCTAACTGGTTACTAGGTTCTTATTTACCCTAGCAACTAGGCAATGGTTTCAATGAGAATTGGGAATACAAACAGGAGAGGGCCTGAATAGAAAGATAAATAAGTGTAGCAATAACAAAATTATAGCCTCACAGAGAAGTTTTTGGCTGTCGGGGTCACTGGTCCCCTTTTGAAAGCTGGAAGAGTCAGAAAATAAAGGTGTTGTGTTTTGATAGCCGAGGATGAGCAGAGTATAACAGTGCTTTATTAGCAGGCTCATGCAGCCATTACACAACAGTAGGACTAGGACCTTAAGCAGTATAGACAGTATTGTGTATGCACAGTATAACTCATGTGCACAGTGACATCTAAAGGCCATTTGTATAAACACCACATAAGGCAAATTAAAAAATGAGAAAAAACAAATATCAACAAACAATTCTAAAGTTGCTAGGAATATGCCATTCTAAAACATTAACACTTCATTTTGAAGTGAACCACCCCTTTAAGGCCGAGTGGATATAACTAGTGATGGGCGAATCTCCCGAGATTCGCTTCGCCGAAAAATTTGCGAATTTCCTGTAAAAATCGAGAATTGGTGAAAAATTCTCGAAACGAGTCGCGGCACGCTTTTGACGCGTGTCGCGTCAACTTTGGCACGTCGCGTCGTTTTCGGCGTGCGTCGCGTCCACGTCAAAAACGCCGCGTGACTAGTTTATCTGCCGAAATTTCGCTGGTGATTCGCGAATTTATTCGCCAGCGGCGAATCGCAGGAATTCACCGCAAATTCACCCCTGGCGAATAAATTCGCCCATCACTAGATATAACAGTATAACAGATTTATATACATATTATTTGCAACATTAGATTATGACTTCTTGGACCTTAATGTATTAAATTTTGCAGTGTCATAATCAGTGATAATTCAAACAGCTCAAATATCTTCATTCGGTTCAATTGCACCATCCTCCATATTTGTACTAAGTATAATAACTGTCCCTAGTGCATGTAAGATGTACCCATACTATGAAGTGAGTTTCAGGGGATTTCCTCTTCTGCAACAATCCCTAAACAGTAACTCACAAGCAACATGTTGCTCACCAACCCCTAGGATGTTGCTCCCAATGGGCTCAAAACAGGTGCTTATTTTTTAACTGTCTTGGAGGCAAGTTTTGGTTGCATAAAAACTTGGAACTTTCAGGAGCCTTTAGTAACGGTAAAGATACAAGGTTTCCAATTCTTATGATTTTCATCTTTTTTCAATAAAAATATAAAACTGCTCTAGTAATACAAGTAATTTGTATTTATCAATGTACAAAAAATTAAATAAGTAAATAAAAACATAAGAGTTCAAGCCGAATGATGACATTGGCAGCATTAAGTAAGTTGTAGTGCAGACGGTATTCACATTTTAGGTCAGAGAATCTTGGCATTGTAAAGACAAACTTTACTAACAGCTTTAAACTTGGAAGGCCCGCTTTTTAAATATTTGCCGCTACATAATTGAAACAGCTGTTTTAATGAGATACCTACTGTCATCATTTTACCCTGGCT
>CM044441.1:97814423-97837510 GCA_024363595.1 Xenopus borealis
AAAAAAAAAAAAAAAAAGAACCACCAACCTAAGTTTTTCATAATTAGCAAGCAAATAGCATCTCTCTCTGATGGCAAACACTTTATGTCTCCAGGAGGGGATAGCATTGAACTTTAGTAAATAAATATATTTACTGATTAGAGGCAAAATAAGGTGACAGAGAAGAAATAAAGTACCAGGGTCCTAAAATTAGATCCCACAAGTTAAGGCATTAATTGGAGCCACTAGTGAGTTATTTTTTCTCAGTATTAAAGGGCCATGAAATTTAACTGAAAATATATTTACACATAGATTTGGGGTTTTTCTCTGTAAAAACCTTGGGAGTTGTCCTTGCTTTAGTAAACATTTGTCCCTTTAATCTGGTAACATCAGTTACATTGTACAAAAGTAAAAGTTAAAATGTACTGTATGTAAAGATCAATAGTATAAATTAGTATTAGAATGTGTGGTGATGATATATGGCCATCCTTATTTATATGACCACCATAATAAAGAGAACAACCTATTCCGATGAGGGGTGAATGGTTACGTGTCAGAGTGTAAGATTAATAAAGTTTAATATCAAATACGCAAGTTCCCTATTATTCTGACGCAACAATGCCAATGGCAGGATAGGTACAGGGAAGGTGGGCATGGTCTCTCTTATAAATGATACAAGGACGTGATAATAAAAACGTTCCCATTCTGCTGACAAAAGTCAGAGTGTCAGCAAATGTCTCTTTGGCCCCTCAGCAGAAGTATTGCTTAAGAACTGATTTTGCCATTGTGTCTGAAAAATAGCAGACATAGACGCATGGGGGATTGGGGCAATTGGAAACAGGAACCTGTTCTATTTAGCAATACTGAACATCTTGCAGAAATGTATAAACATATATGTCAGTAAAATTTCTATATCTTCCAATGTCTAGGGAGGGTCCACACCATGTAAGGAATATCTGGGTCCACCCACTTCAGTTTTATTGTAAATGCCTACTGATGTCTATATAAAGCTTGGACCAAGAGGTGTGTCTTTGGTGAGTTCTCGAGTACCATCAAAGGACCTTTTCTGGTGTTACTGCGACAGCTTACCCAGACAAAACTTATGTTGTATTTGTTGGGCTAAACAAATAAATTATCTTACTTATTACTAAAGGATTTCCTTGCTGAATTTATAATAATATTATTGACAACAGTGGGCCAAGCTAATTTCTAATTATAGGTCAATTTAGGTAAGGGATTGTGTTTAACGAGGGACGCCACTAGTGTTGAGCGTTTTTTGCCATAAAAAAACACACATAGACTTCAGTGTATTGTGCTCAAATAAATTGTGTTGGAAAAAAAGCACACTACACAAAAAAATGCCCATTGACCTTAACATAATTTGTGAATTTAGCCTGTTTTGCAAATTTTCGACTAAGTGAAATCTAGGAGATTTGCTTATTATTAGTTGCTACATTTAGGCATCTACATTTACGGCTATGGCTGGTCTGTGGTGTAAGGTTCAGAGGAAAAATGCAAATAGGGAGGAATTACATTCGTTCAGCAGGAAAATGGATAACTAAAGTGGGTATTTGGGATGGATCAGAGATGTGCTGGGGAGAGGACTAGTTATTACAGATTAACTGGCCAATACATCGTTGGTCTGTTGGTAAAACTGGCTCCAGCCTTTATGTTAAATCAATAACTGTTTAGAAGTTTTGGGGAAAAAAAAAAAAATGTAACTCTCAATATTGCTATTAGACAAATCCATTGGTAAAGTATGAAATCATTGTATATCAGCCTTTGAAATGTATCAGTCTGAAGCATTTGCTAGGATGTATAAATATATTTATAGATTGTTGCCTTAGATGGAATCATGTTTATTCATCCATATCCTGATAAACGAACCTTTACTGTAAGCAAAATCCTAGTGGCTTCAAAGACTAATTAGAAAGAGCAAATAATGGGTACAATCTGCCATGTTTTCTTTCCTGCAATATACTGTAGCATCTATTTACAGAATTACAGTTTTATTGTTCATTGAACATTGGGCTATTTTTATTGGTAAATAAACCAATTTCAGAAAAAGAGTGTGTGCCACTGGATAACACTAAACACTAAATAGAAAATTGACTTTTTAAGTAATAAGGACATGCAAACATGCTAGGTTACAATAGCCAATGAATGGACAAAGCATTGTCTATAATGCCCACACTCCTTCCTGTCAAGTGATCACAGACCCCCAGAACATGGTGGTTCAAGGTAAATTATGTAAAAGGCCAATATTTACTAGTATATATGGAAAGATTCTTTAATAGGTGACTTATAATGAAAACAATTATCTGTTGTTTAAGTGTTCGTTCTAAAAGTTTAGTTTTTCCTCTAACACTTTAAATTGCAAAGCTGAAATTGCCCGTAACAGACTTTAGCCTAAACAGGCAAATGTGTTGTAAAGTAAACATTTTGATTGTTAACTAAAAATTGATTAATATAGTATCTACTCTAATCTAGCAAACTCATGCTAAAACAGACTCAAAGGTTCCTGCCTCTTCTACTAAATTGTAAACAAATACACTTATCCATGCTGAGGAACCCTGGAGATATCTGCAACCTAAGGGCAGTGCCAGACGGGGAGATTCGGGGGAGATCTGTCGCCTGGCTAGGCTATTTTGAGCGACTTTTAAAATCACGCCGCTGCTTGTGAACAAGTGCAGGCGACTTTATGCCTAGCGAGTGCGCGGCGCTGACTAGCTATTAGGGGAGATTCGTTGCGGCGAGAAGTCGCCAGGCGACAGATCTCCCCCGAATCTCCCCGTCTGGCCTTGCCCTTAATGTAACAGTAATTATAGGGTTCCTACAGTGAGTTGCATCTATAGTAGTGCATGACACAATTTACAGTTTCACTGGCTGTGAACATTTTGACAAATTCAAAATAGAATGTTGCCATGTGTTTTGTTCATGAATTTTTCTCGTTATTTTGCAAATGTTTTGGTAAAGCAAAATGTACTAGTTTAACTAAAGTGCAGCAAATTTTCACCAGGACAGTAGTGCTTTGATTTTGCTTTTCTCTTTTTTCGTTTAAATTTACCTTATAGGACCAGTAACATCTATTTATTCGCCTGCAGCGAATTTGGGGCAAATTCCCGCGATCTGCCGCAGGTGCAATGGGCATCCAAACACAGACCCAGTTGTGGCATTTCGCGAATTCCGCCCATCACTAGTAACATCAAAAAATGAAATTGTTTTAAAGTAATAAAAATATAATGCAATGTCATCATGCACTGGTAAAACTAGTGTGTTTGCTTCAGAAACACTACTACTGTTTATATAAATAAGATGCTTTGTAGCCATGGGGACAGTCATTCAAAGGAGAGAAGGCTCAAGTTACACACAAAATAACAGAAAAACTCTGTAGAACATAATGGAGGGAGCATGGCCGATTAGGCCTTGATACAGCATGGGATGGTTGCTGGGAAACAAAGGGTTACAGTAGAATGCACTTTATGAAGGAAAATGTATTGTATTGTAATTGGTGGGTTTTGGTCATGTGATGTTTTTGATTAGTTGGACAAGGTCATGTGACTATTAGGACGGATTATAAAAGAATGAGACCTCATTCGGGATCGAGTAGTCAAGATGCTGTCGAGATTTGCCTCCAGGTCTTCAGCTGCGGAGTCACCAGACTTGCAACCGTAGGACATCCTGGCTTGGCTGCAGTCGAAGGCAGAGAAAGAAGAACTATGCAGAATCTTCTCACGATGTCAAGAGGAACTAGCCGGTGAATCTGATGAAAACGGCGCCTGCCAATTGAAAGAGGCATCCAGTCTCCACAGCCAGCCAATAGGAGAGCAGCCTATGAAAAAGAAGAGGAGAAGATTACCGGCAAGAGGATCAGCGGTGAAGAAATTGGCAGTCGAGCAAAGGAAGAAGGCAGCGGCATCAGCGATCCTGACAGAAGAGATACCCAGCACGTCAGCAGCTCCAGTTCCCAGCTCATCAGCGAGGAGGTATCTCGACCACAGGAAGAAGACTTCAATCAGCATTCCGATGATGGCAGGGAAGAGGAATGGCGGTGTGCTGATGCAAGTAGCGCCACTGTTCCAAAAGCTATTAACACTTCAGCAGCTGGTAACACTTCAGCAGCTTGTAGCGCTTCAGTGGCTGGTAGCGCTGTGGTGGCTGGTAACGCTTCTGCGACTGGTAACACTGTAGCTGCTTCAGCAGTTATCCTTCTTCCCCCTCCCGTTCTCCAGTTCTCTTATAGGTCCAGCAAGCCGAGAATGCTTCGGCGCAGGGACAGACAGAGCAGAACTTGCAGTTGCTGCATGAATTAGGTAAATTATTACAGACTTTAGGTAATCCTCCCGGTTCAGCGCCAACGCATTTGAGCATGGGGGTTGCTGAATTAAGCTTTAAAAATTCATTTACATTCCCTGTCACTCCTTTGGGCTTGCATTTGTCAGTCTCATTAAAGAAAAAAATTCAAAGATGTGAATACATCGATATGCTACCGTCCACAAAAGAATTTCTAAAATTAGAGAAGAAGGCTGAAAATGAAGAGGATAGACGTAGGCCAGTAGGCAGAACCTTTACAAATTGGCTGCAGGCTCTTTGCATTTATTCAAACATTTTATGTGAAAAATATCCACATTTTGGTCCAGGCTTAATCAAGCATTTGGATATTATTTTGGAGGCATACAGGTGTTATGGAGGAGTGGCATGGTTCATTGATGAGGATCGTTTTAGACAAAAAATGTCAGTACATAAGTCTATGTCTTGGGGATGGTAATGTTATCTCCAAAGCCGCAAATCACTACAGTGACTAAAATTACTAACGGGAGATATAATGCCTGTTGGGCATATAATGAGAATTTTTGGAAATGGCAGAACAGCTGCAGATACAAACACGAATGTGCTTTTGTGGGTGCACACCCCACTTTTTGTTGCACTATAAAACTTATTAACGCCACAAGTAGAGCAAACACAAAAGAGCCAATTATTAAAGGGGATAACACCAGTGAGAATCATACTTACAATACTTAAGAATTTACCCAAAAAATTTAATTGAAGTAGGTTATACCAAAGATTATACCAAATAATTTAAAATCCATTCAATTACATCCAGATGAAGTATTTAAAAAAGGAATTAACTCAGAATAGAATAGAAGGGCCATTTAATGAAATTCCATTACATAATTTGCAAATTTCAAGTTCGGGGATAGTTCCTAGAAAAGAGGTGTGCGCATACCATCTGACACACCACCTATCATCCCCAAAGGGTTTGTCTGTAAACTATGGTATATCGGAAATATGCTCAAACTGATGTGGAATAAGCTTTTTGCTTGTTGCCAATAAATCCTGAATCTTATCATTTATTAGGCTTTCATTTCGAAGGAGCATATTTCTACGATAAATGTTTACCAATGGGATGTTCCATTTCATGTAAATATTTTTAAATATTTGCAACCTTTGTCGAATGGGTGGTAAAATTTCATTCAGGTTCTAATTTTATTTTACATTATCTTGATGATTTTCCGTTTATGGGCCCTAGAGGAACCAAAACCTGTAGCATATTGATGAGCACATTTATGAATGTTGCTGAATTATTTGGAATCCCCATTTCACGTGAAAAAACTGTTGCCCCAACAACGTCTTTACAATTTCTGGGTACAGAAATTGATACATTGACAAAATCCTAATTGGCATATACGGATATAGAAATATGTAAAGGATAATTTGTTGGTATGGCAATGGTTTTTATCAACGTATAATGGTAGGACATGCAGGCAGGAGGAATTTGTAGAAAATCCGGCTATTCAATTATTTACAATTGCGGCTGCTTCTACAGGTGTTGGAGCTTAATTGGCAGGACGCTGGTGTTAATTTTATATATTATTAGAATTATTTCCAATTCTAGTTGCTTTAGATATATGGGGTCCTTTATTAGAAAATAGGCAAATTCTTTTGTTTTGTGATCATTTGGGTGTAGTTCAAGTTATTAATAATTTGTCAGGCAAGTCTACACCAGTCACAAGAATATATTTCTTTAAAGTTTCTTAGCGGAGCTCACCCGTTATGTGTTCCAGGGTCTCTCCACTCCAGCAGCAGCTCTCGCAGGATATCGGCAACTTCAAACTGGTTTAGCAATTCCTCCTCTGTGTGGTGAGAGTGCTACGCGTTTCATGCCCTAGCTCTCCTGGCACTTCATCAGGGTCATGTGACAAGCACGTAATTGTCACATGACCCTGATGAAGTGCCAGGAGAGCTAGGGCACGAAACGCGTAGCACTCTCACCACCCCAATGTCTATTATACTTATGGTGTGCACAATAAAGCCGCATCACTTTCTAATCATGTGAGCCTCTTTAACTATTTCTGGCGAGCGCCGTGGAGCGGGCACACAGAGGAAGTCTACACCAGTAGTCAGAATAATGAGGCATATTGTATTTCTAACTTAAAAATATAATATTTGGCTTAAGGCAAGGCACATTCCAGAATGTCAGAATAATTTAGCGGATGCTCTGTCTCGTTTCCAGCTAACTGAGTTCAGATCGCTGGCGCGAGATGCAAACCAAGAGGGACATTGCTGCCCAGCCCATTTATGGAATATTCCATTTGAGAATTGAGGAAGTGGTTAATGTGCTCTCTGAGTCAGAAGCCTTGGTCTGCATATGTAAAAATATGGAGATCATGTTCAGAATTCAAAAGCGCACATCTGGGGAACGTTTGGACTGGTTGCTATTATTCATATTCAAGAAAATGGAGGCTGGCAATCCCCCTGCTTATATTCGAAAACAATTAGCAGCGATTTCAGGAAAGTTTTATTGTTTTAACTGTGCCCCTTCCAAGCCTTTTTAGCTTTTATTAATGTTAGGCCAAAAATATCAGGTCCACTATTCATACATGATGATGGAACTTTTGAGTCAAAGTTTCAATGCAAAAGGTTTTACAGTTCTGTATCAAGGAAGAAGGTTTAACAACAACTCAATATAAAACTCATTCCTTCAGGACAGGGGCTGCCACACAGGCATCAGCCTTAGGATTGGACGAAAAACTTATAAAAAGGCTTGGACATTGGGATTCTAACTGTTACCTTTCATATGTCAGACCGAACTTAGTCGATATTTTTTAATTGATTGCAGGTTTAACACAATGTAAAGTTCGAATAGTAGGACACTTTTATTTACCGAGCCAAGAAAAGAGCAATGTAGAGGAATTACATCTTAATTTAGGTTTTCCAAAAAAGTAAGTAAATATCACATGGTTTGGACTACGAGGTGCGAGATGGCATGACTTAATGGTGATTTTAGCTAGGCTCCTGCAGAAGTGGGGGCAACCAGATGTGATATTCATTCATTTTGGTGGTAATGATCTCGGTCGCATGAAAACGATTGAGTTAATAAAATGCATGCGTAGGGATCTACCACAGATGCATTTTAATTTTCCAGATACCAACCATCATTATATGGTCCGAGATCATTTCACGCAGACCATGGTTACAGGAGATACAGTTTAAACCATTGTAACGATGTAGAAAGAAATAATAAAATGTCAAAGTGAAATCATTAAATATGTTAGTGTATTGTCATCATGAGCTAGAGTTGGGTGGAAGTGGCCTGCAGGATCAAGACAGTGTTCACCCACCTGATATTGGGCATGACACTGGGCATTATTATTGTTATTTATCTTTTGTATGACGATTTATTAAATCAGCTACATACAATGTATATGTTTATACACCACAAACTACTGTGTGGACAGTATTTATTTTAGTGGTTGTTGGTTCTGGTCATTTCGATTATTTGACATAATTAATAACAACATGAAATTGAAAAAGAGCTCAAGTTATGGTGCCATGAAATTATGTTCTTATAATATACAGAAAATAAGATAAGTCCTTGAGGACTGAGAATATTAAAGGAGCTAACATTTAAAGCAAAGTGAAAAAAGATCCTCAAGGAATTAAAGGGATTCAAGTTTTTACTATAAAATCCAAATTTTTAGTATTAAAAATGTTAACTTTTTTAAGATTTTTTTTATACCCCGAGGCTGCAAAAAGTCAGAATCCAAAAATATTCCATCTTCAACCTTTCGAGGTCTTGTAGAAGTCAATGTCAGAGGTCCTATTTCCAATTTGAAAATATTATTGTTTGCGTTGGGTTTCATACGATAATCTAAACATTTTGGTCTTTTCTGTTGATGTCATGAAAAATTCTGACTTTTCAGACGTCCAATCTGAAAAATTCAGTTTGTTGTGGAAATCCGCAACAATCCAAAAAAGTTAAAAAAAATGTGTTGATTTTTTTCATGGTTTATTACTGATAAATAAGGTTAAATTGTGAATTCTAGTTTGTCTGATTTTTTTATTTAAAAAATCTGAAAAATTCGGATTTTGATAAATAGCCCCCAAAGTGTAATTTTAGAGAAAAACATGGAACAGAATGGAAAATTAGATTATTAAAACTAAGATAAATATCTGGAAAAGAATGGATTACATGTATAGTTTAGAGTAAAGGAAGAAGATATTGGTAAGTAGGTTATGCTGCATATGCTGGTTAGCGATGAGCGAAAATTTGTAAGACCACGAAAAAATGTACAAAAAAAATTGTTTTTCTTGCCATTCTTTTAAAAGTACTGAAGTGAAAGTGTTTTTTCTTTTTTTAAGCAAAATGCATTGAAGTCAGTGAGTTTTTTTTAGTTTTAATTATTAAACAAAATGCGTTGGTCAATGGGTGTTTTTTTCTTGGCTCTTTTTGAGTGTATTTTGTAGAAAATTATACAAAACTACAGTTTGAGTTAAAAAACAGCTCTGTTAGTTGAAAACTTATAATGCAGGAAGCTCTAAAATGTGAGAATGTCATTTGGCAGACCTATTAAATCAAACTATTAAAATATCTTGATTAATGTGGTTTGTATGTATAATAACAAGAGAGTGCCCTGTACCCCTTATCCAGAACACTCCTGGTCCTAAGGATTTCAGATAAAAGATCCCATTATTTAGAATAGTACTGTATGTGGGTATTCTCACATTAATACTTGGATTTTCTTTAAGAAGGTACAATTTAACAATTACAGTATGTATTGGCCCTGAGTAACCACAACAATACGTAGTTAAATGATATACCTTATCAGCAGAATAACTGCACTAATACTGCAAAGTATTTATTTTTCTATTTTTGACTGTGTAGCATCTAATATAACTACAGTACTCGTATTTACAGAAATTTAAGAAATTTATATGTATAAGCATGCAAAATTAGGTGATATACATATGAATGACTAACATGACATTGTGCACCATTCATCCATTGATATAAATATATTTGGAAATTATTTAAACTTTTTAATGCACTTTTTAGTGCACTACCACAATGCACTAATGTCTTTATGGTTAAAATAGATTCTTTATAATTTGCTTTAAGTATGCTATAGAAACTGGTATTCTAAAATAATAAAAAACAAAGCAAAAAAGGTATATTGCTGATACACAGATAGTGAAACATAACCTAAAAAAAAATGTTAATGCTTTCTTTGTATGTCTCTACTGCAACCTATATATTCTCTAACAGGCTGTCCCCTCTTGTGTGGCCCCCACCTACCTGCTGTGTTAAGATTTAAATGGTATCACTACAGAGATTAAGGCTAAGGCCAGACGGGGAGATTCGGGGGCATTTTATCGCCTGGCGACTTCTCGCCGCGACTTGTAGCCCCCGAACCTCCCCGAATAGCCACTTACCTAAGCGCACCGGCGTTGCTTGAAAACGCCGGCGCGTATCCACACGGAGCGGCGCGCTTTTTAAAATTGCTCCAAATTGCCTGGCGAGGCAATTTGGAGCAATTTTAAAAAGCGCGCCGCTCCGTGTGGATACGCGCCGCCGTTTTCAAGCAACGTCAGGCGATAAAATGCCCCCGAATCTCCCCGTCTGGCCTAGCCCTAACTGGCCCCTGCATTGTTTACACATCAAATTTAGACTAATCCCCTGTATTGTTCACACCTGTGATCCCCATGCATTGTTCACACTTGTGACACCTCTATTGTTCACACTTGAGACCCAGACTGAAACTGCCCAAAATAGCCCAAAATTACTTCAAAATTTAAATTTATAAAATTCGAATTTTATTCAAATTTTCACTATGACCCTTAGCAAATGTGCCCCTTAGTGTGACTTCTGGTTACAAATGCCTATATAAATAATTGGTAATCTTACTGAATGTGGTTACCTTACCTGACCACTCTTGGAGAATAGAGTGTAAATATTTTAATGCAGTGATTCAAAGCATTGTTTGTGATTAGCAACACAAGTAGTTATTATCCTTCATTTATATGGTATAGACACGTTTATGCAGTGCTTTATAGAAACTGCTCATCATTTACATCAACCTCTGCTCTACTGTAGCTTACAATCTTTATAAGTTTGTTCAGGACCCGATTGTCCCAATATGTATGTATTTTGGGAGTGTGATAAGAAGTCTGAGTGCAAAGAAGGAACATAAAAAGCTCTTGCACTTAATGCCCAGTTTGAAACAGAATCCAAGGTGACAACGCTGCATGGCACAGTCAGAAACTTTTGGGATCTAGAGGTCAGGTCTCGACTCTGAGGAACAGGCAAAAATCCAGTTGAATTGTCAGGAATAGGCAGGAAACCAGAAGCTGTAGAATCAAGCAATATTGTGAACTATGATCTACAATCAGACATTGAACCTGGTCTTTCAGTCTTTATTTTCAAGTTTTGTGTTGTGGTCATGATATTACAGTATGTGATGGAGGGGCTGTGATGACATAGAAGACCAGGACTGTGATGTCACAGCATTACACCAAACTAATTAGTGCAGCTTTTTTGATGTCATTACTACAGCTAATGGTATATAAATTGCTGAGTGCCCAGGCTATTTATCCAGAGACACATATGATTATTGGTAGGTAGAAAGCTGAATGGAAAGTTGGGAGACACAGTAATTCTATTTTCCTTTTGCCGCCCAGTTGGTAAATACCTATATTTTATTTTTTCCCAGTACATCTGTTTGAAATAGAAATAAGGTCTTAAGTCTATCTACAGATGAACTTTAAGGACACAAGCTATAATGATACTATCTAACAACTGTGCAACCTCAGAAATAAAAATCATCAACCAATCTTCATTTTTGTTCGTAGCTATTCACAAATCATGAAGGGTCATCAGCTTTGCAGCTCTGTGTTATTTGTGATAAAACATAATGGAACCCTCAGAAAATGCTTGTGTCGGTGATCCTGATATTTACTGTCCATATTGTAGACATAAATTCTAGTGTATATGTAGAGAACAACCTAACATATTGATAAATTATCACAATGGGGCCTATCAACTAACAATCAAATTTTGATTTTTTTTTTCTCCACTAATCTTTATCAATTCATGGTTTTACTGTTTAAAAAAAAAAAAAAAAAAAAAGCACTAGAAATTTGACACTTATTAAGTGAAAAAACCATGAAAACCAATAATACAAAACGTTGCCAGGTAAAAGTTGTCAAGGTCCTATAGAAGCCAATGGGAGCTGTATTGGACTGTTTTAAATACATTAGGACTTCTAGAAGTTTTCAGATTTTTTTTCGCTAGGAATTTTTTTGAGGTTTTAAGGTTATTCATATTTTTTAGCTCATTATTTTTCATTCATACTTTTTAATTCTATGACATTTATAGTTGTACAGTTTGTGAGTTTAGAAGTGTTTTCAAAAACCTCTAAAACCACAAAAATCCATATAGGACTCCATGAGTGTACTTGCCATATGATGGTTGTAAACCTAAATACAGTATATAGGTATTGGAAGTCCTTTTTTCTCAGCAGTCAATGCAGGTAGAGTCTCTGGCTCTAAAGGAGAGACAAAGAAAAACATTGGTGCTTTGCCTGATGTTGGTCAAACTTTGCATCCTAGGAGTAACTTTTGCCAAAAGTATGTAGCTGGCAAACTGCAATTTTGCAGTGGAACTGTACTGGGCAGTTGAAGAAGAAATAGTAAAGCACTCCAAACACCACTCGTAGTATAAAAGATGACTTATTTCATTGGGATACGTAGTCATAGGCATAGTTTACATAGACATACAATGGCTTTTTAAATCACAGTTAGGGAAATTACATCATTAATTAATAAATGAGCTTTTAAAACCACTAACCCTTTGACAGCAAAAAAAGGACAAAAAACCCCTTTCTATTCAATGATCTGAAATAAAGCCCGCATAAATGACAGCTCTAGCTTCTACCAAAAAAATATTATTTGCAACAACTTTTTATCTTCCCCTTACTCTGAATCACACTAGGGGCCAAGAGGTTACACACCCAGTTTACAGAATTTACAGGGTGCCACACAATGATGAAGTGCTCTACTAGTGATGGGCGAATTTATTCCACTGCAAAATTTATTCGCCAGGGGCGAATTCGCGGCGAATTCCCGCGATTCGCCGCTGGCGAATAAATTTGCAAAACGACGCGGCGTGCGCCGAAAACGCATCAAAAAACGACGCTTGACTCGTTTCGCGAATTGCCGAAAAATTCGCGAATTTCCAGAGAATTGTGAAACGTCAGGAAAATTTTGCCGAAAAAAAATCGCCGCCAAAAACGAGTCGCGCATCGTTTTTGACGCGACACGTTGAAAACGACGCGGCGCGCGCCGAAAATGACGCGACGCGTCGGTTGCATTTGACGCGACTCGTTTCGCAAATTGGCGAAAAATTTGCGAATTTCTCTGGAAATTCGCAAATTTTTCGGCGAAACGCGCCCGTTTCGCCCATCACTATGCTCTACCTCTGTGTATTCTCCCTTAGGAAAAAGGGTGCTCAGCGTGAAAATTATCCAACCTGCCACGGGTTAGGAAATCATAAACAAATTCCACAGCACTATTTTATTGGTTCCAATTCAAGAAGACAAGGGCAACATTTCAGGCCTCATAGGACCCTTTGTCAAGCCTACAGGGTGAGCACCTGAAGTTTTAGGTGTTTAACACTAAGGAAATTTATAGATAGATTTCAAAAGGATTGTGTTGTGACCTGTTTATTTCATTAATGGGTTTTGATACATTATGAACTGTACTGGGCATAGTTTTCTGATCCATTTTGACTTGTATTACCTGCTATACTGTATGTCATATTTCTGACAAATATGGAACATCTTAATTAAGTTAATTTGTCATTTTTAATTTTCATCTAAAGTCTTTATTATTATTTATAAAGCTGAGACAAAAAGTCAGTAAAGTGAAAAAGTTACATGAATAATGCTTACCTTTTATGCATTGTCCCCACATAAACTCATCCTTGTGCTGTGAACTGATATGCTTGCCCCTTAAATAGTGAAAGTAACTTGCCCCCCATCTAAATGCCATTTTCTTTTGGGAGAAAACATTTGCTCCTCCTCAATGTAATTGAATGAATTAGAGATTATATAGAATATATTACATCAATGGGTTTATTCGTTTGCAGTCACTTAATTAAATCAATTTTATTAAACGTAAAATGTAATAATCCAGTTTACAGTAAATACAGTTGACTGGATCTAAAATTATTCAAAAAGACTATTTTGATAAAAACTATTAAAAAATATTTATAGTAAAGTCCCTGTAGATGGAGCTAAATCTTTCTCTTTTTTATTTTATTTTTGGTCATATGCTTCTGAACTACTTAGGAAATCTCAACTACAGTATTTGCTCATAGTATTATGCCAGAAACAATCAATTCCATGAACCAAATATGTTTACAATCTTACCTGCCATCTGTTTAATAGATGGTGAAAACTTTACAAATAATTGTTAAAAATGTTTACCAATGTTTAATGTTAACATTAGAAACTCTACAGAGCCTATTTACTAACATTTGTATTTTCTTTTTCTTACGAATCATATTTTTTTCAAAAAATTCAATTTTTTTTTATATTTCTAAAACTCTAAAAATACAAGAAGTGTAAAAACCATGAAAAACTGTAATACTAAACATTTCCAAGTAAAATCAGTCAAGGTCATATAGAAGTCAATGGGAGCTGCACTGCTCCTATTAGGTTTTCTGATTTTTTTCATTAGTAATTGTCCAAAAAAAAGTTTACTTGCATTTTCTTTACCATTTGTACCTTTTATATTCAGACTTTTTAATAAATTTTACGGCATTTGTGGTTTAAGAGAAATAGAGTTTAATTGTTTCAAAAAGCTCTCTCCACTAAAATTGCACCTTTAATAAATGTAATTGTTCCATTTTGCAGAACCATGATTTTAAAAAAAGTCTGAAAAGAGATGAAAATATCAGATGCACTTCACACTTTTTTGCTCACAAGATTTAAGTTTTACAATGCTGGATACTCAAAATTGCTGTTTTTGGTTTTAATAATAGATCAACTGACCAATGTTTTCCATATGTATGTAAGTCTGCATGCCTGAGTGTTTCCTTATTCTTTATCCTTTGGAAATCTTTAGTTGAAGAATATGTTATTCTTGTTGTCTTGTTTCCACCTCTGTCCAGAACACTCCCAACAGAATAACTAGTATTATGCAGAAAATAAGATTGACCTAGCGGAGTCTAGATAAACTGGTATATTTCGCAGATCATGTTTTAATTGTGATTCCTATAACCATATCTGTTCATCTTTTTGATATTATTTACAACCAAATATATTTTGATTAACAAAAATCAAGTTGGAATAATGTTGAATTTGAATGCTTTAAAGTGGACCCGTCACTCCCAAAAAATATTCAAAATCATATTTTATCACATTAGTCAAGCAAAATGAACATTATTTACACTACATAATTTATTTTAATCTTGTTTTCTTCAGTCTGGGAATTCATAATAATAGCAAGCAGGCAGGAGCCATTTTGTGGACACTGTTATTAAGGCAAGCCTTGCATCATCTCGGAATCTTGTTTGTGCACCAGAATGGGGGACCCGGTGTCTATTTCCATGTCCTGGCTACACAATTAAATGGTTATTAGAACTGGGAGAATGTGTGGGGAGCAGTGGCATATAGGAAGTGCTGAATGGAAAGTGAAAGTAATTATCTGCCCCACCTCTATGCTTAAGGCATAGAGGAGGGGCAGACAATATTTGATTGACAGCTGAAATTTTTAAACGAGCTTAAAATAGCTATGAATGGTTTAATAAAAAATTGAAATTGGATTTCATGTTTAATTTGAAAAGGACTTTTATTATACAGATTTTTGTGTCTGGGTGATGGGTCCACTTTAATAATGCAAATTAAAAAAGTCAACAATTATTGTAGTTTGGGGGATGTGGCTTAGCCTGTGAGCCGGATGGTAGCATGGAATGAAAGCTCCATAACAGACTCGCTGAAAATCACCTAAAACAACAACTCCACTATGGGGAGGGAGAGGGAGGGAGCTACACCTCAGTGATAAACAAACACCCGCTAGAAAAGAAATAGCACAGTTTTTTAAGCATCAGAAGCAGGACCGCATACCTCCCAAAATGGTGCTGGCAAGGGAGGACACCATGGAACAAGCGCTCGATTCTTCGGACACTGAAAGTGAAGGAAGAATCGACCTACAAACTTACCTGAAAGCTTTACCGACAAAGGAGGACATCAAAGTTCTGCTGCATGAATCGGTGGATAACATCAGGGCGGAACTGAAAGAGATAAATACAGACTTAAGCAACATGGTGGAGAGGACTGACGCAGTTGAGCAACAACATGTAAGCTACTGCACAATCAAAAAACTTTAATATAGATTATCCAAAGGCAGAAAATATCAATAGAAGAAGTGAACAGGCACATATAGACAACATTGAGAATAGAAGTAGGCGTAAGAAAATATGAGTCAGAGGAGTGCCAGAGACAGTAAATAAAGAAGACATACACCCTACTCTGCTACAAATTTTTAATGGTGTCCTGGGCAGGGAGACACAAAGGGAAATTAAAATAGAAAGGGAACACATAGTGTGAAAACCCAGAAATGCACCTGTGGCTGCCCTGAGAGATATTTTCTGTTGTTTACACGACTTCCAACTAAAGAAAGAAATACTAAACAAAGCGAGAACCATCGCAAAAATTACCTTTGAAGGAAACACAATCCTTCTATTCCAAGATCTGTCAAGATTTACTAAGAGAAGACACCTGAAACCCCTGCCTAACCTACAGTACTTAAGGCTAAGAACATTCAGTATCGCTGGGGATTCCCATTCTGCCTTATTATAATAAGAAAGGGTACACAGACAGTCCTAAGATCGCCAAAAGAAACAAAAAATATATAGTGATGGGCGAATCTCCCGAGATTCGCTTCGCCGAATTTTTCGCGAATTTCTAGAGAAATTCGCGAAACGGCGAAAAATTCGCGAAACGAGTCGCGGGACGATTTTGTCGCGCATCGCGTCAATTTTGTCGCGCGTCTGTCGCGCGTCGCGTCAACTTTGACGCGTCGCGTCGTTTTCGGCGCGCGTCGCGTCGTTTTCGTCGCGTCGCGTCAAAAACGACGCGCGACTGACGCGCGACTCGTTTTCAGCGAATTTTCGCCAAGCGAAATTTCGCTGGTGATTCGCGAATTTATTCGCCAGCGGCGAATCGCGGGAATTCGCCGCGAATTCGACCTAGGCGAATAAATTCGCCCATCACTATTACTAAACTGCAACTGGAAGAGGTTCCTCTGCCAGGTTGGATGGAAGAAGACGGGGATAACCTTTCCATGGATATGGAGTCGGACACTGAATGGAGAGAGACACCAACTCAGAAAAGAACACAGAGAACACCTAGACACAGGCTGAGGACAGATTACAAACTTATTCCAAAAAGGGTTAAAGAATGACTTTTTAAAGGCACTACCTACTGTTTTTGCAGACATGTTTCATTACTAACTCAACAGAGGCCTGCCACTTGGACGAGTGAAAGTGATTTTTCTAACAAGTCCCCAAATGGTTAAAATTTTTTGATTACAAGGTGACAAAGTGACAATGACTAAAGTTTTGTGTTTGACTAGGTAAGTTCACAAAGATTCAGGAAAGGAGGATTTTGAAGGAGGCAAACAGGTTTTCATCTACACCTCCAACCAATTGTACCTGCTATATTTCCTTTCCTTGGTGAGGTTCTTTTCCTCTTCCCCTCTCTGAGAGAATTAGCTTTTTCTATATGTTTCATATAACCAAGGTTTGCACAAAGCTAATCAATACAAGTTTAGTAATGTTAAAATTTGGTTACATCTTAAATTTCCTTGTTGAGTCACACTTGAAATACAAGAGATCTTTTTATGGATGGCTTAAAATGGCTATGTCAATATATAGATTAAAATATATATTGAAAATGGTTAACACAAAATGTATGCTTGTGTCCTATACTGTAAATGGAATTAACAAGCCTGTGAAAAGAGCACAGGTCATTTGAAAATGCATTATACTGGGAGCAAAATAGTGTTTCTACAAGAAACCCATTTTAAGGTAGGGAAACAACCTGCTATACATTCCAAAACCTACCCACACATTTTCACTAACAATAATCCAGAGAAAAAAAGCTATGGGTGTTATGAACCTAGTAGGACATGCCCTTTAAAGTTGAAGACATACTAAAGGATGAAAGGGGTAGGTATCTGATAGTAAAAGGTACCTTAGGCAATAATGGTATAACGCTGGCAAACATTTATCTTCCCAACCAAGGCTAACTGAATTTGCTAATGGAAATTACAGGAAAGGTGTCTGCATTCTCGGAAGGTCTGTGAATAATGGGTGGCCAGGGCGGACAGGAGGAAAAAGCAGCCCTGGCAAAAGTATCAGCATGCAAAGCATCATATATATTTCCAACCCCAAGATTAACTAGCACTAGTGTTTATTAATAGATATTTTAAGAGAACATTACCATATAATCCACAGCAATATCATACACCCTATGTGCTGGAACTGGCCCTTGCAACAAATATCTCACCCTAGTTTCAATCACAACTATTCTAACAGATGGATTAGTGACCCTATACTTGCAGTATATTCAAAATTTTCCTTTGTGTGCCCCCAGCTAGACCATGCATCTGATAAGAGAACTTTAATTACCATGTGTGTCACAGGGCCCACGTGTGTCATACTTGAAAAGACTAGGCTGTCTCATGCAATTAATGCTACATATCACAGTGTTCCATATACAGGCTGAAGTGACTGTTCTGAGCACAAATCCTTCTGTTGCTAACATACCTATCATAAGTATAAGGGATTGGGTATATAGCAAGCAACTCTAATATTACTAATTGAAGTTGGTCAGAATTCCTGGTTCCACACCCATGTCAGTACAGACATGAGCACTAACAAATGCAGACATCAGCTTAGCTGTGGCTGGCTATTATGGACAGCTCCCTTACATTTCTAAAGTGATTGCATTTTTTAGATGAGCAGCCCATTTACATTTCAAACCAATCAGCCCTATCGGGATTGCCAGTCCGGACCTGTGGGTGGCGTTATGAATATCCCCATGAATCTTACACAAGACTGATCCTCGGGTAAACCTAACATTTCATAAAGAATCTTGAAAAAAATGAAACTAATTTTACAAACTCAACAAGTAGCAGATGCATGGTGGAGTTTAAACCCCAAAGTAAAAGATTACTCACACTATGCTAAAGCATATGATCGCTACGCCAGACTGGACTATATTTTCTCAAAATTGGCTACACTTATTGAAAAAAGCTAGTATTGAACAAATAACAATTTCTGATCATGCACCTACTCTAATAGAATTTGAGATCCACAATACCCCAAAACCAGGATTTATTTGGAGAATGAATGATCATATCTTCACCAAGAAACATAAAACTGGTCAAAAAAATACATAAAACAAACTTTGGTAGAAAATGACTCACCTCAAATTAACCCAAGAATCCTATGGGAGACCCAGAAATGTGTTATGAGAGGTCATTTCATTTCACTGTGCTCTAAATTGAAAAAAGAAAGACATAAAGAAAGGGAGAAATTGTTAGAAGAAATAAACATACTAGAACAATCCCATAAACAATCACTAGCAATTAAAGTACAAAAACTTATCTTAGAAACTAAGAGACTAGAAATGGAAGCCCTATTGGATATAAAAACTTATCTGGGTACTAGACAGAGATTTTATGAATATAATAACAAATGCAACAATTTTTTTGTGACGTGGAACACAAATTTACAAGAAAAAAAACATATATCTTAGCGATAAAAGATAAAAATCATAAATTATAATTTAGTTCTATCAAAACCTTTTCAGAATACAAAGTTCTAGTAATTCAACCCAGGAAATACAAAACATCAAACAATTCATTGCTCAAGCAAACTTGCCAACATTAGTACACAATCTCAAACACCCACTAATTGGTGCCTCATTGAAAGTATGGAAAGAAAACTTATACATACATGGAATCTGTCAACAAACACATCACCTATAATTCCTCTTTCAGGAAACTGAAACTTCCCCTCCAGTATAGAAAGAAAAGCATTCGCCCATTGGGGTTACATGGATAACAGTCCATCCACACTAGCAGACTTTATGCAGAATGGAAAGACTCTAGACCTACAAGGGATAAGGGACCAAGGGGCATATGGTGCCATAACCAATCATGCCACTACATATCCTCTTTGGAGACTGAGCCCTTGAGTAGGACACTGACTTAGTGGGAAAAATTAATGTTAAAACCCAATAAGATTAAAAAAACATTTTCAATGTTTTATAAAGGTTGTGTACAAAACTCTCTAGATCTAGACAGAAAGATAGAAAAACAATGGGGAAAAGAGTTGAATTTAAAGATAAAGGAGGAAACATGGCAACATATATACAGTACAGCTCTATGCATAAAAGCGCAGTAGCCTCCAAAACACAGGAAGCAAATTACAAATTAATTAAGCAATGGCATTACACACCTCAGAAATTAAATAAAATGTTTATAAATGCCTCAGACAAATGTTGGTGCTGCAATAGACAGACATGATCAATATTTCATATATGGTTTGAATGTGACAAAATCAAAAAATTCTGGAAAGAAATATTAAACATTTTACAACAGATAACACCCTTACAGGGTAAGGCAAAACTGCCTCCGCTGATAACACTTCATTATAATATAGTCACACACCAGGTGATACACAATCACCTAACACTATTCATGATTCAAGCAGCAAAGGCGCTTATTCCTAAAAAATGGGAAAGTATGCATTCTCCATCTATGGATGAATGGTTATCCTCCATGGAGGAAACTAAAAAATATGAGGAAATCAGAGCAATGCGACTAGGATACATTACTAAATATAGGAAGGTTTGGGAGAACTGGGATTCCTATTATAGGCTACAGACTACACAAATACCCCCAAACGTTACAAGCAAACCTCAACAGTTCATAAAAAGAGAATTGCTTATGTGACTCAACTACCTTCTCCTCCCCACTACTTTTCCTTGTCTCAGATACCCTAGTTGATCCCTCCCCTTCCCCCTAAGCTGTGACACACTTATAATTATTTGTAAAGCATACTGACTGAGATTGATTTCCACTGTAACATAAACAATATACTTTGTCAAGGGCTAAGGAAGCTGAATATTTAGAACCCTAAATTACCCTTGCTTTCTGTATCCCCATTCTCTTTATAATAGAATGAAAGGTTTGGCTTCTACAATATAAGTTTGTAAGAGGCTGTGGGTAGGTGGAAGGCAATTTTAGTTGGCAAGCAAGGCACAGTTATGAGTTTAAAAACAGTAGGTGCATTCAAATAATACAAGGTAATGACTTTAGACATGTATACTGTATTCAATATTGTTTGGAGAAATACCTGATATCTAGTATAAACTAGTAAGATACTCCAATGAAATATGTGAGTTTAGAAACGCTATCTAATTGTGTACATTTGACTTATTACCCACCCTCCCCCCTTTTGTTTTCTGTACCCCTACCCTATTTTATGAAAATCCAAAAATAAAGAATTAAGAAAAATTTATTGTAGTTTTAAAAAAGCAGAATATCTGGTTTTGGTTTTTCATTTATTTTTATTTAATTTATTATTTTTCTTGCTTCTGTCTTAAAAAGTTAAAAAGTAATTAAAGACTATGTTTTTGGGGGTTATTTCATAAAGTTCAAGTTTTTTGAGCGTAGTTTCAGTAAAAACTTGCATTTCTCATGAGAAAAAAAACTCGAATATGCTCCAGCTAAAACCTGTTGAGGTCACGTAGAAGTAAGTGGCAGAGGTCCCTTTGATCCATTTGAAGATGTTTTTAGCTTTCATGATTTTTGTATTTTCTCCAGTGGTTTGCGCTCGAAACTCAATCAATTCAAGCTATTCAAGCTTGATAACTAGATCAACTCGATTATTTTGATTTTATTAAGTTTTCCCCCGATTGCATTGAGTTTTTTATATTCAGTTTTTTTAATAAATAAGCAAGCATTCAAGCAGTGAGTTTGTTCGAGGTAGACTTTCATAAATAACGTTTATCCACAGCAATAGTTTAAACTTTATGTAAATCCTTTATTCAGTAAAAACGATTTCATAAATCTGTAAAACCTTGCGTTAAAGGTAGGATTGCATAACAATTGCAGAATTGGGAAATAAAAAGTGTCTGTGCAGTAGGGTTTTTCTGTCATAGGTAACAGGAAATAAGATGTATTGGCAAGTGGTTACAAAGCATTAAGTCCATACTGTAAACACTGCTTATCCATTGAGTCTTTGGTGAAGTCAGGTTTAGAGTTTAACACCTTGATTATGCTGTAGCCTCAAAATTTCCCTTCTCTTAAAATAAATAATTGATGTCTTGGATTCATCAAATCAAACAAGGAAAAATGTATATACAAGCTCTGAATTACAGAAGGTCATCTCCGATAGACTCCATTTTAAGAAAACAATTCAAAATTTGTAAAATTATTTCCTTTTTCTCTGTAAGAATAAAACAGTACCTTGTAACTCAGGGGTCCCCAACCTTTTTTGCTTGTGAGCCACATTTAAATTTAAAAAAGAGTTGGAGAGCAACACAAGCATGAAAAAGTCCATGGGGATGTCAAATAAGAGCTCTGATTGGCTTTTTGGTAACCCCTATATGGACTGGCAGCCTACAGGAGAGAATGTTTGGCAGGGCATCTGTTTTTTATGCAACCAAAACTTGCCTCTAAGCCAGTAATTAAAAAATAAGCACCAGCTTTGAGGCCACTGGGAGCAACATCCAAGGGGTTGGAGAGCAACATGTTGCTCGCGAGCTACTGGTTGGGGATCACTGTTGTAACTGATCCAGACTACAATATAATTTTGGATCTTAAAACCCAATATATGCTATTGGATCCATTATCCCTCCCCAAAAATGAAATATATAAACACGCAGTTGACAGCTTTGCAGGATCAAATGAGGGTAGGAAGAATTCAGAGAATTCAAACATGTAGTCAACTAATTATCTGCTTGTTCATAGACCAATGCTCCTTTACATTCTATAAACAGGACACACTTGTATTTCTTAAACAAATAGATGAAATTTATGCTCCAGAGAAATCTGACAAACCTAGTTTCTGGTTGGTACAACTCTTCTAAGAGGTGTCCATGTTTTGCTCAGATGTGACAGCAAGAGAAGGGAAAAGAAAACGGTGGGTTGTGAATGGTACATGCTATCTATCTATCTATCTATCTATCTATCGCTATCCCAAATATCGATATATATCTTTCTATTGCAACTGATTTATTAAAAAACACCTGCCACTGCAGGCACACACACAATAGGATGGTGAAGAAAGTAACATCTGTTTTTCAATTAAAAGGTTTCACAATCTGGAAAATGACGGATATTTTATGGTATTGTGACTTAACTAAGCTAAACACCTGACTCTAACCTTGTTGTCACAATGCACAATCTCACTATGAGACATTACAGGATTAAAACTAATGGAACATTCTAAAAATCAATTCATCTGTTCTAAATAGCATTTCAGTAGTATACTAGTAACCCCTCTGTGAAGCTTCATATGGTCTGTATTTGCAAACACTATTAAAAAGGTATTTTTTAGGGAAAAAAAGCTTATGTTAAATCTATTCACAAAACAGAGAGGTGCAGAATTGAGTCTGGGCAAGTATATTTGCCAACATGCCATATGGGAGCCATGGTTGGGCCTTTTTTTCCTTTTTTCTTTTTTTTAGAATAATTAAATGTTGATGGCAGAGTTCAAATGGATCATTAAAATTCAAAAGTGTAAGAAA
>CM044441.1:97842943-97883814 GCA_024363595.1 Xenopus borealis
ATATATATATATATATATACTGTGTGGTGCATGAACTGTGTGGTGCAACTAATGTAAAGATAAAAGCAAGAAAGAAATCCTTATTAGAACCAATAGTAACTTACATTTTAGAATATACTGAGCAGATAGCTTGGCCAGTATCTATAGGTAACTATAGGGGTGATGGCATAAATGGACAATTGCTCCACCAGACCATTTTAGCCAGCATAGAACAACCCCTTCCATCTCCCATTAAGAGAAATACCTGACAATATCAGTACATGCTCTTCTCAGCATGCCATCAGCAGCAGCAAAATGCATTTCTTTGAAAATGATTGGTCAAAACACATTGTTATAAGTGCACATAGCTTAATTCCATGGGCTCTAGCTACTTGTGAACAATGCCCATTTTCCATATCAACTACTGGCTAATAAGTTACAGTATTGGTTAAATATAATTTTTGGACAGGGATTTCCTTTCCAGCAGAAGTGCATTATATAACTGGGCTATCTCCTTATCTTTTCTCTGACAGCCAAGCTCCTGTCTGGCAGATTAGTTAGCATATGTGATCACATCAGTACTCTGAATACGTGTTGCTATGTGCTACTTAATTACAGTTAACACTCTCCACCCACATATCTTAGAGGGAATACAAATTGCTACCACTTGATGTGCCATTCACCAAACTAAATAGGGGAGACAGCCCTTCAGAAGCAACTGGTAAGCTTACTATATCTAGCTAAGAGGTTGAGTAGTTCAGCTCTAGGCAAATGTTAGCAAGGTTTTGCTGTTATATGCCTGTTTATAAAACAAATGCTGAAGATTAGAACCACCATTACAACAATGTAATTTAAAAGATGGTTTTATGACTTTCTTGAGAAAAATATTCTAAAGTCTTGTCTATCTAGTTTCTTGATGTCAATCACTTTTTAAAGTGAGCGGAATTTTTAGACAAATGTAGAATTTAATAGGCTTAATTATATAAGTGTACTCCTAAATTAGCATGTACTCTGATCTGATATTAGAATGATTTCAAACTGACATCTGACTGACTGACTGAGTACAAAATGCATTAATATGAATAATATTAATAATAAAATTTGACTTCGACTATCGAATAGCCCAAAATTCGATTTGAATTGAAAAAATTAGAAAATTCTAATTTTCAAATTTTAAAGTACTGGCCTTTTAAAAATCCTTCGAATTCAACTAGTTGCCACCTTAAACCTGCCGAATTGCCATTTTAGCCTATGGGGGACCTCCTAGAGCCAGTCCTGAACATTTTTCTAAGTCATGAGAGTTCGAAGGATTTTGGTTGAAATTGTTCAAATCGAACAATGCATTTGAACGATTCGAACTATTTCAATTCGATCAAAAATGGAGCTGTTTGGTCTGTTTTTGATCGAAAATGCCCCCAAAAGAATAGGACTAAGGATTTCATGATCCTATTTACTCAACTGGAAAGTTAAGGGATGGGAAAAAGTTTCTTTGCTTTATAGCTCCACCCCAAAGGGAATAGATATCTTTGTGAAAATGTAGAGAGGAATGGCACCACTTGGTTGTAATCTAATTCACCCCATGTCTGTGCGAGTTTGCTCTGATTAAATCATCAGTGGAATGTCTGCAAGTGAATGAGTGATGGGTAGTGCATAGAATTTGGGCAACAAAATAAAAATGCTCACACAAATTAAAATAATGTTATACAGTAATGTTACAATAGTGTGATAATATTTTTATCCTTTTTTGCACTGTAGAAAACAATCACTTCTTCTTTAGTAGGTGACATTTTTTTTGTGAAAACAGAATTTCTAACCCAACTGCTAATAGCTATATATTACCAATTTCCCCAATCACCTATTCTTTTCAGTTATTCTTTTCCTCCCCTCAATTAGAGGGTCTCATGAGCCAAAGATGTTACTCTTGTGATCAGCAGGCTTACTATCAGAAATCAGTTTGCTATTCTTGAAGCTTTGTGCCAATTGGGGCATCCAAATGGCTGCCTCATATGCATTTTGGCAGGAAATATCACTCAAAAGGGTCACAAAAGCTGTGAATGCATAACTAAATTTATCTAAGGGAAAAATTCAGAATTTAAATAACACTTTTAACACAGCTAGCATGAATTATTAATATTATCTTATTGCTAGAAGCTTCAAAACACCTGCTACATTCTGAAATTAAAAGACTTTAACTGGATTAAGCTAAACTATAGACCCTTTTCATTTTACTATGTTTACACAATGACACAAAACCTTCTGTCTTAGGGTAATAAAGCAATTTTTCTAAAACACTCGAAAACAACAAGAGAAAGGAAGAAAAAAATGTACAGAAAGTCAAAGCTGGAGAAGGCAGGGGAGTGTGAAGGGCTTCATGTGACTATTTTGTTATGTGTTTTTATGACATAATTATATTGATCTGAAAGACACTCATCCAGAACCACAACCTTTTATACCCAAAAGAAAACGCCTGTATAATCTTTCCAAGTGCTTGATATTCATAGTCTTACTCAAAGGTCTCTGAATATGTCATGTGTGTAATACCGATGCAAAATTTGGCACCAGTCACTACCAGCAATATGTTTCAATAAGGTAATTTTCTTTCTGCCTAAGAACATCAGCAGGGTGCAATCCTGAACAAAAACAGAGTATGACATCTTATTCAAGCTTACATCTGGAGGACAAAACTATACTTTATTAAAAGAAAATGGGATTCTAGCATTGTTTTGACAAGCATTAAAATGAGAACCTTGGTTTACCTACAGTATGCTATTTTTAGTTTCAATTCAATGTATTTAAAGAGAAGTACAAATCTGCGCAATATCAGAAAAGTAAATATTTCAATATTTTACAGTTAGTTATAGTTTACATGCATATATACACATATATATAAATATAAATATATATATATATAGTGATGGGCGAATCTGGGGTGTTTCGCTTTGCCGAATTTTTCGCCAATTTCCAGAGAAATTAGTGAAATGTCGAAAAATTTGCGAAAATCAAAAAATCTGAAAATTCACGAAAAATGCGTGAAATTTTAGTTTTCACTAAAATTTCGTGAAATGTATCCGTTTTCACGATAAATTTGTGAAAGTTTAACTACTTCATTATAAATTTGTGAACTTCAAGCAATTTCACTACAAATTCGTGAATTTTTAACTATTTCACAAAATTCGTGAAATTCAAACGTTTTCACTATAAATTCGTGAATTTCGAACATTTTCAATATAAATTCGTGAATTTGGAACATTTTCACTATAAATTTGTGAATTTCAGACGTTTTCACTATAAATTCGTGAATTTTGAATGTTTTCCCGAAAAATTCGTGAATTTGCTAGCCAGAACTCCTGCTCTGCACCTCTCGTATAAGTCCAGGTGGCATATGAGTAAGCTGAGGGCTCCTCCCGAATTTTTCAAAGTGTATTTGCCCAAATACCTAAATTAAATTGAGAACCAAATCCCACAAAAAACATCAATAAGACATCCTAATTGCTTTTAAATCTTTATATTACTGAGCTGGAATGCCCTTCCTAATGACTAGTATGATAGAGTATTAGATTATGGATTTAAAGCAAATCCACTTAATGAAGGCAGAGAGGGGTACAGCCATATTGCTATTAACTAATAAAATATTAGCAACCATAGAATAAGCTCCATCTGTATGTAATCTCTTGCCCAATGACTGGCTAATGGGTAAGAAATTACATACAGAGGGAGTGTATATTATCTAGACATATGCATCAGATAAATCATCATACCCCACTATGTGACCACAGTAGAACCCCCATTTTAAGTTTTTCAGGGGACCATAAAAAAATGGTGTAAAATCCAGGAAAATAAAATAAGAGAAATGTAATATGCATAATATATAGGTGAGACCACAAAACAACAATGTAAAATGAAGGAAAACTTAAAATCAGGTGATGTAAAACGGGGGTTCTACTGTATTTAAATAGTACATTATCACTGTAATGAAAGCTGTAATATGATGTGCTGTAGTATTCTGTGTGTTGTCAAAACAGAGTTTGCTCCATCTGTATGTTGTTCACAAGATGCATACCTACTGCAGACATGATTAGATAAAAGTTCTTGTAAACTTTAATTATAAGTATAGCTGTACCAAAATCAAAAGGCATTTCGCTGAACTGGAACCCAAGCACTCCCAAATCAGTAAAACCCTGAAAGCTGTAACAGCGGCCTGGTTGACATCTCCATTCTTAATGTGAGGACACATTAATGTGAGAAAAAGTCTTAATTTTTCAACACCTACCCATATCAATCTATTAGATGACCAATAAAATGCTATAGGGCTTGTTCACTTAAACTCAAATTAATCTCAGGTTTTTATGAAAACAAAGTCAACTAAACTCTTTTTCACGAATTGAATTCATTTATCAATAATTTTTCTCAAAAAATTTGAGAGACAAAATTTTCGCTGCTAAAACTCAACTTTTCGGATTATCAGACAAAAACCCTGATTTATATCAGATTATCCAGTGCAGATCACAATGTCAAGAAACAACTTCACGGGCATCTGTCATTGACTTCTACAGGATCCCGATGGATTCGATATGAAGTATTTTCGGATACAGATTTTTAGCAGCTTTGGGGTATGGTAAATCTCTAAATATTGAGTTTTTACCTTTCCAAGAAAAATTAGAATTTTCCCTCTAAAAACCTTGACTATAAGAAAATTGAGGTTTAATAAATGGGCCCCTACATGTATGCTCCATTTACCTGCACCATGCAGTTCAGTCCATAAGACAATATCCATTGTAAACAAAGTTTTGTCATTTTAAGCTCATGAGATATCATAGTTGTGAGAAATTTATATTCATTTTATGGGGCAGATTTACTGAAGGGCGAAGTGACTAATGATGGCGAGGATTCGCCAGTGTTACCAATTGCAAGGACTTTGCCAATTTACTAATGGACGCAGGCATCACTCAACTAGCGAAGGAGATAGACGCTAGCAGTGATTCGCACTCTAACACCAGGCAAATATTTGCTCTTCCGAATGGACGTTACTCTGCAAATTCAAGATGTGGCTTTTACTGAATGTTACCTCTTTCACCAGCTGAGACCAGGCAAGTGCAATGGAGTGTGTAGAACTTCCTTAATCTTCAGTTACTTCATATTTTTTGAGTGGTAAAACTTTCTAGTCCAAAAATGCTGGCTTTTTTCAAGGTGATAGGCTGCAAAAGTCTTAATTTTTTTTTGTGCAACCGGCTTCCCCCATACATTATAACATATGGGAACATTATTTTACAGTGGGCTTATGTGAGGGGCATTAAAACAACTCTATTGACTTTCTTAAGGTTCCCTTGGCATGTCTAGTTATCAGTGTAAATGTAATCTATTAGATGCGCCTTGTAACATAAAGAGGTGCATTCAACTTTAAATTTCCCACTGTATGCAAATTTGCCAAAGCACAAGACCTCTAACGAAGTTGCGATAGGCAGAATTGAACGCTAGCACATCTTTGCTTTGATTCGCTCGCACTGCCGAAGTAAAGCTTTGGGACGAAACTTTGCAACACAGTAAATTTGCATTGTCTAAGGGAATTTTCACCAGGTGAAGTGTTTTGCGATGGCTGTGAAGCCATAGCTGGCGAATGTTCGCACTTTAGTACATTTTTCCCTGTATCTCATGAGACTCTACTGATCCATGTCAAAATATTTTTCTTTTTTTAATAACTAAAATATATAGCAGTATAATGTCCCCTACGTTCATTATTTAATGATAATCAATAGATTTCAATACTATTAAAGTTAACACTTATTTAACTAATTAACCTAGTTTAAATGATCACTGCAAACCCTAGCACAGACAGCTGTTAAATGGAAGCATGAGTTGTCTTTGAGCATGGAACTGTTGAACCAAAATGGCATTATTTCTTCTGTTAACCTTCAATAATAGTTTAAAATAGTGAAGAAAGCAATCCTATCGCTTCTACCCTTCATTTTCCCTGTCACTGGTTTTGTCATATTTTAAAACTTGATGTGAGCTGTAAATAATGTTAAATCACATGGTGTTTTGATATCAATGTGTGTTGCCACAAGGAAAATACAGACAACCATGCTTTCAAACAAATGTCTTTGCCAAGAAATTATGATTTTAATGATGTGGCAATAATGAAACAACACAGAACAGATATTGAATATATCATTGGGGGGAATAGACTGTACTCCATTCTCCATTGATAATTAAACAATTTAATATTTTGTAATTTGTTTCCATCTTTGAATCACATAATCCTAAATGACAATATTACTGAAGTTGTCACATATGTTTCCTTTTATAGTTTAGAATAAGAGTGTATCCAACCCCCATTTTTGGTTTCTGCCAATTTATGATAATGGAAGACACTGATGCCTTAGCAACAACTTTTTCCTAAACAAAATTCATTTAATTTGACTCACTGTATTACAAACAATATAATCCTTCTTCTGATTTCAACATGATCGACTAATCTGCTCAAAGGGATAAGCCTTGTCTCAGCCATGATGGCAGGCTTAAAGAATGATAAAAATTAGGCCATTCTCACAGATTATAAACTGTAACAACAGATAAGGCTTTTGAATAAACAATTTACTACACATTTTTTTCATGATAAAATTCCCCAAATTGAAAAGGCATTGTGAGATGATTTAAATGCCCTTCATGGAACTTTCATCACTATATTGTACACAAATAACAAGAAAAATACCAGGAAATTTTGAATTAACTTTATACGTTACTTGTGTCTGTCCTTTCCGTGTTACCCTTATTCTGCACCCATAAGTACTTTTTAAAAAATAGATTTGATTTTACTGAAAAAGCGTTCAACCTACTTTTTTATTATACAATAACTTCCAAAATCAAACAGTTGTATTGTTTGATTTTGCACTTATTTAACTCCCTATCCAGTAATGATTCACATAAAAACATTCATGCCCTATGCACTTTGCAGGTGGCTGCAGCTTATGGGGTAATGTGGAGGAATGCTATGCTAGATGAATGTATATGTCATGGTCGGCACCATAAATCCAGAACCAATGCTAAGCACCCTGTTCATGGCTCTTGTTTCTGCCTCTAACAGCTGCCTTTCACCTCGGGAGAAGCCCTCAGGTAATCAGATGCTGCAAGCTCTTATAAAGAGAGGTGCCAAACTAAGGCTTCTGGACAAGCTAAGGGGTATGATGGCAAAGCAAAGTCTTTTGGGCAGAAGTTCACAAAACAAGGAGTAAACAGATAGCATAGTCAAAACAGGCTGGGTCGGTGCAGGCAGAAGACAAGCACAGTCAGGCAGGCAAGGGTCAAACCAGGAGATCAATCAGAAGGGATAAGGATACAGAAGAGTCAGTTACCAGGCAGGATGAGGATTTCAGAAGTCAGGATCGTCAAAAACAGAAAGGGTGTCAAAACACGTAGTCAGATATCAGACGCTTAACAGCACAGAGGCACCAGGAAATCGTAAGGAAGAAACCTATAACGGTCAAAGAGCTCAGGAACAAAGTCCCCTTAAATCTGTTTGAATTTGGTTCCATTGTGCACTGGCGTCACAACGCCAGTGCAGATGTGCTTATAAGAAACAGAAGTGCGCGCGCACACTAGGAAGCTGGCACAGGAAGAGAGGAGCAGCATGGTGCGGTGGGCATGTAGAGTTGTTACATTACCACACTGCCAGATCCTCAGGTTTCTCAGGAAACTTTAGGTGGAATCGTTTCCTGAGACGATCAGACCTCACATCACAAATAGGAACCCAAGCATTCTCCTCAGGACCGTCACCCTTCCATTGTACAAGATATTGCAACTTACCCCACACAAGGGGAGAGTCAAGGAGCTCTTGGATTACAAATTCAGGTTGACCCTCTACCAACATTGGAGAGGAAAGGATTGTGGACGGACCAGTGAGGCTGGTTTTAAAAGAGATACATGAAATGAGTTAGATATTTTTAAATTGTCAGGTAATTTGAGATGAACAGAAGAAGGATTGATTATTTAAGCAATGAGATATGGACCAATAAACCTGGGTCCCAACTTGAGCGAAGGAACCTTAAGTTTGATGTTTTTTGTGGATAACCATACAGAGTCTCCTACGAGATATTTGGGTGCTTCCCTACAAGACCTATCAGCTGCCCTTTTTTGAGCGGCCATAGCTGCAGAAAGGGAATTGTGCCCCCCTGACCAGATCTTGGCAAATTGTTTGACAGAGTAATTAACAGATGGTACAGAGGATAAGGAACCAGAAAAAGAAAATTCTTTGGGATGTAAACCATTACCAATAAAAAACTGAGACTGACCAGTAGAAGCATGAGTTGCATTATTATAAGCAAATTCTGCCCAGGGTAATAGTTCAACCCAAGAGGATTGGTTGCCAGAAACATAACACTTTAAGAATTGTTCAAGACAGTGATTAACCCTTTCAGTTTGACCATTGGTCAATGCGTTAGAGAATGACAAATCAATCCCCACCAAAGAGCAGAATTGCCAGAACATAGAAACAAACTGTACCCCTCTATAAGAAACAATATTGACTTGAAAACCATATTGAAAATATTAGAAATAAATAACTCAGCCAAAGTCTTAGCAGATGGGAGGTGTGGGAAGGAAATTAAATGACTCATTTTGCTGAACCTATCCACCACCACCCAAATCACAGTTTCCCCTTGAGATGGATGGAGGTCAACCACAAATCCATAGACAGATGTAACCAGGGTCTGTCAGGAATAGGCAATGGCCTTAGCAAACCCTGTGACAGGTTTCTAGAAGATTTTGACCTTTGACAAACAGGGCACAAATTCACAAAATATTTGTCATCTTGATAAAACGAAGGCCACCACACATTGCAAGACAATAAAGACAAAGTTTTAGAAATACAAGGATGTCCCGCCATTTAAGAATTATGAGCCTCACCAAAAACCTGTTCCCATCAGTCCTCAGGTACAAATAAAACCCAGGAGGAGTATCAACAGGGGCAGAAGGTTGTACTGAAGATAGTAGTGTGGCAAGAACTGACCCCGGAACTGCCACAATCAATTCACCAGGAATTATGGGAACACACTCACTAGGTTCAGACAGGTTAGACTCAAAACTCCTAGAGAGTGCATCTGCCTTAGGGTTTTTGGAACCAGGCCTGTATGTGAGAGAAATTAAACCAGGTAAAAATTAAAGCCCATCTAACCTGCCTAGGATTTAACCATTTAGCAGACTCAATGTATAACAGGTTTTTGTGGTCAGTAAAGACTTTTATGGTATGTTTAGCCCCCTCCAACAAGTATCACCATTCTTCAAAGGCCCATTTGATAGCCAACAATTCTCTATTACCAATGTCATAGATGGCTTTGGCAGGTGACAATTTCCTAGAGAAGAATGCACATGGATGCACCTTGTTGGTTAGTTATCAGATGCCTTTGAGAAAAGACTGCCCCTGCCCCAACTTCTGAGGCATCAACCTCTACAATAAGAGGAAGAGTAGTATCAGGGTGACGGAGAATGGGAGCAGATACAAATTCCTTCTAAAGGAATTCAAAGGCTTGAATAGCCTCTGGAGGCCACATAATTAACCAGAGTAAAATCTCCCGGACATGTTTCTAATGATCATTCAAGTTAGAAGAGAAAATTTAAATATTGTCAAGATATACCACTACGAATAACCCCTGCAAGTTTCGGAAGATGTAATTGACAAATTACCAAAAAAGCATAACCAAATATTAGTAGTTGCCATCCCTGGTGTTAAAGGCCATTTTCCAATCATCCCCTTCTCTGAAACGAATGAGGTTATATGCACCCCTAAGATCAAGTTTGAAATAGATGGTAGCATTCTTGACCTGATCAAATAACTCAGAGATCAGCAGAAGGGAATAGTGGTTTTTGATGGTAATTTTATCAAGGCCCTATAATCAATACATGGGCGAAGACCTCCATCCTTCTTGCCCACGAAAAAGAACCCAGCACCAGCAGGGGAACTAGAGGGTCTAATAAAACCTTTCAAGATTTTCACTGATGTAATCTTGCATTGCTTGGGCTTCGGGCAATGAAAGAGGATAAGTTCTCCTCCTAGGGGGAGTAGACCCAGGAATGAGGTCTATTGGGCAGTCTTAACATCTATGTGGGGGTAATGTTTCCGCGGCTTTTTTAGAGAACACATCAGAGAAGTCAGCATAAGCCACAGGTAAACCCTGTATGGATGTGACTGCCACCAATTGAGGAACACTTATGCAAGAGCCCTTACATTTTTGACCCCATTGAAGAATTTCCCCAGTTACCCAATCAATATGTGGGTGATGTACCTGTAACCAAGGTAAACCTAAAATTAGAGGAGAAGAAGAACCCTTGATAACATAGAAGGATAACTCATCAGAGTGCACATTGACAAAGCCAGTTTTTTTAGTTACCAAACCTGACCCCAAAGGGCTTTTGTCAACGGCTAAGATTCTCATGGGAGGAGTTAGATGAGTGATACCCAATTGCATGGGTTCCTCCTGAGGTAGAGGCACTGATGGGTTAGATGGCTTAACATTAGTAAACCCAGTAGGAAAGGAAGTACCCTTCTCACTCATTCTCTCCCTCTGTCTTCTATCTACTTGGATGGCTAGAGACATAATATCATCCAGATTAGTAGATATAGGGTAGTTTACTAGGCTGTCTTTTAAAGTATCAGAGAGCCCTAACCAGAATTGGCTTCAAAGAACCATGTCATTTCAAAGTTTCTACAGCCCACTGGTGGATCTCTGTGCAATACACCTCTGCATCCCGTTTTCCCTGGCGTAATTTACGAATCGGCTGTAGATGCACAATCCAGGTCATTGTAAAGTATCGCCAAAGTGAGAAGGTTTCAAGAGAAAAAACGGGCAGCATCAGAGGAGGATAATCTTAGGGCCAAAATTTGAGGGTCACCCTGTAACAGGGTCATTACAAACCTCACGTTTCCTCTCCAGTAGCGAAGGAGTGAGGGAAAAAAACTAAGGTATAATTTGCATGCCTCCTGAAAGAAAAAGAATGTGGTTCTATCCCCATTAAATTTTTCAGGAAAAGAAATTTTTGGTTCATGGGATTTATGAGTATTACCCATCTCAGCAGAAGAACCAAATGGCATGGCAACAGGAGATTGGACCACCGGCTTTGGCACCTGTTCAGATGCATCCAATCTGCGTGGCAGGTTGTGCAAGCCTTGCACCAGGTAGTCCCGCTTCTGCTCTTGTACCTCCAAGAGCTGCAGAAGGGTGGGGAGGAGCACTTCTGTAGTTAGAGGAGCAGTGGCAGCATGACCTTCAGCGTCCACCTGACCCGTTATAATGTCACAGTCGCACCTTAAATCCAGAACCAATGCTTAGCATCCTGTTCACGGCTCTTGCTTCTCTCTCTAACAGCCGCCTTTCACCTCGGGGTAAAGAGATGTGCCAAGCTAAGGGTTCTGGATGAGCATAGGGGCACAATGGTAAAACAAAGTTTTTTGGGCAGAAGGTCACAGAACAAGGAGTAAACAGATAGCGTAGTCAAAACAGGCCGGGTTAGTGCAGGCAGAAGACAAGCACAGTCAGGCAGGCAAGGGTCAAACCAGGAGATCAATCAGAAGGGATACGGATACAGAAGAGTCGCTTACCAGGCAGGGTCAGTATTTAAGAAGTCAGGATCATCAAAAACAGGCAGGGGTCAAAACAGGTAGTCAGATATCAGAAGATTAACAGCACAGAGGCACCAAGAACTTGCAAGGAAGAAACCTACAATGGGCAGGAACAAAGTCCCCTTAAATCTGTTTGAATTTGGCGCCTTTGCACCACATGCACTAAAAAAAAAGGAAGTGCACACCGCGTACACACTTGGAAGCCTGCACAGGAAGAGAGGAGCAGTATGGCATGCGTCCCAGCCAGCCCACTAGACCGCCACGGTGAGTTGTTAAAGTGTAAGCCCCTTCCCCACTCTCCGGTAAATGGAACAAAGTAATTGCAAACCCCTCTTTGTCATCTTGCTATACTTTTAAATTTGCTTCTTTGAAAGAAAATAATTAATGTTGACCTTTGCAAAGCATTAGCTGCTTGAAGGTAACTTGGAATTGTACATCATACTGTATGTTCGGGATCTTAACTTGCCTTCATCTGGATAAGATATGACAATACCGTTGTGGCACCCAATGCTTGTCCTCAATGTGCTCTTTTGGCCAGTAATGAAGGCTCCAGTAGCAAGTCCTAGTAATCCCATTCATGTGCCCTTATGACTTCAAGAAATGCAACTTGTGGCAATAATTCATATGGCAAAGAAGTTGGCATTTAGCAGTCAATGTAATGTCTTAGCTAGGCCTTAGACCTTTTCTTTACTCTGGTGTGGACATATAAATATTGTTAAATTCAAATACCCATCATTTACTGTGCATTACATTCAGCTGACCATAGTTTCCCAGGTCTCCAACAATAAATTGGCTAAGATGAAATAATGTATCAAACCCATAAAAACTTCAAAGACAAAGATGTGTCCACTTTCTTGTCCAGTACTTTGCATTTATGTTGTTAATCTTTGTGAGTGAATAGTTTTAGCACAGCCTTGGTTCTGCCAAGCTGATCTGTCTCAACAGCAGACCCATGTGACTGTATACATACAGATGTGCTCTTTTGGCCAGTAATGAAGGCTCCAGTAGCAAGTCCTAGTAACCCCATTCATGTGCCCTTATGACTTCAAGAAATGCAACTTGTGGCAATAATTCATATGGCAAAGAAGTTGGCATTTAGCATTCAATGTTTTGTCTTAGCAAGGCATTAGACCTTTTCTTTACTCTGGTGTGAACATATAAATATTGTTAAATTCAAATACCCATCATTTACTGTGTATTACATTCAGCTGACCATAGTTTCCCAGGTCTTCCACAATAAATTGGCTAAGATGAAATAATGTATCAAACCCATAAAAACTACAAGGACAAATATGTGTCCACTTTCTTGTCCAGTACTTTGCATTTATGTTGCTACTCTTTGTGAGTGAATAGTTTTAGCACAGTCTTGGTTCTGCCAAGCTGATCTGTCTCAATAGCAGACCCATGTGACTGTATACATACAGATTCACTCCAGTGTAGTAAAACACAACAAGCAATTGGTTTTGACTGATACAGTGCAGTTAGATGAATGAAATGAAATATTTTATTGACTACCAAGGGTTATGGCACTGAGGAAAAATTGTACCGATGCTTATAAATTTCCTTGTGAGAGGAAATAATGAAAATGTGCACATTTATTGGTAGCAGGTAGGGCTGGCATTGTATGATAGGGATATGCATGTATTCTGCATGGCCTAATTTCTTTAAACACTTAGCATGCCAGTAAGTATGAAAAAATAGAAAAAGGAAAATGAACAAATAGCGAAATCCAATATCAGGAATAGAAACATAAACCATGTGATGTATTACATTGCTGGGAACATATTATAAAATAAAGGATCCTTCATATTTATTGCCCTTCAGGTTGTTTATGTCTAAAACAAAATAGTTTAACTAATCAGCAGCATACGGCATGTAAATGTATTTTATAGATCTACAAATTAACTGCACATTGTCATAAAATGACAATAAACCAAAATCTAATATACTTTTTTTTAATTTCTTTCTCTTCCTTATCCTTCAGGCTAAAGAAAGATTCACAAAGGATGAGAAAATTATTTGTAAATGTGAAACCTTCATTAATGCTTTATTATATATTACAAGAAGAAAAATTATGGTAATAAGATTAAATCACAAATCCGGAGATTGAAATGTTAGAGAAACACTGAGATGGTTACGTGCTCCTGCCATTGTCATTTGTAGTATTGCAATGTGCTGGAGGCTTAAGTCACACAATTTCTTCACTCAGACCAAGTTGGTCCTAACTTGTTAAATCACAATGAAATCATGTTCCATATCATACCTATAATTTCTTGATCAATTAATGGCATTTCATTAAATACAATTACAATCACTTATAATCCAATTTTAAGTCTTTTTACAGTGTTTTTATGTTACTGAATCACAAAACAAAATTAAATAGCACCAAATTAAAATCAATTCAGTTTAAAAAAAGTTAGAGAAGTCATGTTTATTTTTCTATGAGCCCTTCAACTGGGCACTCTGCATTTGTACCTACATTTTAGGTGCATAAACAGCAAAGAGCAGCAGTGCTCGAACTTTACGAAAGCGAGGTCGACTGGACTTCTTCCTAAATGGGTAGAAAATTATAGCAGTTACCCATGGAACTCCACACTAGTAGGCTAGTGAAAATGAGTAATAAAAGATGGGTGAAATGAGCCTTTGTACCTTATTGTCCCAGAGGCCATGCCCATCTCCTTATCTTTCATACATTATGTAAAATAGTAAGCTGAAGACTTAGATTTAATGAGGCTTGGACATGTGAAATTTACAAGTTTTCAAAGATGTCATGTCAAGACCATCTTTTGAAAGCCAAGAGCTGGATTCTGACAGTTAAAAAAGTATGCCAAAATATATGTACAGGTATGGGATGCATTATCTGGAAACCCATTATTCAGAAAGTTCTACAGTATGAAAGACTTTCTGCCATAGACTTTATTTTATGCAAATAATCCAAAATTTTCAAAGGGATTTCCTTTTTCTTTGTAATAATAAAACATGGCCATGTACTTGATTCGAACTAAGATTAATCTTTAGTGTAAGCAAGGGTTAATGTAGATGTCTGAATGATTTTCTAGTACACTTAAGGTATAAAGATCCAAATTATGGAAATATCCATTATCCTGAAAACCCCAGGTCCCAAGCATTGCGGATAACAGTTCCTATATCTGTACATATTTGAGATCACTGGTCACCTAAACCTCTTTCTACAGGCGAGGGCTGCAGGTGTGGAAGCTCATAGTCCTGGGCCCCCTGAAACCAAGGTCCGCTTCCTCTGTATTTATGCTGCCTAGCACTTAGTTTATTTATTTATTTTTATTTAAAAGACAAGGAAAGCCCACTGAACTTGTCTTTCTATATGAAAATGCATACTTTAATAACTTCAAAAAGTTCCTCAGTCCTTAGATGACTATGTACTAAAGTCAGATTGTAAAGATCAGATACTAACAATCAATGACTAATGTTACAAAGCACGTGATGTACGACAAACCAGATTCACCCCAGTCACAGATATGGCTTAATGCAATGAACAATTAAATAGATTCACTAAAAGAGAATGATACGTTCACACTGACCACTCTGCCAGAAGGAAAAATGCAGTGGGGTAGATGGGTCAATGCAATAAAAAGCAATGCAGATGGATCTAAAATGTAAAAAGCGAGATATGTTGCTATACATTCAAGTAAAGGGAATTGATTACATGGAGACCTTTTCTCCAACTGTGAATTTTACTTACGCATTTTGATGCAAATGGCAGTATTGTACGATTTTGTTGTCCATCAAATGGATGTGAAAACAGCTTATTTATATTGATTGTGAGATGTATATGGACCACCCAGAGGGCATTGAGATCAAAACTGAAACAGGTGATAAGCTAGTTCTCAAACTATAAATTAAAATAAATCATTGTATGGTCTGAAACAATCAGGTAGAAACTGGAACTACAAATACACAAATGGCTTTATTCCAGTCTGGAAATGATAAAAATAATACTATTGATATGGGTTGATGATATTATTGCTGCCAGTAATGAAACACTATTCAATGATGTGAAAGCAATGCTCACAGCAAGGTTCAAAAAGAAAGATCTTGGGAAGTTCAAATGTTTTCTAGGTATCAATTCTGAACAAACTGGGGAAGTGAAAAAATTAAACAAATGAATAGAGATGGGCGAATTTATTCGGCAGCATCGAATTCGCAGTGAATTCCAGCGATTTGCCGCCGGTGAATAAATTCGCGAAACACCCGAAAAAATTCGCCTGGCGAAAATTTGCCTGAAAAAAAAAACGCGACGCGCGCCGAAAGCGACATGAGCTAGAAATTCGCTAATTTTTCAGCAAAGCGAATCTGCCTAGATTCTCCCATCACTACAAATGAAAGATATATCAAAGATACTTGAAAATTTTAGACTATCCGCGAAGTTTAAAAGGGAATGAACCCCCCCCTGGCGCTAAGCAAAAACCCCCACCCCCCCCCGTAGGGACTTAGGGGCAATACCCTGAGGGGAGAGGTAGTTCGGGGGGGAGGAGGGAGGGCGGCCTACAGGGGGGAGGGGGATTTGGGTTAGCGCCAGGGGGGTTTCATTCCCCTTTAATGACAACAGTGATCCTACAGATACTAAAAGGTATCAGGAGGTAGTAGGCAGTTTATTTTGCGTGATGACATATACAAGACCAGATCTGAGCTGGGTGATAAGTAAACTGTCTCAATACTTTGCAGAGCCAAATGAACAACATTGGACTATCGCTAAATATGTGATGATATACTTGAAAGATACTATTAATTTTGAGTGAAGCTACAGAAAATGTAAGGAGAACTTAAACTTGAGGCATATAGTGATGCTAGTTGGGCCTCGGACCTAAATGCCAGAAGAACAGGATATTGTTTTAGTCTAATCCCATATGGTGCACTGATTTCTTGGAACTCAAAGAAACAATCCACGGTTGTCTTTCTGCGAGGCTGAATATAATGCACTGGCTACTACCACACATGACAGTTTATACCTTGTGCAGTTACTCAAAGAAATGGACAGTGAATGTCAATATGAGACAGTAAACATTTTTGAAGATAATGAAGGCACATAGTTACATAGTAAAATTGGGTTGAACAAAGACAAAGTCCATTATGTTCAACCCCTCCAAATGAAAACCCAGCATACACACACACACACACACACACACACCCCTTCATACCATCACATAAAAATATATGCCCATATACCTTGATATGCCCAAGAAATCATCCAAGCCCCTCTTAAAAGCATTAACAGAATCAGTCATCACAACATCACCTGGCAGTGCATTCCACAACCTCACTGTCCTCCCTGTGAAGAACCACCTATGCCTCTGGCCTCTGGTGCGGTGATCCTCTTTATGGGTAAAAAGGTCCTCTGATATTTGTCTATAATGTCCTCTAATGTATTTGTAAAGTGTAATCATGTCCCCTCGCAAGCGCCTTTTTTCCACAGAAAACAACCCCAACCCTGACAGTCTACCCTCATAGGTGCCATCAAAGGTGCAAACATGTTGATATCAAATACCATTTTCTTAGATCTGTATTAAGTGAGGAAAAGCTAACTGAATACTGTTCCACAATCAAAATGGTAGCAGATGTTAGGACTAAGCCAGTAACAAAGTCTAAACTGGGAGAATGTGTACATTGCATATTTGATTACAAACCAGTGTACTATACATTTATGCTAAATACGTCTTTCTGTAATTTGAGAGCAAGTGGGGGTGTTAAGATATGTATTAATAGGTGTGTTCTTATACAGATCCCATAGCAATCTGCTACTGACAGTTTCATGTGACATGATCTTTGTCTGTTAATGCAGAAGTGTGAATAAAGTTATGTCTTCTTAAAGCATGGTGTCTGTGTGCAGTTTCTCCTCTGTCTAAAAGAAAGCTGCAGGCTCACATGAGATTGATCTACTGGTTATCCCAACTATTAAGTGGAATGGCAACATACTGAACGTCTGTCCCCAGCCAATAGCAACCTTCCCATCTTATTGCCAGGGTGATGCAAAGTTTATCTTTTTATCAAATACAAATTAATGACATTGCGTAAAGTCTTATGATGGCGCATGTGCACAGACAGTGCATCTGCCATCTTGTGGACATCACCGCATAAATCATTCCACACAAGTTTGGAGTGCTCACCTCTGTATACTCCTTTGCGACTCAGGTGCTTTTGTAGTGATTCACCCAAACTGCCATGGGTCAGAAGATCAGCATACAAGTAGACAAGGCAACGTTTCGGGCCTCGCAGGACCCTTTGTCAAGCCTTGTCAAGGCTTGACAAAGGGTCCTGCGAGGCCCGAAACGTTGCCTTGTCTACTTTATGTTTTATCCAATAAAGCACTATTCAGCAAATGGATCAACTTGTCAGTGTGCTGCAGTACTGTGGACTTGTACACCGCATAAATCATGGCTGCACAGAAACTACAGGAATAGATATTAACAAATTAGCAATGCGTAAGTGAATGATACACTTTGCAAAAATATAAAATTAGCCATTATATGCATCAGTCTGTCTCTGATGGGCAAAACCATTAATAAAGTCTTTCCTTGACCCTAAACATTGGTAATATTAAAAAGCACAAACTTTAAAACATGTATTTGCAATTCTTACTAATTTACATTTAAGCTGTTCACAAATGTAGACATGCCCACAATGCTTAAATATAGACCACCATGAATACATTTTATAATATTTCCTGTTACAAAAAATAAAGGCCAAGGATTTTAATCAATTTCAAGTGTGTTTTATTTAAAAAATGCCTAAAATAAGCTGTTTTTAAATGCTCATAATCTATAACACTGATTTATACAAGTTTTATTGCTCATTAGGCTTTAAACACTACAATTAAATCTAGACTGCAACTCATCAAGACAGAGGGAATATTAGTTATGTGATGTAAGAATAGTTAAGCCAAGGAAGGCTACTGACACTGCAGAGTAATTACTCATTAGCAGAGCATTTACACATAAAACATTTAGTATATTTATATATTATCAGGTATCAGTCAATAATTAATTTCAAGGGGAAATGTGACAAAACTAAATACTAAAAATTATTATAATTTTTTTTTTATTTAGCTATAAATAAGTATTAAATTTGGAAACCTGTTACTAGGAAGTTCAGAATTATGGACCATTTCCCATAGGCTCCGTTTTAATCAAATAATTAAAATGTCTATTAAAACAATGCCTTGTACTAGGTCCCAACTTAGACATAATTAATTCTAATTGCAGGAAAATCTGTCTTATTGGATTTAATTAATATTTAAATGATTTAGTAGCAGACTTTAGATATGAACATCTAAATTATGCAAAGATCTCTTACTGCAAAAACCCCCAGGTCCCGAGCATTCTGGATAACAGGTCCTTTAATAAATTTCACAAAGTATAGATAATATACTGTCAGAATGTCCACAGTTTCCCAATTAGTAAAAAGAGTAGATAAGCAATAAAGGATTCCAACAGTATCTCCTGGTGTGTCGCTGATGAGCCATGGATGCTGGACCAACAGGTGTGGGAGATTAATGCTGATTGGTTGGGTAGGATGGGTGCTGTAATTTTAAACCAGGGCAGGAAATCCGGTATTCCCTCAGAGCTCAAGACACATAGGTGAGCACACCAGGGACTTTTGCAGCTTGTGAACCTCCTTGTTACAATATTGGATTTAACCTACCTCATGTTGAGCTTGCTGACACTGATAAAACAGTTAATAGCAGCTAGCAGCAGGGAATGGATTCACATCTGTTTGTAGAAGTGGACATCCCAGAAGAAAACATCAGAAAGGAAGGAATGTTGGATGCTAATGTAAAAAGAGGTAGAAGAACTCCAGAGCATTTAAGTCCAATCCTAGCAGGAAGTCGCCAGGAAGGGAAGATACAGCTGTAGAGGTTTCCAGCTTAACTCAAGGCAATATTGTAAAGCCAGAAGAGATTGCTACTGTGCTGTGCCGCCAACATGAGAGAAGTTCAGGACCTGTAGCTGCAGTGTATCGATGATATATATATATATATATATATATATATATATACAGTGGTGTGAAAAACTATTTGCCCCCTTCCTGATTTCTTATTGCATGTTTGTCACACTTAAATGTTTCTGCTCATCAAAAACCGTTAACTATTAGTCAAAGATAACATAATTGAACACAAAATGCAGTTTTTAAATGAAGGTTTACGTTATTAAGGGAGAAAAAAAACTCCAAATCTACATGGGCCTGTGTGAAAAAGTGATTGCCCCCCTTGTTAAAAATAACTAAGAACAAAAATAATTGAGATCTATCAGTCTGGTAAAGGTTATAAAGCCATTTCTAAAGCTTTGGGACTCCAGCGAACCACAGTGAGAGCCATTATCCACAAATGGCAAAAACATGGAATAGTGGTGAACCTTCCCAGGAGTGGCCGGCCGACCAAAATTACCCCAAGAGCGCAGAGACAACTCATTCGAGAGGCCACAAAAGACCCCAGGACAACATCTAAAGAACTGCAGGCCTCACTTGCCTCAATTAAGGTCAGTGTTCACGACTCCACCGTAAGAAGAGACTGGGCAAAAACGGCCTGCATGGCAGATTTCCAAGGCGCAAACCACTTTTAAGCAAAAAGAACATTAAGGCTCGTCTCAAATTTGCTAAAAAACATCTCAATGATTGCCAAGACTTTTGGGAAAATACCTTGTGGACCGACGAGACAAAAGTTGAACTTTTTGGAAGGTGCACGTCCCGTTACATCTGGCGTAAAAGTAAGACAGCATTTCAGAAAAAGAACATCATACCAACAGTAAAATATGGTGGTGGTAGTGTGATGGTCTGGGGTTGTTTTGCTGCTTCAGGACCTGGAAGGCTTGCTGTGATAGATGGAACCATGAATTCTACTGTCTACCAGAAAATCCTGAAGGAGAATGTCCGGCCATCTGTTCGTCAACTCAAGCTGAAGCGATCTTGGGTGCTGCAGCAGGACAATGACCCAAAACACGCCTAGTCAAAGTCCTGACCTGAATCCTATTGAGATGTTGTGGCATGACCTTAAAAAGGCGGTTCATGCTAGAAAACCCTCAAATAAAGCTGAATTACAACAATTCTGCAAAGATGAGTGGGCCAAAATTCCTCCAGAGCGCTGTAAAAGACTCGTTGCAAGTTATCGCAAATGCTTGATTGCAGTTATTGCTGCTAAAGGTGGCCCAACAAGTTATTAGGTTCAGGGGGCAATTACTTTTTCACACAGGTTTGGATTTTGTTTCTCCCTAAATAATAAAAACCCTCATTTAAAAACTGCATTTTGTGTTTGATGATCAGAAACATTTTGTGTGACAAACATGCAAAAGAATAAGAAATCAGGAAGGGGGCAAATAGTTTTTCACACCACTATATATATATATATATATATATATATATATATATATATATTGGTTGAAGTAGCCACACTCACAGGACTTATGGCATAAGAAGTTTCGGGCCTTTTGTTTTTTTTAATTCTTTTTATGCCATAGTTATATGGCCAAAGACCAACTCCTCAGTGACTTCTAATCATTTACAGTAGTGGGTACATCATTATCCCTTATAATACACAGGTGATTATACAGTCACAGAACAACCCCTCAGTGATTTCTAATATTCTTATCATTTATAGTAGGGGTAAATTATATCTTATAATACATGAGTGATACTCAGAGTTCCCTCTATAACTCAGCCTGAGGCAGTACTAGAGGTACCACTGGTGGCTATGATTAAAGGGAATGTAAAGGCAAAAAAATAAAATCCCATTTTTACTTTGATATAAATAAAAAAGAAATCTATCTCCAATATTCTTCAATTAAAAAATGTCTGCCGTTTTTTATAAGAAACCTGAATGAATGCAGTAAAATTCCTCCTTCTGCTGTGGATAGGGATTGTCAGACGGTCCCTAACTACTCTGCAGGAGAACTTTCAACTTTCAAACAGCAGGGGGGAGTACCCTACCTCACTTCCCAGAACTCCAGCAGCTTTGTCTGTTTCCCTGTAAAACAGTGACTGTGTAGAGATTTGTGGCCACAGACCCAGTGCAGTCTGTATATTTTATTATATATAATATATCTGTATATATTATTGCTTAGTCTTACTGTAACGGCTTCTGGCAGATATTATTTGTGCTGTTTTGATAATGATTCCTAAGCAGCCCAAATCACACTGAGCATGTGGTCTTGCAAAGATGTATAACAAAGGTACAAGATGACAGCCCCCTGTGGCCAACTTTGAAAGCATAAATCATTTTTTTTATTAGGCTTTGTGATGCAGTAAGTTAATGTTTATGTTTAGTACACAAAATACAGCATTTCCAGCTTATTGTATCTCTCTCTCCCTTGTTCCATTAGCCCCCAACACTTCATGACACATAGTGGCCCACATGCTATGACAGCCCTCTGCTGCAAGAATTACAGAAAGATGAGGGTTCCTTTCTGCTTTACTTTTTGCAAATTCTCAGTTGTATACAGTACAGTTCCACCATTCACCATTTAGCTTTTCTTTATTCCAGCTTTCTCTCTTTTCATTCCTTATTCTGGTTCTTCATCTTCACTCCTATTTATTCTGCCCCTTTATTTTTTATTCGATCAGCCTCTCCTCCTTCTCTGTCATTCTTTGGCTTTTTATTTTTTGTTTTTTTTTCATATTACTTATTTTATATTTCCATTTTTTACTCTTAATTTCTCTACTTTACTCTTCAACTATCTCTGCTTTCTCACCCTCATTTACCACACTTTTATCTGTTTGTCTTTTCTACCCCTCCATAGCTATCTTGCCCCCCTTCATATGATTGTCTGTGCTGGAACGTTACATGTGTTGGAGGAGAGGGGTTAATAAACAGACCTGTGCTGTCGGCAGCCTGTAGCATATTACTTGATTCATGACTGTACGATCTGCAAGCTAAAGCATTTAAGCCCCGGATTGTTTTTGCAGGAATACAATAGGCTGAGGGAAGGTTCATAGTTCACGCTGTAGCCTATCACTTTCTTGAGCTGCCGAATTGGGGCTTTACTACTTTGAGAGGTTTTTCTGCCCTATCCAGTCCTGCTGATTGCTCTCTGCTGTCTGTGAGTATCCCTCTGTGAACAATCACTAGAAAGTGTTTGCAACGCTTGTGGTGCGTGCGGGGGCCCCCACAGGTGACGGCCCGATAGGGCCAATTGGCCTAAAGCCAGCCCTGCCACACCACATCTAATTAGGCAGCAGACAGCCCACTTAAACACAGGGCAGAACACCCCCTCTGGAATTTGCCCGAATGGGCAGATTAGCAGTCCGGGCCTGAATCAAAGGTCCAGTATGAATCTTTTGACAGGGCACCACTTGTTGGGATGTTACTTTGAATGTAAGTACTGTATTTTGTGGATATCTGCCTCCCTATGGGCTGTGCCTTATCATGTTATTATTTTGAAATGTTTAGTACTTTTATATTATGGACTACAAAACAAAAAGCCAAGTGTCATTCTATGTTACATTTCCGGGATGACATTTTGTAGGCCTAGCAGAATCAATAGTTTGCTCTCACCTGTTGAAAACATGTCACATTTTGGTGTGCCTCTGGCTACTGAAAAAACTGAGGGCTTCGCTGCCAAGTTAATTTTCCTTGGAATAGAGATAGATACAAGTAATAAATAATTTGCTTGCCACAAGACAAGATGGAAATGCTGTCATTATTAGTTAACAGAACAATGAGTGCAAAAAAAGTTACTTTAAAACAGTTACAATTATAATAGGACATTTGGTATTTCCCTGCAGTGTAATACCTATGGGAAGAGTTTTCTGCCGGAGATTAATGTTGGCTACAGAAGGTATTTCTCAACCACACCATTATGTCAGGTTCAATAAGGGTATAAGGGATGACTTGGGTATTTGGCAAAGCTTCCTAGCAGAATACAATGGGCAATCTTATTGGCATGAAGTGAATATACAGAGTTGCTTTTTACTGATGCTTCAGGTGCTTTGTTTGATTCGAATGATGCAATCGAATGATTCCAACTATTTTTATTCAATCATAAATGGACCTATTCGATCAGAATAGGTCCAATTTCGATTAAAAAAGCCCTTTAAAAAAATGTGATGGTCGAATTTCGAAGTTTTTTCTCTTCGAAATTCGACCCTTAGTAAATCTGCCCCTAAATATTTTAACGTGGAAGGTTGATTGAAACTGTAATGTGAATGTATGTAAGTTATGATGTCACCGTAGCACCAAAGATTTTTTGGAATGTTGGGTATTTAAGCTCACAAAAAACACTTGCACAGTATCCTTGATAAAGGTCCAAATGTGGACCAAAATGTTGGTATGAACAGTGGAATAAACCATCCCTCACAAGGAGGGAGTGCTTTTCTTTGTTATCATTATCTACCTTTTTCTGACAAAGCACCCATTTGATTCAAGTCAGAGTGTAGATACACACCAGGACTATATATATATATATATATATATATATATATATATATATTAATTAAATTAAGCAGCACACTCACATAATAATAAACAAGGGAAAGTTGTGCTCACCACTAATTTTCAAAACCAAAAGCGGCGGTGCAATGAGGCTGTGACCAGATGAATCAGATGAAAGTCGAGTGTAAAAATGGCCATACCAGGGATTACTTTGACGTAGCTGGCCATCTTAAATATATTGCAATATATGGACAATCAATCCCTGTTTTGTTTAAAGGGGAAGGCAATTTAGTAGCTTAAGGCATAAAATGTCTCAGTGTATTTAAAATATTGATAATGGGTTGAGTATACTAAGCAGCATAAAGGATTTACATTGTTTGATTGTTTCTCTTGAAGACAAATGAAGAAATTCATTGCGAATATGACTGTGTGGGTGCTGATCTATGTCAGAGTTCCATCAAGGGCCCAATCAACAAAGATCATGAGACCTTAATTTCAACTTATATATATACAGTAGAAATTTCTGAACTTTTAAGGACCTATTTATAATGCTTTGTAAAGAAACAGCAAACAAATGCATCACTTATCATTAGATATCACAGTGTAAAAAAGGGTGCGCTTATTAATGAGTCTGTGGTGGTGTAAAATAATAGTATTAAATCAACTTTTTACAGCATTTTTCTGACAAATAGGCCTTAATGGAAATGTTTTTGGAAGTGAATGTTTGTTAAAATTAGCTTTTATAAAAGTTTGTATTACTTTCATACCATACTTTACTACCGTTATTAAATGAATAGCTCTAGATGACAGGTGCAGCAGGATTTTGTCATTGTCCATTTGAGAAAAAGCTGATCACAATTTTACGGCTGCATTACAGTCAGCAAGTGCCTGAATTTTTCAATGACTTAACAATCTGTTCATTAATTGGTGGTTTTAGAGAATCAGATCTGTTTTTAATTAGAAGAAAAAAAGGGATTTGAAAGAAATGTTTGTTGGTAGTAAATTCATTTGTTTACTGTGCTGTGCAGCTGTAATTGCATTACAACATTGTGGCTTTAGCACTGAGTAATTTGTATTTAGCTTTCTTCCTCTGGCTCTTTTACATGACAAAAGCCCAGCACTGTCTATTTCCAACAAACATCATGTCATCCACAAACATTCATTTTACTGGTGTAAATGTAACACTGTATTCATCAGCCATCAAGGGCCTATAACTATTGCTTATAACATCAAAAGTCTGAAAGCACATGCTTTGACATGATTGATGTCACAAACTGTAGTCATACTGTACAATAGCTTACATGCAAATTTAAAGTGGACCCGTCACCCAGACACAAAAATGAAACATGAAATCCAATTTTAAATTTTTATTAAAGCATTCATAGCTGTTTTAAGTTCATTTAAAAATCTCAGCTGTCAATCAAATACTGTCTGCCACTCCTCTATGCTTTAGGCATAGAGGCGGGGCAGGCAATTACTTTCACTTTCCATTCAGCACTTCCTAGATGTCACTGCTCCCCACACATTCCCCCAGTTCTCTTAACCATTTAATTGTGTAGCCTGGACATGGGGATAGACATCGGGTCCCCCATTCTGGTGCACAAACAAGATTCTGAGATGATGCAAGGCTTGCCTTAATAACAGTATCCACAAAATGGCTCCTGCCTGCTTGCTAGAATTATGAATTCCCAGACTGAAGGAAACAAGATTTTGGGGGTGACGGGTCCACTTTAAATCCCCAGGTCCCAAAAACATAAACCATATAGTTATAAAAATGCATGACTCTTTGTTGGATTAAAATTGAAAACCTGTGTTTTCACCAAGAGCATTTCTGAATATCATCAAATGGTCACTATGCAGCAATTTACAAACACATATTCTGTTTTAAATTAAACCCATACACTGTAACATATTAAAGTTGCTAGGAACTTTACAAGCGGTAGCTACCAGTTAAAGTATGAAGGTAGCACACCTATGCATCTTTTAGTTATTGTTGCCAGTGTTGCCTTGTTCAGATGTGAGTACTTCTGCATTCATTAAAGATCAGGAGCTGGCAGTTGTTAAGGTAAATTTATTTGCAGAGCAAATAAAATCAGAGCAAAAATAGAAGAAACATATTTTTGCTAACTTTTCACAGAAAGCAATGTCCCAACTTTACATTAAAACAGGATATATTCAACTACCTCTTTTCAGGCAGTCACCCTTTTCTTAGACTGCTTGCTTTGAGAACAAGAGTTATAAAGAACATCTTTTTGAATGTTACTTAAAGAAAAACTATACCCCCAAAATGAATACTTGAGCAACAGATAGTTTATATCAAATTAAGTATAGCATAGTAAAGAATCTTACCAACCTAGAATAAATATTTAAGTAAATATTACTGTTTTACATCTCTTGCCATGAACCACCATTTCGTGATGGTCTGTGTGCTGCCTCAGAGATCACCTCAACTCTAACTGTAACAGGAAGAAGTGTGGAAGCAAAAGACACAACTCTGTCTGTTAATTTACTCATGTGACTTAACTTTATAGTTTGTTTGGTATATTTGTGTGCACTGTTGAATCCTACGATCCCAGGAGGCTGTCCTTATTTTTTTAAATGGCTATTTTCTATTTATGATTACCCAATGGCACATACTACTAAAAAGTATATTATTATAAATTGATTATTTACATGAAGCAGGGTTTTACATATGAGCTGTTTTATGCAATATCTTTTTATAGAGACCTACATTGTTCTGGGGGAATAGTTTTCCTTTAAGTATATGAGCCTTTTTCTAGTAGCTCATGTTATTAAAGGCACATTTACTGTAGCTACAACAAAGTTGAAACTATTAACAAAAAATACATTTGAATAAATAAACATTTTGCTTTCTATCTCCCTATAAGAGTAGTTTAAAATCTTAGTACTCACAATAAAAATCACAGGCAAAACAACATCATCAGCATATAAGAAAAACACATGTTTTGCTTGAATTTGACCTGCTGCAGGTTTTACCAACTGCTAATTAAGCTCAGTACATGTATCCTGCACACACCCAGTGCTAATGTTTTGCTTACATTAAATTCAGTTAGGAACAGATACACAAGGTAAGTAACATTTTTGGCAATTTTTGTAATGCTGGGTAAAATGTGGAGAGCATAGTTTATTATTTTGTCTGCAGAGGGAAACATGGATGGAAAAAGAGGTTTATTGACCAGCAATAAAGAAAAGGAAAAAAGCAGTTGTACCACACATACAGGCAAACAAAATAAATCATTGTGCATAGCCTAACATGCCTGTAGCAATTGTACCACTGGGAATGTGTAAAAGATATACTTGGCTCCATTAATCTGTTTTGGAATTTAAGAACTATAATTCTAAAAAAACATCCAGGTAAACCAATGACAACATTCAGATTTTGCTGTCCAACTTCTGTGTGATGAACGGTTGGAATTTTATTGGTCTATGTCTCAGAGGGCCGATATAGGAAATCAATTTTGACCACTCCTAGTTTTCAAGCCACACCTACTTTAAAACACACCCATGTTTTCACAAAACCTGTTAAAACTATACCCCCAAAATGAATACTTGAGCAACAGGTAGTTTATATCATATTAAGAGGCATATTCAATAATCCATAATAAACCAAACTGGAATATATTTTTAAGTAAATATTGCCCTTTTACATCTCTTACCTTGAGCCACCATTTATGTGTGCTGCCTCAGAGATCACCTGACTAGAAATATTTCAACTCTAACTGTAACAGGAAGAAGTGTGGAAGCAAAAGACAGAACTCTGTCTGTTAATTGGCTCATGTGACCTAAATTTATAGTTTGGTATGTCTGTGTGCACGGTTAAATCATACAATCCCAGAAGGCTTTCCTTATTTGTTAAAATGGCTATTTTCTATTTAGGATGACCCAATGGCACATGCTACTAAAAAGTATATTATTATGAAAATGGTTTATTTACATGAAGCAGGGTTTTACATATGAGTTGTTTTATGCAATATCTTTTTATAGAGACCTACATTGTCCAGGGGGTATAGTTTTCCTTTAAGACCACATCGACATCAGTGGTGGTAGCACACTAAATAAGCAAATGGTTGGTGTTCACTGCAGGGATATCATCCACTGCTAATATCAAGTTATATTAAAACTAGTGATGGGCGAATTTATTCGCCAGGGGCGAATTCGCAGCGAATTCCCGCGATTCGCCGCAGGCGAATAAATTCACGAAACTGCCAAAAAAAATCGCCAAAAAAAATTCGCCACCGAAAAACAATGCGACGCGCGCCGAAAATGACGCGACGCGTCAGAAACAACGCGACGCGCGTCAAAAACGACGCTTTTGACGCGACGCGCGTCAAAAACGACGTGCGACTCGTTTCGCGAATCGGCGAAAAATTAGCGAATTTCTCTGGAAATTCGCAAATTTTTCGCCGAAGCGAAACGCGGCCGTTTCGCCCATCACTAATTAAAACATACAGTACAGTTAAATCCAAATGCCTCTCCTGTGAATAGCACAACAACGTCAACATAATTAAACACCTTAGGGACCCTCTAACAACTATTTCCATTTGCTAACCACAGAATAAACCACCGCCAGACTCCACTCATACATGCAGTGTACTAGGTACTAGTGATGTACTAGATTTATTAAGAGTCAAATTGAATATTAAAATTTTAACTCTGTATTTTTTTTTATGGTAAAAACTGTCAAATTAATTTAGGGAATAATCCAAACTTAATTTAAGTTTTTAAAAAAAAATTAGATTTTCGTAATTTATCATGCTCTTTAAGAATTTGAATTCAACTATTTGCCACTTAAAATCTGCTGAATTACTGTATAAGTCAATGGGAGAGATGCATGGACCAATTTGGAGTTTTTTGTAGCCTTCCTGAGAAAAAACTCAAATTGAGTATAATGCAAGTTTTCAAGTCAGTAAAATTAGACCTAGTTCAAGATATTCAATTTTTTTCTTAAATAAACCAACAGTCGAATTTCAAGTATATTCAAAGTTAAGGGAGTTTAAAAAAAACTCAGATTAATAATAAATTCAACTGTTGATAAATATGCCACCTAATGTGCAAGCACATTTTAATGCTTTGGAAGCCATTGTACTAAGTACATAAATGAATGGAACTGCACTCTCAGATCTTAAACAAAAGCAAACAAACATATTTACTCAGAAATGGAGTAATGTTTCTGCTAGCAATATAGCCTTTCTTCTTTTCTTATATCTGTGAATACAGTAAATATGTTTGATTTTGTATAAGACCTGATTTATCTTGATACTACACCAGGGCATAATTTGAACTTGTTGAGGGGAGTGCTGGCTGAACTAAGTTTATACATATATATATATATATATATATATATATAATATTATTATAGTATAATAATAGTATATAATATAGTAAATAGTAATAATAATAGTATATAATATAGTATAATATTATTCCTTTCCCTGATGAAGGTTCTAGTTTAGAACTGAAATGTTGGATCCAATAAACCTTGTTTAGTTTACTTTTGTTGTTTTCTAATACTTTCCTTGGAGTGCTGTCACCTGTGGATTTATTGTATATACGAACTGGGCACTACTATATATATATAGTATATATATATATATATATATATATATATATATATATATATATATATATATATATATATATATATATATATATATATATAAAATGACAATGGAATATGGAATGTCCTGTATATATTTTACAGATGTTATATCACTGTGCCCCTCGATTATATAATTAGTATTTGTATAATATATTATTTTCTTATCGTATCCCTGATTATGTATTTTTTTAGTGATAAGGTTTTCTGTTTTTCGATTGAAATAAATAGAAAGGGATTTAAGTTCTTATGTAGTTGAGCAATAAAGTACAGGAATGGAATCTATTACCTGTGTGGGACCAGGGTTTTCCAGACTATAATTTGGATCACCATGTCTTAAGTCTGATAAAAACCATTTGACAATTAAAAGAACCCCAGTGGGGTGGTTTTGCCACCGATATGGATTTATACAGCCTAGTTACGATCAAGTACAAGGTATAGTATTATTATTACAGCAAAAATAGAAATGATAAAAATATGTTTCCTTTAAGAAACAGTAACACCAAAAAATTATAAAGTGTTTTAAAGTAAAGAAAATATCATGTAGTGTGGGCCTGCGTTGTTAAAACTGATCTGTTTGCTTCAGAAACACTACTATAGTTCATATAAGCAAGCTGCTAAGTAGCAATGGCGGAAATTGAAAAAAGGCTATATGGCACAGGATAAGTAATCGATAACAGATAACATTGTTCTACAGAGCTTATCTGCTATCTGCTTTGTAACTTGAGCCTTTTCTCCTTTGAATGGCTGCCCCCATTGCTAAACAGCAGCTTGTTTATATAAACAATAGAAGTGTTTCTGAAGCAAATAGTGCAGTTTTACCAGTGTAGGGCAACACTGCATTATATTTTTATTACTTTAAAACAATTTCATTTTTTGATGTTACTGGTCCTTTAAAAATATTAACGCCTGTATTTTGGAGCTTTCTGGGTAAAATATCTCCAGATAAGGTTGCAAAACCAAACGTAATTGTTGGTGACAATGTAACTTAGAAAAAACACAGGATATATGTTCTGCCATGTTTTGTTTTATCTTCAACAACTCTAAGGGGCAGATTTAGCAAAGTGTGAAAATAGAGCTCACCATAGAAATCTCACTCACATTTTTTTCATACCTATGGGATTTTTAGAAGCATATTTATCAACTGGTGAGCTCTAAATGGCTGATTTATCAAAAATGGAATTGCCATTTTTTCTCGATTTGAGAAAAATGCTAAATAAAAATTAAAGATGCAAAAAATTTGTGTATTTTCTGAAACCTCAAATAGTCTGGATTTATTGAAGAAAAAAATGCAAAAAAAAACCCACTAGAAAATACTCAGCAAGTAAAAGCTGGCAAGGTTGTACAGAAAGCAGTGGGAATATTATTTCACAATTTTTTTCACTTTTTTCCCTTCACTTTTTGTTTATTAAACAAGAGGACAAATTACAAATGTGCTTAGCAATTCTATAACAAACTAAAAGTTAACTTGAAGGTGAACCCCTCTTTATTTTTTGATTGGGATTTTCAGTGATAATAGAACACTAGTACCTTGCACTTGATGTTATCTAAGCTATGTTAAAATCATGTTGATAGGAAACAATTTGATGTCATGATTTCAAATTTATAGCCATAGAACTTTACAACATGGAATAACCACTTATTCAAGATGTCCCAGGCCCCCAAATATTAAAGAAAACTTATCCTATCTTATAATACTTTTGTTATTAAATGCATTTATGTCTGTTTAGTATCACATTAATGACACATTTTGCTTTGTACTTATTTTGTTTTTTCAATTAGATTTAGGCATAGAACAGGCAAGAAATAAAGCAAATCTAGGGTTTAATGACCATAGATATATACTTAATTCAATTCTTATTATTACTTTATAGGTTATTTCTGATGGGTAAAATTGAATTTCTCAGTGTGCTTACATCATATCTTTAATCGCTGTCTAGCTACTATTAATGCATAGGGACAAAGGCCTGAAGACGCAGGAGACATTGAAATGAGAAGACGTGGACTGATTATAGTTCAACCTGGGTAGAATTGTCTTGGACAGCTCAGCAATCAGATTATTAAGTCAGATACCAGATACTCTCTCTCTTCAGTGGGATTAGCATGAAAATTTTGATATGGATCGATAAGCAATCTTTCCTTTATAAAGAATCTCTGCAAGCTTCATTAATCTGTGTGTATGTTTATGTCAAGGAATTAGGACATCTTGATTACTGCCAGTTCTTCTCATTGTTCTTTTGGAAGAAAATCTCATATAAATTTATTAAATAAAAGTCGTGCTCTCTACCTTCAAAGAAAATTGCATCCTTTCTCCCTTTGCCCTTAGAATTCTATTTCAGAACACTACACAAATGAGAAAAGACCAAACAAAATAAGACAGGATATAATTGTTTCTGGTAAAATATACAATTAATGGTGATGTAAAGTTTTAGAATAAAAGTTATTCTTATAAACAGATATCTGCCAAAATATCTGTAGAAATAATAAGATTGAAATATTTAATATCTATTTTAATAAATAGATTACATTGACTAATATGAAGTATTTCAGATAACACTGCCAATATCTATATCTAGAATACTGTAATCCTTATGTATAGTAGTCTAAAAGGGCATGCATCAATTAAGTTCAAACTTTTGTCCAAGTGAATCCACCCTAATTTCTAGTTGGTCAAGAAAAGGCAAAAATAAAGTTGTTGCTATATAATTGGCGTTTCTAATAAATGGAGGGGTAAACATGTGACTGAGCTATAAATGTAGATGAATTACCATTTTGTGTGGTACACAAGAAAAATGAAGCCTAGTTGCTTTTACTAATGTAAGGGGCTTTGCAGCTATGTCAAGTTGTAATTGGGTGAATTCAGTTATAAATATAAACAATGGAGTAAGGGGGTAGCCAAGTAAATCGGTTTAAAAATATGCTAAATTACACATCTTTGTCTTAGGTACTTCAGGAACCTACTAAGAGAGATGCTCATTTGAATATTGAACTAAAAATACCAAGTTCATCTCTAGTACTAGTGTAGGAGAGCATTTAGAGCAGGGGTTCCCATACTTTTCTGCTCGTGAGCCACATTTAAATTTAAAAAAGAGTTGGAGAGCAACACAAGCATGATTGGCTTTTTGGTAACCGCTATATGGACTGGCAGCCTACAGGAGAGAATTTTTTTATGCAACCAAAACTGGCCTCTAAGCCAGTAATTCATAAATCAGCACCTGCTTTGAGGCCACTGGAAGCAACATCCAAGGGGTTTGAGAGCAACATGTTGCTCACGAGCTACTGGTTGGGGATCACTGAGTTAGAGTAAAGTAATCATAACTTGGTCTCATTTGAGTTTATGTTGTAAAGAAAACTGTATAAGTGAATTAGACACTGCATTTTATACATGATAACTTTGGCAGTATTAGGACATTACTGAATGGAAAAGCCTTATCACAAGGTTAAGCACAAAATGCAAATGGAATGTCTGCTCAGTAAGCATGGAAAGAAGGGACAAAACAGAATGGTTTGATTCAAAGGTTAGCACTGAGAAATTAAAGCTTTCATGTTAGCTAGGTCAGTGGAAACATTTATATTTTTAAATATATAAATATAAAAATTAAGCAAAAAAATTAAGAAGGGTGGGACCCTTGTCATCATTGGGACTCAAAAAGCTTGACCTAATTTTGACCAAAAGGATGTCCTTTTCCATGACTTTTTGCAATTGTTTCTGTATAACAATTATGGTTGTGGTTCCTTATTGTTTTATAATATTAGCCTTTATAATCATTATTATCATGTTCTAGCCAGTAAAAGTGGGGATGTATATTCTAGCATACTGCAATATTTTTATCATTGGGAGATTTTTGGTTAAACCTTTAATAGTAAAAAAAAATTAAATTACAACACATTGCTGGCAAGATAGATTGTTTTTTACATGGATGCCCATTTGAATATATATGTGTGTGTGTTTATATGTTTTAAGAATGAAAGGACAACATTATACATCAAGGTATTGTATAAAAGTGGACATATTGTAACTAATATTTTATTCACACATAACCAGTACTTTTTTTATTTTTGTTTTTTATATCTCGGTGTTTAAATACAGCTTAAAGCAAAATGTAACACAACACATACATTAAAGTTATGAGGTGCAACCAAAACATTAGCGCCTTTTTATCTTTTGTATTGCTGTCAACTAAAAACACCCTTGGGACTTGCTTCACTTCTAATTGCAAAGCTAGCACTTTATATGTGTGTTAACTTTAGGCAAAACTTCAATAAGGGTCATGGAGAGACAATCGTTCTAATTTGTGCCTAGTAGTTACAAGATTTGTTTCCCCCTAACTGAATTCAACACTGAATATTTTTCTTGTCCTAACTAAATGTTAAAGGGGAACTGCATTTAATTTAATATTCTGAATATTTATACAGCAAATATATATTTGTTTTTGTAAATATAATACACTGCACATTCTTAATAGTTTAAAAGGTATTACCATTAAGCACTGTCTCTAGGGTGTCCTGCTTACTGTTGCAATTCATTCGTCAGATTAGGGCAGACTGGAAATGATTTATACTGTTAAAATGTACATTATTACAAACACTTTCATTTATTATTAATAATAGTTCCCCTATAGAAAATTAACCTTTGATATTTTAATACTACATGAACTATTTCAATAGAAATTTGCTTAATGAAAACAATTAATTTTGTCAAACGTAACAGTTTAAACAAGACCTTTTATCTGCTGGTTGTATGTAAATATTTTAACAGTATTTATAACTTATTCAATTTCAACCTGTAATTGCTATTTTAGCAACTACAGGTTTGTTTTTTGCCTAGTATATACAGTACATGTATTTAACCATATAGACTGACTTCCTGCACAGAAATGTACAACATTCTGTAAGACTGGAAGCATCTCATCAGTTGTAAAGTCAGACAGTCTGTAAGAGTTAGCTCTGTTATGAGGGGACTTGCTTTCAGGTGCACAATTGACTTCTGCCAGTAAGCCTATAGGGGAGATAGATAAAAGGATTATGGCTAGCTGACTCATGTATCCTGCCTAGCTTTGTAAGTGTTCGGCTACCAGGTGTCATGGATAGTGATGAGCAAAATAGCTGGAAACCTTGGAAAATTTAGAAAAGAGCAAATTTTGACTGAACTGCATTGCAGTTAATGGAAAGATGAAACTGCATTGCTGTAAAGGTATTTTTAGCTCTGCCATAGTATATACATTGTCCAAAATTGTTAGAGAAGGTCCTTTCCTTTCTTAGATAGAATAGGCTCCCATTTTGCCAGTTTCTTCCAATTGGGACTTGGATAGTTTATCAGGTACAAAGGGGAAGCTGGGCAGGGCTCTGGTCACATTGGTTGATGTGGAAAGCAAGGGCAGATAAAGATAAAAAATGTTGCCACTGGCGAACTGCTGATTCTGCCATAAACATTGCACCAGGTGAAAATGTTTGCTCAACCCAGTCATGGTAGTCAGAGAGTAAAAAATCATTCTGTATTTTCTTAGGTATACATATTAATGTGGCAAAGCCCATTTGTACACACTGTCAACACATGAGAAATCCTCTTTTACTTTTAATAGACCACATTAGTTATTCATAACTAGATTCATGCTAAAAGTATTAATGAAAAAAGTGATCAGTTCCACTCATACACAGTCTTTGAAACATGCAAGTAAAATCTAATGTAAAACCCATGCAAGTAAAACATTTTGAAATTCTAACAAGCCTTATGGGTGAATCTGTCCAGTTTCACTTGGCCAAATAATTTGCAAAATGGTGAAAAATTTGTGAAACACATTCAATAAGTCAATAATTTTAACACGAGTGACAATTTTAATATAAGCACTTATTTTGTCCAAATGCATTTGTCAATTGCGGTCCATATTATTTTAATGTTCGACAATTTTTTTCTTGAAAACATTCACAGGTGTGAAGTTCACAACAACATTATTTTTTACGGCACAGTAAATATTGTTAACAGAGTATTGACATGGTTGCTCTGAGTAACGTTAAATGTCCATGAAATTAGAGGAAAACATAGGGAGCTGACAGAGATGGTCAATTCGCTAGTTGTCCCATAACATGGCTTGTCTCTGTGGGGTTTTCCATATCCAGTTTCTCTGATGCAGCATTGACAATGTTTTGGTGTTGTCTGTGCTTCTACTATATGAACATAAAAAAAAAAAAAAAGAGAGAAAAGGAAAGAAGGAACAAAAGAGAACATAGGACAAGGAGAAAGGGAGAGGAAGACGGATGGAGTTTGATGGGGGTAGTAAAGAAAGGGTGTTGAGGATGAGGAGATTAAATGTGCTGGGTAGGGGGGATGGAGATTGACATTCCTGACTGGGAGGTCTCAAATTTATCTCTTTTTCGTTTTTTCCCTTTTATGTCCGAATCGAGAGTGGAGAGTTGTGAAGGAGTATGGCTAGTGGGTCATCAGCAATCTCAATGTCAGTAACTTTTTTGATGATTTGGCGTATAGTATACCAGTATGAAGCTAGTAAAGGGCAATAGTGATGGGCGAATCTCCAGAGATTCGCTTCGCCGAATTTTTCGCGAATTTCTAGCGAAATTCGCGAAACGGCGAAAAATTCGCGAAACGAGTCGCGGGACGATTGTGTCGCGCGTCGCGTCAAATTTGTCGCGCGTCTGTCGCGCGTCGCGTCAACTTTGACGCGTCGCGTCGTTTTCGGCGCGCGTCGCGTCGTTTTCGGCGCGCGTCGCGTCGTTTTCGTCGCGTCAAAAACGACGCGCGACTGACGCGCGACTCGTTTTCACCGAATTTTCGCCAAGCGAAATTTCGCTGGTGATTCGCGAATTTATTCGCCAGCGGCGAATCGCGGGAATTTGCCGCGAATTCGACCTAGGCGAATAAATTCGCCCATCACTAAAGGGCAATTACAAAATATATGAGTTAGGGTGCCTGGGTGATTCCCACATCTCCAACAGTAGGTTGAAACTGCACTCTATATTTTATTAAGACTTGTAGGGTATCTGTACCACTTTGTGAGTAGTTTGTACATCCTGCTCCTAAATGTTAGCTCATTGGAGGATTGGTGTGACAGTTGTTTGTTTGCTATGTTAGAGCTTATGTAATTTTTCTTTAAGCGAGAATATTGGGCTGGTTTTAAGGTCCATGATTTATTTGTATAATAAAGAGATCGCTCTCTCTCTGGGGGCTCTTTCTATGCTCATGTATGTTCTATGCTCATGAATTGGTCTATCTCTGTGCAGTTGGAACGAGGCATGGATAAAGGATAAAATATAAGGTGGGAGAGCAGGCAGCCCTGGCTTTTCCCATTTTTAATGCTGAAAGGTTGTGAATATTCACTGTTTATGGGCAATTTCGCTGTGGGAGATGTGTAGAGGGTAGAGATACAAGTTTGCATACTGAGACCTAAGTTGATGTTTTTCAGTGTGTTTCTAAGAAATGACCAGTCTACCCTGTCAAATGCCTTCTCTGCATCTGTGGACAGAAGCATGACAGAGATGGATTTGGTATTACAGTATTGAAGAATGCTGAAAAGTTTATTTGTGTTGTCACGAGATTCCCTGTGTGGGACGAAACCTCCTTGTTCAGGCTTGATGAGGGAGGGTAGTGCTTGGTTAAGCCTGGTGGCTAGCACTTTAGCATATAATTTGGTATCTTTAGTATAGAGATCGGCCTGAAGCTTCCTGGGTCTGTGGGGTCCTTGCCTTTCTTATGTATTAAAGTTATGTGGGTTTCTGGACTTCTTGAGGGATTGCCTTGGATGCTGTGATGGAGTTTGCGGCTTCCACTAAGTATGGTATGATATGGTCGCTCAGCTCCCTAAACGAACAGTTCAGGGTAAAGTTAAAAACTGGGTAAATAGATAGGCTGTGCAAAATAAAAAATGTTTCTAATATAGTTAGTCAGGGAAAAATGCAAACTATAGAAGTTGGAGTGACTGGATGTCTAATATAATAGCCAGAATCCAACTTACTGCTTTTCAGCTCCCTAAATCTGAGTTAGTCAGCGACTTGAAGGGGGGCCACATGGGACATAGCTGTTCAGTGAGTTTGCAATTGATCCTCAGCATTCAGCTCAGATTCAAAAGCAACAGTTATGGCCCATGTGGCCCTCCCTCAAGTCACTGATTGGTTACTGCCTGGTAACCAGGGTAACCACCAGTAAGCCAAGAGAGCTGAAAAGCATGAACTAGTGTCCTGTTCTTTTAGGTTAGACTTACACTCATGCCAGCCTTTATACATTACATTTTGCTAACTATATTGAAAACATGTTTTATTTTGCACAGCCTATCTATTTACCCAGTTTTTACTTTTATACTGAACAATTCCTTTAAAGTAGGCTATAGAAAAACTGTCTGTCCCATGGGCCTTACCTGTTTTGGTGGTCTTGATGGCCAGCATAAATTCTTCTTTTATTAGAGGGGTGTACAGAACTCTTTTTATTTCATCTGTAAGTTTTGTGGTTTTGAATGCTTTCCCTAGTTGCTCTTTGTCTATTAATCCGTTTTGTCTATTAACCTGGAGTGGGAGTTGATATAGTTTAGTATAATATTGGCGAAATACTTTGGCTATTTCTGCTGTGGTGTGTATCATTTTGCCCTCTGGAGTCTGTATTTTGGTGATATGATTTCTCAATTGTTTGTTTTTTAGTGATGCCGCTAACAAACGTCCACACTTATTGCCGTGCTCGAAGTATAGTTTCTTATGTATTTCTATGACTCTTTTTATGTAGGCTGAATATGTGTCTCGTGGGTCTTTCCTAGCTTGTGTTAGGGCTTCTAGAATATGTGCAAATTTAGATTGCTTATGATGAGCTCAGAGTGTGTGGCTTTTAGCTATTAGTTGTTATAGTTTAATAACCCCCTTGCCTTGCCTCATGGCAGGAATGGCCCTGTATGTCACTAGTGGAGTATTAAAGGACCTGTGAATGTTAGGTAAGCCCTTGGGTTAAAGATGATGTATGCCACTATCATCCTTTTTTTCTTCCCCCCCTCCCCCTCTCTGTCTTATTTTTTCTGGTCTGGGTCCAGATATCTGCTGTACTGAGGTCTTGTTACAGCACTGAGGTCAAACATATAGGGCTACACTTACTTACGGGGTTGTCGTTGCTAAGTTATTAACATCGTAACTTTTCCATTCTCTGGTGTTCGCTCCCAGTGAGTATGTATGAATAAACTATACATTAGATCTACAATTGGTTCTCTTCTCTAACATGCATAATATTAAATTTGATGTGATTGCCCAAAACCTGATTATGAGCTGTAGTTATTTTCTAACAGTTACAAATAATTATTACCAGTTAGTTATACTTAATTCACTTAGAGATGAGATCTTCTATGTTTATGTCGAAGTTGTGTGCCCGATATCTAGTGGGCTTGAACAGATAATGCATGAGTCTAAGGTCTGCAGTTCTTGATGAACGGTCTTGTTCCTCTGTGCTCTTCTTTTTGTCTAGTTCAGCACTTTATGGACTGTCCAGGGAAGACCGATGCCAAGTTACGTAGGCTTATAATGCGTCCCTTGAATGTTCTCCTGGGGTGTCTATTTGTTGTTGTAGAGGAGAGTGACTCATCAGTCCAGTCACTCTGTGAGCTAAATTTTGCATCACATAAGTTAGTCCTCATATGCCTATTGTCCTGATCCTGGTATTAGTTTGTGTGCTTCGGGGTGGCCTGGTGTGGGGGCTTCTGTGCTCTGCTTTTGCATTGTCAGTGTTACAGAGTCTCTAATAAATCACCATTGTATGCTAGGTCTCTCCACTCTATAAGATCTGGCACAGGCAGGTCTAGGTGGTGACAAAACTCCTCTAAACCGTCCGGCTCTCTTAAGTTGTGTTGTTTTCCATCCTTTGTGGTGGTGAATGCAAAGGGAAAGCCACATCTGTATGGTATGTTTTTAGCCCTTAATACTGTGGTGAGAGGTCTGAGGGCCTAGCGTTGCTGTATGGTTAACCAAGCCAGATCTTGAAAAATAGATATTTCATAGTCTTGGTATTGGTATGTACTCCTCAATTGCGAGCTTCCGTACGGCTCCCAGTTTTCTTGCTCAGGTATGGAGACATGGTGCTTTGAGCACTCTGCACCTGGTTCTGTGATGGTTGCTCCAAATTTTTGTGATGTTACACCATGTTTGCTGAGTATAGGTCTCGCTTAAACCTGTGTTTCAGATGGCTTGGGTCAGGAGAGTCTAATCCCTACATCTATTCAGCACACCATTCAGCCACGACCGGCTCTGACTTTTTAAACAGTGTTGCAGAAGTCAGCTCAAAATTCTGAATTATATTGTTGTGTTTGGTAGCCAAGGATGAGCAGGGTATAAGTGCTTTATTAACAGCCATTACACAACTGCAGTACTTCCTTCTTTTACTTTCAAACTGTACAGTAAGTCCTGTGTATGCACAGTGACACCTGCAGGCCATTTGTATAAACACCACATATTCCCCCTTTAGTAGGAAAGCATTTGGACAAATATATAAACAGTAACAATTAAACTGTATGTATTTTAAAGCAATTTATACATTCTTCGCATGACATAGTCCTTGGTCCATGCAGGTAGTTTCCTGATTCTCTCAGTATGCATTATAGGTTCACTTTCTTCTGCCCTATTGTGGTTGGCATGGTCAGGGTCAGGCAGTAATTAATCTTGTGAAATTATATGACCCAGAAATGACAGCTGAGTTTGTCTGAAGTGGCATTTCGAAAGGTTCAGTTTGAGTCCTGCAGAATCAGAATGCATTTCAGAACCTTTTCCAGGTATTTGTCATGAATATCCATAGTTGGAGCGTAGACAATTATATCATCCAAGTAGCATTGTACACCAGGTATGTCATGGAGTATAGAAGACATCCGTCTTTGAAAACAAATCGGTGCTGAATCCAGTCCATAAGGTACATGCTTGAACCAAAACAAACCATCATTTGTGATAAATGCAGTGATGTCTCGGCTTTCTTCATGCAGTAATACTTGATGATAAGCACTCTGAAGATCCAGGGTTGAAAAGAATTTTGCTCCTCGGAGTTCTGAAAATATTTCCTCTATCTGGGGATGATTATCAATAACAACTGCTTTATTAGGTTCACGGAGATCAACACACAATCGAATACTTCCAGTTTTCTTCTTTGTTACAACAATTGGTGAAACCCATTCAGAGGATTTTCAATCACATCTTGCTCTACCAGTTTCTTTAGTTCCTTTGAGACAGTCTCCCTTATACAGTAGGGCAATCGCCTCAATTTCTGGCGTACTGGTTTAACATCTGGTCTCAACTTAACTTTGTGTACAAAG